>VWZG01007821.1:25955-124312 GCA_013396735.1 Grallaria varia
AAAAAAAAAAATTCAGCTACAGAAACCCAGGACACCCCCACTTTATATACTGAGCATGATGTCATAAAGGCATGCAATATGCGGGTGGTCAGCTGGGGTCACCCGTCCTGGCTGTGTCTCCTCCCAGCTTCCCATACACTCCCAACTTCCTTGACAGTGTGGCAGCACAAGAAGCAGAAAAGGCCTTGGCTCTGTGTGAACCCTGCTCAGCAGTAACAAAGATCTCTACATTATCAGCCTTGTGTTCAGTGTAAATCCAAAACACAGCTCCATAGTAGCCACTGTGAAGAAAATTACCTCCATCCCAGCCAAAACCAGCACACAGTTTCATTAGGAAAAAAAAGAACAAAAGGACCATTCAGACTCATTTTACAAACAATAATCCTTTCCTTAGAAACAGCAAACAATGAACTGTGACACTGAAGGTTGCCCTGAGTAGCCTGTGGTGCACATGCAGGAATTCCCAAGACTAATAAAATTTTAAGGCAGTTTACTTTAACTAAAACACAACTAGCATTAAACTATGAAGGTGAGGGAGGGACTCAGAACCTACACACAGTGACTCACAGATGATGAGTCAATGTGAAAATACCAATAACAAGAGCACCCTGACCTTCTATCTATAAATATTGTTACATTTTTCATATCAGCAATTAAAAATAATGGATGTATAAGATGTGGAACAGCTACAGGTTTGGGCTTTCTTTTCTACTGTTGCATGGAACAAAGAAGCTTCATTTAGAAAAGGAATGTAACAACTGGCACTAATGTTGAAGAGATTAGTATCTATAAATACTGTAAGCTGGAACTTTGCAGAGAAAAATCAATCTTTACAAGTGGTCTCTGCAGTTGTATTATTTGATAATAAAACTAAACAACATACTGTACACTTTCTTATTTTAAATTTTTTTCAGTCAATTGCTATTTTGTTCATAACTTGGTCACTTAAAGGCTGTTTTTTAAGATTACTTTGGCTTCTGTTCAGGCAGCTTTTCCAATAAACACATGTACTGGGCAACACTGCACTGGAAATAGTTTCCTTTTTTTGGTGGTGTGATCTAACAGCTTTAGCCTCTTGTATAGTGTTAGTTTTCTGGGATAAGATCTTTAAAAGCTCACAACGCTGAATTAACCCTGTTGTTGCTTTACAAGATCACAAAACTTCTGCTGAATACAAGGGAAGTAGGCTACATAGAGAGCCTTAGAAAATTAAACATCATCTTAAGTCTTAAAATGTGCTGTAAAGTAGAATTTAACACATTGCTGACCTTCTGTCAATGTCAATAGGAAACTGGAGAACAAAAATATTCTCTATACTCCTGGAAATATTTGTGGATTTGTGGCCAAAGATTGGTATCTGTTTTTTCACATTATTTTCAGCAGAGAAGAATAAACTTGAAAGTATGGCACAATGATAGTAACTGTTTTTCTCTCTAGCTAACACAATATTGTGTTCTCTCCAGATAAGATATGCTGTATTTTCCTATGGGCAGTGACTTGCAGAAGCTTCTATTTTGAGTCTGTTCTGAAGAACTGCTTCTGGACAATCTTTTCCCATGGAATGTCTGTAAAACAATAAAAAAATCCATTCCAATCTATGAGCAACACAGAAACCTACATGTCAGTAGTCCATCAAATTTCATCAGTGTATTTCTAGAGCCTGCGGAGGAGGCTGCTGGTATGACTGACTATGCCTCATCCTTGTATTAGCATCACTGCAAGAATAGCAACAGTTGTACTGGATGTATTAGAGAATCATTCCTGGGAATAAATTATCTACAATCTGAAAAACTTTTAAGATGTTCTTCAGGAGTTAACTATTGTGACTCAAAATATCCATAGAGCATTTTTCTGTGTTGATAGAATACTTTTGGATTTCAGCAAAGCTTTTGATATGGTCTCTCCCAGGAACCTTCTAGACAAAATGTCTAGCACACAGCTGGATAAACATATCATGCAATGGATGAGCAACTGGCTCACAGGTCAGGGGCAAAGGGTAATAGTGAATAGGGTAACATAAGGCTGGTGATCTGTCACTAGTGGGGTTCCTTAGGGGTTCATTTTTCAAAGTCTTCCTAAATGATTTGCATGTAGGACTTTAACATAGTTTGCAGATGATACTATATTGGGAGAAGCTGTTGACTCCCTTGAAGGCAGAAAGGCCCTGCAGAGAGACCTACCAATCATCAACTATATGAAGTTTAACAAAGACAAGTGCCAGATTCTGCACCTGGGATGGGACAACCCTGGAAGTTCATATAGAATGGAGAATGAGATGCTGGACCACAGCAGTGTAGAAAGTGCTGGTCAATGCCAAGTTGAATATGAGTCAGCAGTGCCCTGCCAGCCAGGAGGGCCAAGTCCCACTCTGCTCACCTTGAGCACTGTGTACAGTTTTTGGCACCATAATATAAGAAGGATATAAAGCCATTAGAAAGTATCCAAAGGAGGGTAATGAAGATGGTGAAGGGCCTTGGGGGGAAGCCGTATGAGGAGTGGCTGCAGCCACTTGGCCTGTTCAGCTTGGAGAAGAGAAGACTGAGGGGAGGACTCATTCCAGTTACAACTTCCTCATGAGGGGAAGAGGAGGGGCAGACACTGAATTCTTCTCTGTGGTGACCAGTTACATGACTCAAGAAAATTGCCTGAAGTTGTATCAGGAGAGATTTAGGTTGGATATTAGAAAAAGGTTCTTCCCCCAGAGGGTGGTTGGGCACTGGAACAGGCTCTCCAGGGAAGTGGTCACAGCACCAAGCCTGACAGAGTTCAAGAAGCATTTGGACCACACTCTCAGGCACATGGTGGGGCTCTTGGGGATGGTCCTGTGCAAGGCCGGGAGTGGACTTTGATGATGCTTGTGGGTACCTTCCAACTCAGGATATTCTACAATTCAAGCTGTATCAGAAGGTCTTGCACCCCATGAAATCGGGTGACATTGCTTTAGAACTTTCATCATGCGCTATGAAAAGTACATCCTTTAGCCACCATACTCAAAAGACATAGGAATACTATAATCAGTCAAGCATGCGAAGAAACTAATTGGTCTCTAGAGATACCATTATTTAGATTGTATAATTTGTTTTATAACACATTCATAAAAGGTTCATCACATTCTCTATTACCCAAATCAAATATATTTCAGTTCAATGCAGGGATTTATCTGTACACAAGTGATAAGACTCTACAGTGACTGATTTGTAAATGCAGGAATTTACTTTTTTCATTGTACATGCATTAATAAAACATTTAGCAACTACCTGCTTCTGAGAAGGAAATAAATATAATTAGTTTTGATAATTAAGGCGCTTAATGTCTGACATGAAAACTTGTTTCTATTTTAGGAAATTAGATATTTATCAACCCCACTTAAATGCATAGAACTGGATCTGTGTCACTGAAACATTAGAAGGATTATGACAATCAACTTAAGTTCATTAACAAGACCATCTACATCACAATATAATTATTCTATAAGTCTACACAAACTATCCGCAGTCGGATATACTGAAGCCAAAAAAAATTAAACAGAATTTTTGAAGCAATGGTTGTAAATACAAAGAATTGCGCTTTTCTCATTCTGTTTTGTGTGTTATTAACTGCCTGTGGACTTATCACTTAAGAACCAAAAGCATTGAACAATCAAAATATCAATTCAAAACTAAAAGACTCCAGGGAGAAGATAAAAGTGCTGAAAATTAAAATTAGCACATCCTTGTGAAAGAAGGAAGCACCACAGAGATGCTTTTTCTAATTGGGAAAGTGGTCTAAAGAAGGGAAGAAGGTATGTAGTATAGCACTATTTATCATTCCAAGTTACTTCAAAACATTGAAAAAACCTAGTTTAAATTGACAAATGTATTAAAAAACACTAAGAGGAGAAGAGATGAATAGAAATTTTGGATTTCCTGATAAATAATAGTGAAAGAAACCTTAAGGCTGTGTTGCTAATTACATGTTGAAATTAATTTTACTTTCTAGGTATCTCATCAGTTTTCAGAAGTGGAGGTGACCAATACAGAATATAGCTTCAAAAGGAAATTTTGAATATAAATAATATTTTTAATTTCCATCTAAAATTAATGATACTTTCAATTTATATAACACACTAGCTCAGTTAAAGCAATTTTCTAACCCTTCATACCAATTATTATTATTGGACTTCATACAAACACATAACATTTAATTAAACTATACATAAAATGACAAAGAAAAAAATACAGTTTACCAATACTCAGATCTTGTGTTTGTCTCTTAGCAGCAAGTTACCTAAGTATGGGAAACATTCTCAGGACTAACTGCAATTTCATGTCAAGCATTTCTGCGATTTTAAAAAAAAATATATCTATTTTCAAATGAACTTCAGAAATTTAATAAAGTTACATTTTTCCCTGAAAGAACCAGGGTGGTAAACAACATGAGCCTTGGTGCTGACTTAAAAGGAATGCCAGTAGTGGGGCTACCACTGGCCTTTGAACTGCCAATAACCCCTGATGTCCACTCACCTTGTTGTTCACCTATCCAGTATGTACTTCCCCAGCTTTACTGTGACAATGCTAGAGGAGACTGTTGAATCCATTGCTGAAGTCAAGGAAAAGGACATCTGCTGCTCTCCCTTCATCCACCAAGCCAGTCACTTCACCACAGAGGACAAGCTGGTCGAAAACAATTTGCTTTTAACAAATCTCTGTGCCAGCCCTCCTTGCCCTCTGTGTGTCTAGAAAGGTTTTTCACAGGGGTTCACTCAATAGCTTTACAAAGGCAAAAAATGTATTTCAAGTTAACTAGCAACTGAGGTTTTCAGCACAGAATTATTACCTGCTTCAAATAACTTTAAAATACCAAAGCTTCTCTGTGGATGCAAATAGAAGGCAAACTCATGAGAACCTCCCTTTATCTTCAGTTCTATGTACAATACGGTTATTCACGCTGGATGTTGTCACAGTTGTCAATGTCAAGCATTAATTTCAAATTCCAGGCTTGATATAAATTAGTAGCCATTTGCATGTCTTGAAATGGTTTGGGTTGCTGGTGGGTTGTGAGTTTTGTTATGCTGGTTTTTTTTTTCCCCCTCTTTTTGAATTGACAAACCTTTTTTTGTTCACCTCCAGCCTGGTTTTCATAAAAGGTTTTAAAAAATCACCTACCTGTCATTACTGCATAACAAAGATCCACAGTATTTCCTTGATACTAAACTCATTCACTACTTCTTTAAAAAGTTTTAAAAGACTGGAGAAAACTACCAAATCTACCCCTATGGAAGCTCACACCAATCACAATGAGATATTTTATTATCCTTTCCTAATACGCTTTTGTGTCCCTTTGTCAGTGAAAGACTTATTTTAGCATTTTGGTTTTGGTAGGTTCTCTCTGCCAGAGAGACAATGTTATGCTAGACCTGAAGGTACTGTGGCTTAAGCAGCAGGAAACTGAGGTGGAAGAAATGCTCTAGTGTGAGCTGTTGTGTGGGAATCTGTACTTGTTCCATGTAAATCCCTTCACAGGCAGTGCTGATCAACAGCTTGCAAGCAACCAGGCTCTGCAGTCTGCAGCCCGGGAATACCCCCGACACAGGATTTCCTAAACCTCCCTAAACCTGCTAGAGTACAAGCAGGTCCACTGAAAAACTTCTCTCCATGTTCAACGAGTGCTGGGCTTTGCCCTACATAAAAACTATCCTACTCTATTAGAAATCAGATGATTCCTACAGTACCTTTAGACTCGCAGCAGTTAAAACATGCCCCAGAAAGTCTCAATGCTAAGTTACAGCAACTAATGCTTCCCAATAATAACATGTCTTATGTCGATATTATTAGTATTCAATTTTAATTTCACTTCAATCAATCTACCTACAAGTAGGAACTATTTTGAAGTCGGATGTTTGATCTCCTTCAGACAACCATGCTTTAACCTGTCAAATGCTGTAAATGTTTTGCTTAGGAAGTTGGTAATTTTATTTGGCAAATAAGGAATTAAGGTGATCACTGCTTGTCCTGGTTTTGGCCAAGGACAGGGTTAAATTTTCCCACCAGCCATGAGGGGGCGGAGCCTGGAGTAGGGGGATGGCCAAGTCCCTAATTTTATTAGATACCATCTTATGTCACTGCCAGGGGCCAGGCAAAGGGACTCTCTCTCTTGCTTCTAGGAAGAAAGGGTGTTTCTTTCCAGTGGAGGCCAGAGGGTCTGTCTGCCTTTGTTTTTCATTGTCCCAGGCTCAGTGAGCATTTTGCATGTAAATCACCCTCCCTTTGTACACTTTTGTTATTAATATTGTTGTTACTTTCGGCTTTCTTATCTCATTGCTGTTTCCAGTAAATTGTTCTTATCTGAACCCGTGATCTTTGCCTTTTGTGGTTTCAACTGAAGGCAGAGGGGAGTGCCAGTACAGTTTCTGTGGGAGCACTGAATTGTCCTAAACCATGACACGGCTATAAAAGACAAAATACTAGGCTAAATAGATTTTGGGCTGATATATTTAGAATGTTCATTATGTTTCAGTGAAAACTTCTGAGGATGTTAACAAAAATCAATGAACAATGAAGAAAATGACAAGAACCAGCGGATGCTCTCAAAATGTTTTAAAGTAAGGTAAATGCATAGTGATACTTACCTAGTGTATTTTCTAAGTCTCCAACTCTTTGAGGCTTTGGGGATTTCTTGAGATAAAGAGTATCTTTACACATATCATGTTGATTGAATTATTTTCATAAATTTCTCTAAGAAAAGAACCACCCCTACTGGTCAAACAGTATTACCTCCAACATATCAAATACATGCATCCGGATGACTGCTGCTATTTTAACTCCCCTAGTTCAACATAACCAAAACAGAAACACAGAAATTAAACAAAACCAAGTAGCATGAAACACAGCAGACAATTAGCTGACCAAAACCTGAAAGTAGCACATGAACAGAATGACTTCTGCAGAGCACAGCAAATAAAATTTAATTAAGCTGTGAAGATGAGGTCTTAAAGAAAAAGAACCACAAAAACAACCCAAACCCCAAACCATAACAAAATAAATTAATTACCTTAAGGGTTCAACAGTTCAGTATTTTTAGTGCTTAGCAAGGAAAGTACATTAACATTTCTCAGTGTGACCTGCAAATCATAGATCTAGAAAGGAGCTGTATTACAAAAAAAGAATCCTTGCTATAGTTCTGCAAGGGACTATAAAAATCTCTTCTATGGGTAGTTAAATAGGACAAGCTTTCTTGTATTATCTCTGATGCTACTGACCTTTTATTTTAAACAGTGACATCAAATAACATACAGGGCCATTAGAGTAGAACAAAAAAGATCTTTTTCACTGATGAGATCTTGATAATGAGAATACCTCCTGATCTACTGAGATTTTTTTATTTCATTCAGTACTCATAGCAATGATATCAAGTAAATTATTCATACTTTTGAACAGCTAAACTAATGACTGATTGAAACTTCAAGCAGTAAAATTAGAAAAATTAATATAACATATCTTTGCTTCATTTTATTGTAGGAATTTGTTTCTGACCATTACTTTGCTCAAAATGTTGTTAATCTTTGATGGGGCAAGGGCTGTGGTTCATGCTGTTACTTTTACTGCATTTTCAACATTACATTTTTAAGCAAGTATAGATAAATCCTGACAAAATCCACATTAAGTAACATTCAGTGGTGATGGTTAATATTAGATGGGGCAGGGTTGAACTAGATGATCTCCAGAGGTCCCTTCCAAACTTAAAAATTCTGTGATTAGTGGTTATATTAATGACAAATAGTTACAGCCAAGATTATTACTCCAAATACAGACCAAACTCATAGGAATTTGAATCTTTGGGAAAAACATCTCTGACGATCCAAGACAGGAAAGACTTTGTATGCAACAACTTTGAAAACCTTGCAGAAAGAAAGCCTAATTTGTTCTTAAAAAAAAGTAATTTTCTTGGGGATTATAAAACCAACAAAGTCTACAAATCTTACTCTGCAGTGATAGTTAACCATTACAACAATTTGGAGTTAAAGAGGTTTACTCTGGAAAAGTTCTGGAATTCATCAGGATCTCAAGCAATACCACTATTACAGCCAACCTGGCAAGAAGCAGAATGAGCAATTAAAACAAAACAGTGGCTATACACCATGGCAAGCTTCTGTTTGAGAACGAGATGCCAAATTTAAAAATTAATTTAAAATGCTGTTCCCCTGGAGTCACAGTGAGACCTGTGAACACTGAAAAAGCTTGCATGCTTTGCTGATTTTGATCAGCTGACTGGTAAAATCATTGAAAATGGGATAACTCTCATGTCGATTTTTATTGACATTGCTGTCATCCTATAAAGAAAAAGTATGGGGCTTTTTGGTTGAAACCTTCCAGTAACTTCTGCTAGTAGGTGAAATGCTGCATTTACTACATTTCTTCATGACCACAAACTGAGATATCCAACCAAATTATATTCAAAATTGGAGTATTTTTTAGTAGGCAATATTCAGAAAGTTGAAACAGATTTCAAAAAGGATAAAAACAAAAAGTCCCCAGTGACTACTATAAAGAGTTACATTTAATTAAAAAAAATCTATTTTAAATAGATAGTGCAAATGATGCAAAAACAATCACTCACCACCCAGTGTTGACCGCTGGCCTAATGTTCAGCGAAGTCCCTGAGCAATGGCTGCCTTGGGAAAAGGTAGTTTCCCTTCCTGTTTTATTGTTAAGCATGCTGTTGTTAAATGGCATGGAGCCAATTTTGGCCAGCTTCCCTGTTCCCTCCCACCCCATTCACTGGGGACAGGCAGAATGAGAAACCATGAAGGTCTTGGCACTATGTGTAAGCACTTCTCACCTAAAACACTGGTTTGTTACTAACACAGTTTTGGTCACAAGTCAAAAGTACAATACTATACTGGCTGCTATGAAGAAAAATAAGCTCTATCCCAGCCAAAACCAATAAAACTTAATACATCTTTTCCCTGTCAAGGCAATCCAAAAGGTTTACACATCTGATGCAATTTCGTTGTTTTGTTTCAAAATGAATTCACTGAAGTACTGACATTCTTCTAGGATGGGTGGGAGAATTAGGTAGCAACATGCCCTGAAGACAAACACAGGATTTTTCTAAACATAGATACTTCTTACAGACACAGTGTCAATACTATTGATTGAGCTCCTGAGTAAGTATTAACATTATTGAGAAATACAATGCACTAATGTGCTACAACGGAGGCATGGAACACAGTATATTTGTCAACAGATTCATATTTCTTAATCAGGTAAGTGACTTCAAAAATTCTGTCTTTGCTATTTAGGCAGCATATTTAAAATCACCAAATTCTATTACCCCATAGGCTGACATAAAGTTGTAGCTCATGAGTAAGAATGAAGACTGAGTAAGAACTGGTCAAGGTCAGGATGAAGTCAGTCAAGAACAGTGGTTTGAACACATCAAACAAAAAATGCAGTGTTTGGCCTGAGACTAACTCGTTATGCCAGAGGAGTTGCCCTCAGGGTAATCCAGGAGCTATACATTTAAGGGCAATATTTCAGCATCGTCCCCAATACCCAAGGTTATGTTCATGTCTGAATGTTTTCTCTGCTAACCATGCTCAATACTCTCACCTATTTTGATCAGCTACTGTCAATAAAAATCAACTTGAATGTTACTTTTATACACAGCACTTCACAAAACCCACCTCTTCCTTTACTGTCCAATATTATACTGAATCACTGAAAACACCACTTCAGAAAGAAGCAAATGATCACAGGAAGCTTAAATTCTTTATCTGGCATTTGTTCAGACAGGAATTCAACTGCCTAGAAATGGAATTTCTTTTCCCCAAGGAAAAGAGTAAAGAGGAAGTTACAAGTTTCACTAATCTGAAAGTTTCCCCCAAACTATCAAGGCTCAGGTGACTCCCCCACATTAGCTAGATTCAGGAATCGAAATAAGAAATTTTGTTGGAAGAAAGAATTATGCCACAAAAAAACCCAACTTAACAGCTGCTCATTACTGCAACACTGCACAGGAGACAAGAAGGCAAATCTCTTCCACTGCTAAACCTGTCATGAAAACCGCTTACAACAAGGAACAGCTCTATCTGGAATGATCCCCCAGAAACACTGCAATAATAATCAAGGACTAAGTGATCTCTAGGCATCTCATTCAGGAACATTAGTTATTTCAAAATTAACGTATTTAAAACTGGTGAAGTTCCAACTGATGGTGGCACTTCACACATCCGTAAGCTGTCTCTCCTTGTCGAGGACATTTTTTTGTTAAAATCATCATAACCAGAGAGTAACAGCTCCCGAACTAATACTAGCCCAAGGATTTCCATCACTTCTAATATAACAGCTGATTATAAAGGTCCACAGGACAAACATGTTCTTTCTCTCCTTTTTTATCTCTCTCACCTCCCTGCCAGCTCTATTGGTGCTATGCTGACAGCCTCATTTAAGAGCTCTTTTGAATAAAAGAAAGGGCTGCTAAAAAGACCCAAACAGAAAAAAGATTTCTGACCTCTCTTAAACAACCATGTGAAAGCCATATTAAACAGCTCAAGATAAGTGGAAGAGTACAGAAACAGTACTTCTGTGATAGTAAGTCTATAAGACACTACACTCTTACAAGCTAATGAATTCTCCGATCACATGAATGCAACTTCCTCTAGATAATTTCAATATTTAAATTATCATTCAGAAAGGATGACTAAGTGATCTGAAAGACAGAACATTCATAAAAAGTAGAATCTATACAAGGTTTATTAATTTAGTTATAACTTTGAGCACTTGAACCTGAACTTAATCTGAACATCAACTTCTCAATTCATCTTTCAAGGACAACTTATTTCACAACTAAAATTTGACACCCTAAAATCTAGAAGTCTCCTAGCTTAGCCTGGACAAAAGGATTTCCATGGACTTTCATCTTCTTTGAAAGTAAACAAAATGCTTCTACAGGTCTTTGCACCTGAATCTGGAAAGTTTATAGCCTTCAAAAGGAGCATTAGAGTCTGATAATTGTTGTGATATAAGTGGTACATATTCTGCACTTAATTTAGCTTTTACCAATAATGCACTATTCAGAGTCGCTGTACCGTCATGTGACAGATCACTGGTTCTACCTTCATAAAAGCCTGATTCTGCCCAGGGAATTAACATAGGTTTCAAAGTAAGAAGTGACTTCAAATTAAGACTGATTGCGCTAGTTTCCTCTGTATTGATGTGGTAGGTAATTTCTTCTGATATAACTGGATCTTTTAATATCCATTTATACCAACAGTGACCAGGAACAGCTATAAATATAAAAACGCAGGCAAACATTGCACATTATTTTGATGCAGGGAGACTTTTTAGATTAAAAATTCATCTAATCTAATATTTTCTCCAAAGCATATGACAGAAGAAAACCAATAGATTATAACCACTCTTTAAACCTCAGATTTGACCACATACTTTTCAGTCTTCCTGATTTGCAACATCTGAAACAAAGCCTAAAATATTCATTCCAGTAATATAGAATATTCGATACTGTAACACATTTTAATATAATCCTAGTTTGTCATTTCATTGCTTCTGAATGTCATTTACAACAGCGTATTTTTATTTTTATATAGTTGCAATTTTGTACTTCAAGGCCAAGAAAGCCAAATTTATCATACCTCAGCTCTCATATGAAGAAAAAGCTTATTTTATTCCTGCTATGAGTTAAGTAATACTTATACTCTGGATGTTAAACAGATGCTTCCAAGTTATTTCTAACAATAACAAATAATACCTTGTGAATCACAACATTATACTTTTAAAAAGGTCCTACCAATTCTAGACCATGTAGGAGGCAAAATGATAATCCTAATAGTTCAGCACCTTCATCAGCAAGCAACAAAACCAGATAAGCCTTACTGACAACAGAGACCAGTTTCTTCCTGTGCTCTCATTAGCCACGTCAGCTCCTGAGATTTGCAAGGTACCTTTTAACTGAGGGGAAAAAAAATAAAGAACAGTCTAGTGGGTAACATCCCACTTTTTGTTTTTCCCTTGGGTTTAACCTATTTACCATAAAGTTAAAAAAGAAAGGTACATGCCTTTTCTGGATTGATTGACTGAAGAATGTGTCTGTATTTCATATTCCTGCAATGGCTGCAGCCTACATAGCCATTCCAGATGTGGACTGCTAGCTATCCAGGGTCATGCAAATAGTAGTCACAGCTACACACAGAAGAGGCTACAAAATCTACCTGAGGACCGGAGTAAATGCTCTGATTTCAAGATGGTTATAACTAGATTATGGATAGTACTTTATTTACTAGCAGAATTCTGCTTGACTTGTTTGCATGAGGTTTTTTATCACAACTTCGTGATAATGTTCTAAATGAGAAACTGCCGGGATAAAATGTCTTCATTTCTGCACCACTATCAAGCATGAACCATGTAGAGCAATCATGGTATCCAGGTGCTCAACAGCCAAATAACTCTCAGCTGAAGTTCACTGAAGGAAAGTCTGCTATGGTCCTGGGAAGGGGATAAGGGAAGTCTGAAAGATACTTCTGACCTTAATTTGTAAGGAGTGGAAGAATATGCTACTAAAACCTGTCCAGGTCAGACTAGCAATGTCTTTCCTCATGGCAGCCTTAGGTCAACACCTGGGAGAATTTTACCCTCTGTACTTTCCTGCCCAAATCTATAGTCAGCTTTAAAACATTATTTTAGCACTAGCCCTTTAAAGCAGGGAAGAGGGAAGAAGGAACAAAGAAAGAATGGTGTTTATATAGGTGTGCAAATGGAGGGTATGTACTGGTAATGAAGAAAAATTTATCATAGAATGAAGAGATGAGACAAACATCTCTACACAATCTGTTCACAGCCTGACAGCAGTACAGGATCTGTTACAATTAGCCAGGATAACTAGTCTTTCAGTAGCTTGGATCAGTTTCTAACCGTCAATAATGTGTTAAGTGCTTTTGGGAGTTATTTCAGATTTGATTCCTCTCCGGGAATCAGCACAGTGTGTCCATACCAAGCCTTGTCTCCTCTCAAGATGTTCTACAGCTGCTCAGATGTAATCCAATGCAATAAAGTCTACAGCAAGTGAAGGTGATGTAGATCCAAACTGTTTTGCATTTTATGAGTGAGTTTAAATACTGTGAAGAGAAAGACAGAAAAATCAATAAACTATCTACTTAGAAAATTACTGTTATGCCACAGTGGGCATTCTGAAACAATCCTTTTACAAGTAATTCTGAACAGCAAAAAATCCAACACTGACCTAAGACACCATAAAGACTACATACCGTGTTTTATTTCTTAATGGTTTATATTAAACAATAACGCTAATCCATGAATATCAAGACATCAAGTCTCTGCAACTAAATTGTGTGCTTTATTTCAAAGGGCTAAGTAGCCTAGAAGACATTTTCCTCTTTATCTGCTACCTAGACTGACTGTCTACAATTTTGTATTTTACCCCTTCCATGTTAGAAATCTAAACAGTTTAGAAACTTGGAAAGGTCAGCCATATTCAAAGGTAGTTTGAATTGTGAAAACGTAAGTCAGGAGGAAAACAAGTTTCTCAGTTTTGTTTTCCCCTCTATTATCAAAAGGAGGCAGTTTGCTCAGTCTTATTTTACCCACTGAGTTTTTAAACCATTACAGTTCAGAAGACTGAAATGTTAACACTAATGAAATTCCTGCTATTTATGACAGACTACAACATACTAAATTTAGAATTTTATTTGGAATGGAAACAATGCTGAATAACAAGTACAATATAATTCACACTTCCTATTTACTTCATTCAGATGTAATGTCATAGCCTCATGACTTTGATAGGGACTGATAACAAAAACACGGTGTATTATCCAGAAGAGCAAGAAGTGATTCATTAGATAGGTCAAGTCCTATCCTCTGACAGACGCTGGAAAGAATAAAAATTAAAAAAAAAACAAACCAAACAACAAAACCAAAAAGATGACTGAAAAAAATACACAGCAATTCATTAAGCACTAGATAGTTCTGAGCAACTCAATTCAAGAGAGCTAGTGGCTGTGTGAATTACAAGATGAGATCTAATGGTTGGAGAACTGCCATCAAGAAGAGCCTGTTATTTGATGCTTCATTTGAGTTCTCTTGTCTTGAGCAACGTAAGAATTTATGCAAAATTTATTCTCAAGGGTCTAAGAAACTCAGAAATATTGAGAAATGGATCTGGATTCACAAAAAGTGTGTTCCATAGAGGTATTTTGAATAGTTCTTACTATTGATGCACCACTTGCATTAACTGTCCAGACTGGGAAAAATGCTGCAGTGAACTAAATAAGAAACAAGAAATACTGGAGCGCGGGAACAGAAAGAGAGGATTTTAATTTTTGAAACAGCTGGGCATTCAGGTGGCAAGGTCTTCCCTTTTAAAGATTTCCTTTGTCTATCATCAAGGCTGCTCTTTTCCCCTTCTTTCAAAGAAATAGAGAAGTAATTCTGCTTTACATTTCTAATAGTTCTGAAGTAATTATGAACGTGGGCAATCCCCTTTCCATGTCAGAGGTCAGCTAGATCAAAGAAAGTTTGATACAGGGTGAAGAAACTCTGGCTGTTCTTGCATGGTTACACACAAAGGTGACCAGAAGATAGCTTTCACTGATCAACTAATGCATAGCAGCACAAAACAGCATCCATCTCCTTTTAAGCAAGAACTGATGAATTCCAAAATGCTGTAAAATACAAATTTGAGACCAAACCTATGTTTTATCCATACAGAAACATATCTGTATATGCATGAAAATACTGAGTATGTGTAAATCAGACTTTTACCTTCCAAATCTACAAAAAACACAAGGTGAGATAGTAAAAAAAAATCTCTGTAAAACAAATCAGGGCGAAACTGTCAGTAAATAGTTTTGCCACTATGATAATAAAATACATTTAAGATAAATTCCATCTCTAGGTAAGAAGCACTTCAGTAAGTCTTTAAGGTGGGCTTACAGGACTGACAAGCTGAATATGTCATAAGTCAGATGCGCTAAGATCAATCAGTCAGTAAAGAGGGAAAACATTAACTTTTCCTCAGCTTACTTATCAGCAACTTTTTTAAGGTAAGCACAGCAGTATCAACTACCTGTAGCAAACATTTGAAAAATGTTGCAAACTTCTTATCAATATCATCATTACCTTATGAGTTCAGGCAGTTCCATTTCACCTTAAGTACAGTAACTTTATAGCTGGAAGATGTGATCTCTAGTGTTCATTCACTACAAAGCAACGCGGGACCCAGGCAAGTTTTCCTTGTCACAGGTATCACTGTGACACTGTGCTTTCTCCTGGAATCAGATTCACAGCATGACTGACACGCAGAAACTGACTTTTCCATCAAGTTTATTTTTACAGGTTGTTCACTTTCATCCCCAAAAGCACTTTTTCAAGCAGTACGCTAATGCACCAGTGCAGTAACTTTCAAGCCACAAGAAACGATACATTCAGTTTAAATGCAATTTGCTAGGAAAAAATTTACCATGCCAGACACTGTGAAACAAACCACACAGAAGTGTATGGCTCAAATGTGCTGGAATGCACTACAAATAGGGCAGCAGTTCAGTAAAACTGCACTATAAACCAACCATATTTTATTTACAGTGGAGAGAAGTAAACAGAATTGCCACAAGGGATCAGACTAGGGGTCTGTCTAGCTGCATGCATTAACACCTTCTCAGACCTTTAGACTGCAACAGGCAAACTAGAGTATGTACACAAAGTCATCCTCTAAGCCTCACTTACTAGACTGTTTGCTTATCAAAAGGACACAAGGGAATCGGGTTACTTCCAATCTTTACTTACTAAAATTATTTTAGTCATATCTATAGATAGCTAAATGTTAATTTTTTTTTTTACATAAGCAACACATTGAAGCAAGGATTTTTATATGATAAGGGTTTTTTTTCTTTATACTGCATTTTTTTTGTCATTATCTCATTTTAGTGCTAATAAATGTTCCAATTAAAAAATAAAAAAGGGTATTTAACCTATAGTTTTTCAAGCTGACTATATTTACACACTTTGGCTTCACCAAGGCTTCAACAACATCATATAGTTTTGATGACCTCGCCTGTCTGCCTCCAAAATACAGTACGGAAGTTTAAAGTATAGTCAAAATTACTGAAATTAGAAATTAATAATTAAAGTCTGGAAAATATATAGCACAAGGATTATGAGCCAAATGTTGTCGGGGGCCGTGAATGAAGTGCATATAAGAAGTGGAAAAAAGAGAACAATGCACAAGAGGAGCCTGGTGAAATGCCTGAGGAACACATTTATACTACATTTATATCAGTGTTGGGGTTCCTTCGCCATTGAGTTTAGAGTCTGGGATTGTTAAGCCATGTTCTACCCATTTTTTAGGAAAAAGTGTATGGTCCTGTACCCCCTGTTATCCCCTTTTCCCTGGTTGGTTCCCTACTGCTGCATTGCAGTGCAACCATATTTGGTCATCATTATGGTTAATCCCTCCAACTCTTGGTTGAACCACCCTCTTTTTGCCCTTATAAGTCTCGTTTGCATGCTCTGCCCAAGTTCCGCCTCCCTTCCAGCACCTTCTCCCCAGACCCTATATAAACCGGTGCAATCCTTGAATAAAGGTCCACTTTTTGCTACCTCAATTCCATGGGTGAACCCTTTCTTCCTCCAGGGCCACGTCAAAATATGTCACAAATGTCTTTCAGAAAAAAATTTTCTTCTCACATTAATGTTCTTAAATAGTGGTACTGATGCCAGGACAGGATGTTACTGTACACTGCATATTGGCCATAAATTAAGGAAATATCTAATTAGGACACATTTCATATTACCATAACCTTTATCTGCTTTCCAAACTGAGATATTTATTTAAACTTGAAAACTTTAAATCCTAATCTAATACATTAATATAGTTAATGCTAAGTAATATTTTCTATAATAATTACTATTTATACTTAATGAAAATCTAGCCAACCAGGAACTTTCAGAATCACTAATTTCAACAAAGCACAGAACTCCAATTTGGCTCTGTAAACATCAAAATCTAACAAACTGATAAAAAAAACAAACATCCCACTTTATGGCAAGCAGCAATATTCTGCATCTTGAAGATAACTCCTCCCTTAGCCCTTCATTCTTCAGAAAAGGCAAGCAAATATATTTCTTAATGCTTTCTACATTATCCTGTCTCATACAGATCAAAAAAGGAACTAACCTTTATAATGATAAATATCCCTTCTCATTTTATGTACCCCTACAGATTTTACAAGAACATAATGTACTTTTTTTTTTTTTAAAAAACAAGATTCCCATTTTAGAAAGTTAATTTAGAGCTCTGATTATATGCAATATTTCTATGGGAAAAGCACTCAACTATTCTTACCCACTCTGATCTCAACACATGGCTTTTATGCTTAAGATACCTAAAATACATACCGTTGATTAAAAAAAAAAAAAGCAAAGCAGAATTAATCTTGACATGAATATGCAGGGCGTAAAAGCAAGCACCTTTGGCAGCAGAAAATTAATTTCCAATATTCCACTCTAGACTGACAATAAGGTTTTTTTTTCAAATTCATTTGCATCAGACTTAATTTACAAGTGAAAGTCTGCAAGAATAGCATGTTTCACTACACACGTTTTCAATGTGTGTTAGGTAAGACCTGAAACAACCAACTACCAAGTAGCCCACAGGAGGGAGGGGAGCAATTATCCTTCTTCCCATCCTAACTCACAGAATCATAGAATGCCCTGGGTTGGAAGGGACCTTAAGGATCATCCAGTTCCAACTCTCCTGCCATGGACAGGGATGCCAATCACTAGATCAGGATACTCGGGGCAATTTCTTACACAAGTTTTCCTTCATCTCCTTTACTCAGTCATTAATCTTGCTCAGTGTGGCAAACACCACTATATGCTTACCAGGTCTCTAACATGGTAAACCAAGATGAGTCAATACAGTGCAGAAAAAGTACTCATTACCATTCTTGCCCTGGCAATATATTCTTGGAGGAAAAAAGAATGTTCCATTAATAACTCCTACCAGCTGTCCTACAGAAAAGGTTGCAGAGGCAAAGATGTAATTATTTTGGGCTTCCAAGAATACTGTGATTCATTCAGCAGAACAACTGTTAAAAACCAATGCATTTAGGTAGGACAAAGCTTAAAACCAAATGCATTTCTAATATGTATCTAAAGGTGGCAGCAATTGTTTATTCTTTATTATAGGCCCAGAACTAATCTCCAAAGAGCTTCAAAAGCTGTATCTCAAGGTTCTCTCCAGAACTCAGTCAAATCCATCCTCAATGTCATCTTAACGCTATGTCAAGAATCAAGTTGTTGTAATGAACACAACCACCAAGTGACAAAATTGCTGCATACCAGCCATCTCCAACTTTGCTTTTTATATTACTGATGTAAAAGCAACACAACCTAACATGGCCACCAAATAACAACATAACACAAAGATACTCCAAATCAGACATATTTCAGTATCAGAACCTATGTGTTATAAAGATACAAAAGGGGAAAACATTTTCTACCTCAGTCAAAAAAGCCCTCTAGGCCCAAATGCCTGCTTTTTCTCTCCAGCGTAACATCCAGAATGCAGATAAGCTATGGAGAGGGTTCACCTAAATTCTAAAAAAAAAATCCCACAAGCTTGAAACATTTAGTAAAAGACATTAGTGAGAAGAACCTTGTTACAGTCTCCCTAAATTTGAATTTGTTCTGTTCTCAGAATTAGCACCCACACCTTCAATCAGTTCTCATTATTGCCGTAATTACTGCTGTCATTAATTAAGTTACAGAAAACAGTTTAGTCTATTTAACTTTGCAGACAGTATCCTTACAAGATACTAATGAAAATAAGACCAAAAAAGTTATTCTGAAGACAAATCAGGGGCAGGGCTCTGGTCTGTAGGGGCAAGTATGTGTGCATGTGAGGAGGTAAAAGGAGGAAGGCCATGAAGAGGGTCTGCAGTTCCACAGGAACATCCTTATTTACTTACAGCTAAGCTTCTAAGCACTTCCTGCAGAAACAGGAGCAGCATGAATTTCACTTTCTTCACTCTTATCCTTCAGGAAGGAATAAGGCTCAATAAGATAAGTAAGCTTGTAAACAAGCCCTTCAAGTTCTTTCATCTTTGGTTCCACTTGGGAAGAAGTGTTCTTTGGCGGCATTTCTTTTATTTTTGAAAGTATGCATTAGCTACAAGATACGTATTACATATATGATGTGAATATCTATATAACTACTTACAAAAGCATGTGGGTGTATTCATATAAATAGTGTGAAAAAATATTTTTTAAAAATTTTGTAGAGTATTTGAAGTTAAACTGATTAACCATCCAAAAAAAAAAAAACCACACAAAAACCCAACCAAAAAAAACCCAGAAAAAATAACCCACTACTTTTCACATCCCCCAGAAAGTTCACTTAAAACACAAATGTTACATTTCACTCTATTTTCCATAAAAAAACCCTCTTGATAGTGCAGGTTTTGGACAAAATGGGTTTTGAGTTCAGTGAGGCTGACACACAAGTGACTGAAATTTAGAGTCAACTGTTACTTGGTTTACAGTTGTTGCAATTTCTCTCACAAAATTAAACCTACTCACAGAGTGTATTACACAGTGTGAGGAAAAAGCGGACAGTGTGAAGAACAGCAGAACTGCCATGTCCATGAGGAGATTTATTAGCCCCTTTACCATGTCCATACTCTGTACTGTGTCTGTACACGCAGACCAGATCTGTGCACAGTCAGAATGACATGCAAGGAGTATGGAAGTCACCATCTGGTATCAGAGGACTACTGAATATTCCCATTTCATCTAGGAAGTTGTAAAAGGGAGAATGTGGTGGGGTCTAATGTGTGTGAAAAAAGCAGAAGTTAAGCAAGTGTTTACAAACCTCAGTTGGCATTTTTTTCACCGCTGTGGTGACACTTGTTTAGGACAAGTAATAACTGGGTCAGTTGAATCAGGAACTCAATTTTGGACAGGCCAAACTTTAGAAAATAATATAAGTTCAGAGGTCAAATGTGTGGTGGCTTATTAGTAACACCTTATTTGCAGGCAGGATGGAAGTGAACAACATTAGCAAACAGAGGACAAAGATCAGACTTTCCATATGAAATGGAAAAATTGTAGAGTATATCTTCTCCCATCAGTGCTCCTCCCTCATCACCACTGCACCAAAAGAAAACATAGGAAATCCCACTAATGTGGAAAAGGAAAGAACAAGAGAGGAAGCTTATAAAAAAATTTGTACATTTTTCCTTGGTTTGAGAAGACATTAAAAGAAAATGATGATTGACAAAGTTTTGTGTAACATCAGTGTCAGCAGCTACAATGAAAGTACCAAACTGGATGTGGCTTCCTCTTTCTTCAAGTTTACTTTTGATGTTTTAAAGGATGGGGATTCAGGACAAACTAACAGTAAGAAAAAGAATACATAAAGGTCTCCACACAAAATAATAGTCCGAATAACGCACTGGTATGTATTCTAGATTTATGAGAGGTGAACTACCAGGGAAAAAACTGAGTAAGGCTCTCTATANNNNGGGGGGCACGGGGAAGAAACAACAGTTAAATGAAACCTGAAATCAGCTTGCACTTCTTTTTTATTGTTTGGAGACTCACTGAGAAAAACAAATTTTCATTCCAGCTGTGAAGAACACAGGAGGTGTAAAAGTTTTAATAATGTTCTGGTTTTGAGTACACAAAAAGAAGACTGTTTTCAGATATTTCAGACTAAAGGAATAACTAAAGAATTTTATTTTCCTAAAGCATACTTTGTGAAATATGCGAAAATCCTTCTCCCAGACCAGTTTTTATTACTCAGGAAGCAGACCGTAAGTACCAATTTTGTACCTTGATCAAACTCTTTTTACCTAACCAAACATTTTTTAGTCTGGCTTAGTTTCTAGAATTTGGAAATTCACCTAAAGATATGTGACTTATGAAACTGTCATGGTTTAAGTCCAGCTGGAAATAAAGCACCATGCAGCCACTCACTCAACCCCTCTCTCACTCTCCACTCCACCCTACCAGAATGGGGAGGAGAATCAAACTACAGCTTGTAGGTTGAGTAGTCAAAAGAAAAGTAAAATACAGTAATAATGGTAAACAATTAACAATAATGAAAATAAGAAGCAAAGAAAAAACCTCCAAAGGTGATGCACAATGCAATTGCTCACGACCACCCACTGACCAATGCCCAACTCCCTTTCCCAAATCCAGATGGACCCCCTTCTGGGTAACTGCTCCCAGGTTATATACTGGGCATGGTGTTCTATGGTGTGGAATATCCCTTTGGTGAGTTTGGATGCCAATCCCAGCTATGCTCCCTCTCAGTTTCCCAGATTCTTTTGTATACATCCTCACTGGCAGCATAAGACAAGAAAAAAAAAAAAAAGTCCTTGAATTAGGATAAACGCAACTTATTAAACAGCAAAACATCAGTGTTTTATCAACATTATTCTCAAGGCCAAAACACAGCACTGTAACAGTTACTGAGAAGAAATTAACTCTCTTCCAGCTGAAACCAGGACACAAACATAACAGAACTAAATTATTTTTGTCAAGATGAAAGTAAATTCCAAAAAAAACATAGGAAGTTTGGTAATAAGCACTTTTTCACAACTTGTGAGGAACCAGTAATGCAGAAGAGGCTTTTAGTAGGAGATGTTTCAGGCCACCCAAAAACATTTCTGGATTAACAAAAGCAGAGAGACAAATCAAAATCGAGATTGCTTAAAAAGAGGAAGGAGGAAACAACAATATGGGTAGGGGATGTTCCCTCTAGAGCTGAAAACAAGGGAAGCAAAGATAATGGAAGAGTGTGAAGTGGTGTCTGATGGAGGAATGCTAGCTAGGTTAGCATATTCAGACCCATGATTTCCAGATGTCATTAGGCTACAAGCTTATTTGAACACAGAGTAAGTCACATGCAGATAACTTCAGGTCCACCTGTACAAAATATTCCAGCTTTGACTGACTTACCTCCTATAATTTTAGATTGGCAGTTGATAAATTCTGGCTTCTTGTCCGTAAGGTATCGCTGACAAGTATGATGTAGAACCTGAAAGAATGTGCACTTTTCTGAAGCTGTGCTTGCTATCCATTGGTCAAAAGCATTTTCAAATAGTAAATCAAATTCTGGGGAATCCTAGAAAAAAAACACACACTGCTATTATTCCAGTTTTATAAATTATCTGAAAAAGGATAAGGAGCTATTGTTTTTTTAAATTTATTATGTTGGAAAAAGCAGGTCATGCAAATCAAAACTATCCCGGTGTTATTACTTATTTTGTGATGAAAAACACCAAATAGGAAGTAAGTTTTCTTCTTGCTGCTATTTTTAATGAGAAATACTCAGCTATGACAAAAATACCTGTAAACAAAAATACTTCAGATCAAAAAATTCAAAGTCAAAATATCATAAAAAATCCTTGTTATCTACACATATAGTTACCTATGTCTTCTATAGTAAGCAAGCATTTATGGCTCTCAACACAAAATCTACTATTACTGAAGATGTGGTTCTGCTCTCAATGTTCAACCAAACAAGCTAAACAAATAAAAAAATTCTAGTTATTGTATTTAATTCATTATTATAAGGTGTTGCAAAAGTCTCAGGATAACATGAAACAGACCATTTCCAGAACAAACCAAAGTGCAGCTCTATACCAAGCATCAAGTTCCAAAATGAATGGATTTTATGCAAGTAGTGCTATATATTTAGCATTGTTTGCTAAACACGGTTTTTCAATCTAATCTAGTAAGTGTTCTTTTTTAATTGACAACACTAGGAATTCACAGGAAGATAAGTTTGAAAGGAACATTTCTAAGCTTAAGAATTTGAAAGGACTTATAATTTGCTATATCTGCATAGCAGATGCTGTAAAAGGGTCTAAAACTTGTACGCCTTATCTGTTTCTCACTGCTCTCGTTCTCACAGTCCCTTTACCCAGAGAAAATATAATTTCACTCCTTGCAACTCATAGGGCAGTGGCTGAGGACTTCTTTTTTTGTACAAAAAACTGTACTGGCTAGTAGCAGAATCTGGTGTAGCATAACTACAATGCTAAGGTGGCTGATCAGAGCACAGCTTTGAAGAAACCAAGGGAGTTAGTACAAAAATATGTTGCTCTACAAGGAACATGGTAAGTCACTTTGTGATCACACAGTATGAGCCACATTTCTAACTTCTACTTATGTTGTTTTACTACTGGAGAATTGCATTCATATTAGTATGACTTGTCTTGAGATAGCTCAAAATGGGCTGTATATTCCAAATCAAAGGAATAATTCCAGAACTATTTAGTGCAGGGTTAGTTTTTTTGATTTAATTTTTGATAGTTTTTGGTTTAAATCAGCATTCACTTGCCACTGGCAACTAAAGGAGACTATCACCCTTTGTAGCAAAAGGTAAGAAATGCAGAAGTATCTGAGGAGAGGACTGTCCTGGAAAAAATGCAGGGTTCACAATATTTCACAAACTTGAACCTCAGTAACCTCTCCTGTCTTCGTGTCCACCTATTGCTCTATCTCACAACACAGCTGCATGCCAAAGTAGACCCCAAGAGGCTTGTTGCTGAAGCAAAGGCAAAGAGGGCTCTTACTTTTCTCTTTACAAAGAGGAGAGAAAGTAGGAAGTAGAGAAAGACAGAAAGAAAAAAAATCCCCTGTGACTGAATTTTAGCCTTCTCTCATCTTTTTCATTAAAATTTACTTCACATATTCCATTGAGCCATTTCTTTTTTGAGACTTTGCCCTTTAATCTGTATCTTATCTTTCCGCATGCCTTTTGAACAATGAAGAATGCCTAATGCACAAATCCATTACCTAAGAGCTCAAGTTTCAATTTCCAGAACTGTTCAAACTCACCCGATTAGGGTCTATACCATTGACCTGGCGAAGCTGTTCGAGCATCCACTGCGTTCTCCTGACAAAAGATGTAGAGCCTTCAAATTGCTTCACCTTCGTTATAGATGCTTGAACTGGTTTCTTGTTCGTCACTGAACATATAAAAAACATAATTGAAATGGGCATTATGATTCAGGAACGTTCTATTTACTTCACTTATAACTAGCTGGGTTGCAGGTGTATATTCTATAATGTCCTACAAAGTAAATACATGTCACCAATTCTGACACTAAAAGATTCTCTTTCCAGGATAACACACTGAAAAGCACATTCCTTATTGTCTAACACTCAGAATTAGATGGTTTTCAGCCACTATCAATATAAAGTTATCAATATCCTTAAAAAACCCCAGAACTACAACAAAGGTCTTTCCATTTGCATTCTTACAGTCACAGAACCAAAGAACTGCCCCGGTTGGAAGGGACCTTAAAGATCATCTAGTTTCAACCCCTCTGCTGCGGACAGAGACATATGTCACTAAACCAGCTTGCTCAGAGCTCCATCCAACCTGTCCTTAAATGCCTCCAGGGGCATCCACAACCCTTCTGGGAAACCTGTTCCAGTGCCTCACCATTCTCACAGTAAAGACTTTTTTCTTCCTAATATATATTCTAAACCTTTCAGTTCAAAGCCATGCCCCCTGGTCCAGTCATTACATGCTCTCATAAACAGTCCCTCTCCATCTTTATTACAAGCTTCCTGTAGGTATCAGAAGGGGGCAATTATGTCACTCCAAAGCCTTCTCTTTTCCAGGCTGGACAAATCCAGTTCTCCTTGCAATTCCTTAAAGGAGAGGTGGTCCATCAATCACCGCACTGTTCTCTTTCCCCCATGTTATTAGCTTAAGTTTCTCATATCCAGTCTCTTACTCATTTCTTTCTTTTCTTCTGATTTTATAAAACACAGAAAAAAACCCTAAACACATCACCATGTAAGTACATGTACCTTTTAATAAAGCCTGTTACTTTAGACTGAATTTCATGTTACTGGACAAAAGAAAAAGAAGAAAAAAATAAAAGTTCTTCCGGTCTTTTCAGAAAATGGCAGATGTAGGTCAAGCTTGCATAACACCACCAATGCCTATGACATTTAATTCCCAGTCAACAGACACAAGTATATGCACTTACTAAATTGAGAGAGTAAATTCACCAGGTCAGACTGTAGTCTGTGAAAAATACAGGTATAAGAATCAAGAAACTAAAGTCTGCTTGACATGCCCACCCCCAAATACTAAGTACCACAAGCAAGAACCATAAATAAGAATGATTTTATTTAGTATAAACAAAATGTACATTAAAAACCACAAAGCAAGCCATAGAATATTGCTCTGCTTTTGGAAAAGAATAAAAAATGCAATATAAATGCTCAGATCTGTGTACCTTTAAGTCAGGATCAGGTTTTCAAAGGGTACTTAATCATTAAAGCAAATTTTTCAACAGCAGAAAAACTGACTTCCTGTACTAGATGTTTCTCTAAACATATTCATTTTTCTCTAAACATAATCAGCAGTTTGAGACACTTTCTGTAGTCAAATATGTATTTTATTTACATATTACTTATCTGTTGCTGTATGTTAAGTCACTTGCAAACATATTTCCACTTTCTGTGAAGAAATACTTTGTATAATCATTGTACCGCATAATCTACTAAAGCTGGCATGTCATCTATTTTTCCACTTAAACTCCCTCCGAAAATAATTTTATCCATATGGTCTGCCAAATAGAGTATTATTGGAAAAGTCACTTTTCTCTGCTTTTAGATGCCGGTAGCTAAAGAAGGCTTTTAAAATAATCAAGACTTGAATAGCAAGTTTGCTTATTTTTGTGCACCCCATTTGCCCAAATAACTAGGAAAAGTGAGAGGCTTCCCACTCAGAAGATGAATGCTGCGTGCACAACTGCACCCAGGGGCACAGTTAAACAGTAAGTGAACACTGATGTGACACCCTATCATAGCATAAAGTTAAAAAGTTAATATTGTATCTTAAGATGAAAATTTTAAAATGCACATATCAGTGTATTGAAGTTAAAATGCACATTGGAATAGATTAGTAAATGCAGATTAACTTGAAAAGCTCTTTTCAGTATCTCAGATTTAAGCATTTTCAGTTCCGTGTGTGTCGACTAAAGTCCAAACACCCTTACGAGAACTACACTTGATAAACAGAAAATTAATTTTTAAGGAAATCTTCACAGATAAAGATGATTGAAAAATGAGATACTAGTCTTCCACAGGGCAGATAATGCGTTTTAAAGAAGTTACTTTGGAACAGAGAGCATAGTTGGACTGAATATATTGATCAGACTATTGACAAGAATGTAGTAAACAGATTGCCAGAGGTCTCCTCATTGGCAGCTGAAGCACTGAGAGCCAAACAAGTGCATGGTGCAGTATGGGTTTCAGAATCTTACATCAAATAGTACAGAACATCAAAGATCAATGCAATATCAGAAAGTAGCAGCAAAATCAGATCAGAACAACTACTCAAATGCAAAGACTACACATTGCTAAGAAGGGAGATTAGTATTAAAGATTCATTGTTTGCTCAATAGCCTAAGCACCCAAGCCTATCAATCCCAATAAAGTAGAGGTGAGAAGAAGCTTATGTATACTTAGAGGGTATATGTAGATTCTCTTTCTACTGCAAGTCTATACATCAATGAGTGGGAAACCAACTCAAAAGTTGCACAAGCAGACCACAAGTTTATGCGCCTATCTTCCCTAAATTCATCCTTTATAGTATGTATTTATGTCTTTTTTTGTCAACTCCAGTGACTACTTTCAAACACCTTATAGCATTCCACTAGACCAAGTTTCACAAATCTTCTACAAAGCAATAGTATGTGAGGGCTATCTAACAGTGGCTCAACTTTTATGGTCTGTGTATTATTCTCTTTCCATACAAAACAGACAATAATCTGCTGAATGAGCCACATATTAAAAAAATTAAATTGTGCATACTATACATAGGCCACATATAAAATTAACACCAGCAGCATTGCAAAACAAAGCATTCAACACTAGGAAGCACCAGACAGAACAATTTTGTGATGAAATGCCTTTTTTTCTTTCTCCTCAGAATGTCATGGATATGCAACTACGAAATGTAGAGACAAACTTTAGTACAGCAAACTTCTCATTACTCTGAAGGCTTCTACATGACATACATTTCTCTTGAAAACAAGGGTCATTACATTTCAAGGTGAAAATACCAAATTTTACAGATATGATAGTTGAACACTAAATGTCTAATCTCAACATCTCCGTAAATTGGTTGGTTTCCAAACTTCTCTATATATCACTTTTATTAATCAATGAACAGCGACTTTGTCTTCATCTGAAGCCATTAGTGCTCTATACTTCAGTGAAAGAAGATCACATTAAGTCTCTAAACTATGTCAACTCCTAAAAATGCCTCTAAGTGATAAACTATAAAAACATCTTGATTAGATGACTGTTCCTATATCATCCACGAAACAGTAACTCTGGGAGAGGCAAAGAGGACTAAGCTTCTATAGAGGAACTTACAAGGATCTTGGGTATGTCAGTCACCTTAGGCAGAAATTCAGTCTTAAGTAAAATGATGCAATCCTCTTGAAAAATGGTAGTTCCCCTCCTTTAGATCTCACACTCAATTATTGCACACAGGCAAACAGATCTAGTTGCATTTCACCTTTTGTGTCTTGGCATTTTAGGGAACAGCTAGCATTTCTACAGCATTCAAAAAAACCAATTACCCACGAACGCAAGAAACGTGCTCTAAAACCTTCACTTAGTCCATGACAGCTTGACGGTAGTATGGCAGTCATTACAACTCTGAGAAACCCTTTGCCAGCTGGGAAAACTATCCTCACTAGCTGCTCATTATGTTGCCTTAAAAACTAGAACATTTCACCAGCCACTGAGTGGGTGTTGCCTTGCAAACATTTTCTAAGTAAGTACTTTTCTTGCCAGTATTTTCTAAGAACTGAAAAAATGTGGAAGCAATTACATACTCTTAGTCACATTCCTTCTCTGACAAATCATTTGGGTGTTTTTGCTAAATTCTCCAAAATAACTGTCTACCTTAATAAAAGGCAATATTTAAACTAAGCTTCCATTTTAGATGAGTTTTTTGTTTGCTTTACCTCTTTTTTTTTTTTTTTTAAATCTGTAACATCATGCCTTCAAAATAAGAAGCTGTAGTAGCATAGATAAAATACATTTATTTGGAACACATCAATAGATGGTAGGACCACATGGTACTACTGTGTGTCATTAGATGGAAATACACAAGTTTTTTCTTTACGCAACAGACAGTTATTGGTAAAGTAAGAAAGGATGTGTGAGAAATCAGCTACAGCAATTTATGATTGAAGACGTTGTAAAGTTTGGCTTAGTGACTTTTTTTGGACTTGTCCGTTTCTTTTTATGTGGTTTTTGGTTGTTTGATTTTTAACGCTAAGTCAACATACAACCAAAACTTGCTGCATCAGAAACAGCACTAGTTGTTCTGGGACTGAAGACATTATTAACCATTTTGCATCATAAATAAAAATAAAATACAGTAGAGGTATGCATGCATTTAAGTAAAATGTTGTTTCAAAAGCAGATCAGAGAATACAAAGCAGAAATAGACCAGAATTAGCTTTAGAGAATGGTGTGACAGAGTCAGGAAAGTCATTGTTCTCATCATTTGGAACACATGGAAACACTGCAGCCCAGACTGTATTTTCTTTATTTTATATCAGTCCTTTAAAGTAACTTTATTTGAATGGAAAACATAAAATAATAAAAAAAGGTTAATCCCTTAAATACGTATCCCTCAATACCTGGCCTTGAGAAACAGTCTGAAAGTTCTAAACCAAACCACTAAAAATTTTATTTTTCTTTAAATTTAGGTCTGTGCATTTAATAACTCAAACTCTAGATAATTAGGAACTTTATGACAAATGACTTGTCTCAAAATTTCTAGTCATATTGTTGTGTCTTTCTAGAGTGCTGAATGACTGAAAGATTGAAGGGAGACATTAAAAAGCACAGTCTTGAAGCAGGCAGTGGCTGTTCCAACTCTTCACATTATAACAAGAATTCCCTTTATCTGGGCAATGTACAGATTAATAAATTCAATATCCTTATCTTTTATTGCTCTTGTGTCACCAGCTCTTGAATAAACAAACAAACAAAAGAGTGAAAATTAAGTAAGATCAATCAAAAAATACTTTCATTTATGAAATATTTTCAGTTGTGAAAGCGAGACAGACTTGCTCCTCAGTATGCCTGCAGAAGTCTACTGAAAACCCTGGCTGCCTGCGGAGTTTGATCCAAAAGTATTTATCAATGAAATGTTACAGCATTACCTACCTACATGTAAAATTCTTATCCCTCAATTCACAAGTAAACAACTATGCTAAGTTTTTCAAACTGGCTGTTAATAATTAATGATGGGGAAAATCCTCAGAATGCATTAAAGGCAGTCTAAAGCCGTTTGAAAAAACGTCTCTGATGAAGAAAATGTTGAACCCCACAACTCAACTTCTAGAACTTCCCACAGCAAGTTCAAATAATCAGAAAAATGAATCTGAGAATTAAGATGGAGCAAATACGTACACTCTACCTTATTGAGGTATTAAGGAATAAGGACCAGATACATGAAACTGTCTTAGTATATCATGTGAATTTCAGGAAAACTATTTTCAGTCTACTTCATATAATGGTTGTGAGCTTTGCTGTCTATCCATCCTTGAGTTTGAGCACCAAAACTTGTAGTGTTTCATGTTTTCTCAGAGCAGTTTCAAATAACACTGATGTAACATGTGGTCTGAATTAATTCTAGAACTTTGAGCCTTCCCACTGTGATTTTCCAACTGCTACCTCCTGCATACTTGAGGTTCTTAGACCTCAACTATCTGTAATACAATGAGAAGCTGAGAAGACTGTGCTAGTAAGAACTCTGTATTGCCACTTCCAGGACTAATTTTAGGCACAAAGAAAATATATATTTGCACTAGAAGACAGATAGCCTTAAAATAAAGAAAAGCAGCTAAAACTAGGGCAGGTTTAAATTCCCGCTTGCTGGTCAAGGTTTGCTAGGTGCGAAAATGTTGATAAGTTGAGGCTTGACTTTTAGAATTGCATCTCCTACTTTTGCCTGTATCTCCTCTTTCCTTCATTTGACAGTGCTGCTTTCTCACCATCTGGGATCTATGAAGATGAAAGCAGGGAGAAGCAACACAGTTCCACCTTCTTCACTTGCCAAATAGGGCATGGGGATGTAAGCAGCCCTAAATACACAGCAGTGTAACCAAAAATTAATTCCTTCTGTTTCTCTAGACACAGCATAATGTTTTGGTATCAAATTGGAAATCAGGAAAAGAGAAGCTTTCAGATACAACTAAGGCAAACTACTCCTAAGTCTAAACATATACTGATTTCCACACAGCCCTTCCCAACAGTACACAGAGCAATTTGTATCATCTGTCTGCTTAAATCAGCATCTAGTACGTCATTGTCTGTCACAAGTTGCCAGCCTCACTCTCATTGCCTCAGGATAAAAATGTATGAAATATGGATCACTTAACTAATGCATACCTATAAATTGCTCAAAATATAGTTTTAGTTAAACAATATGCTTTCTTTCCACATACAAGTTATTTTTATCTGTTAATTAATAAAGTAAAAATCAAATATTAATAAAACCACAGTTAACCTGGAAATTCAGGTTAAAGTATGTGGTATATATTCCCAAGATGAAAGACCAGACAAAAGTTTTCTTGTGCCTTGAAGTGAAAAAAGAAAAAATAATTTGCTTTGAGCTGCAATTAAAAAACTTTTTTTTTGGTTTGTTCATGCGCATGACACCATAAAATGTTATAAGCCTGAAGGGAGAGCCTGTACGCTTTCCAAACATACCACTGACTGCATTAATAAAAAACTGCTACTTATAGACAGAGTGGCTTGCCTTTTGGTTTTCACCCAGTGATATTTACTTTCCACAGAACCACATATATACTTGTCATTAAAAACAGTTTTTATGACTATTCAAACACTTTAAGCCCCCGTCATACATACACATTGCAATCCTTACAGTTTCTTGACAGGCTCATCTTTCATTCCTATGAATTTTTTAAAGCTAGAAATATAAAAGTTTTGCAGTAATAAATTATTCTTCAAACACTACAGCAATATAGTTTAAGTTATTGATCTCAAAGTGACTGCTTTTCATCCTTGCAGTTATATAGACAGATACAGTTAACAGTGGCAAGAATGGCAGACCTCATTTTACAGCCAAAGACAAAGCTTAACTGCAAATATCTGGAAAGCAATCTTATTAAACACATATTCACTTCCAGTATGATGACTGAACTTCCAGGTTTTGTTTGAATTGCCTTTTACTACTCTATATTGCAAAGCAGCCAACTTTCAAACTTATCCCACCTCCTTTTTCCTGCATACAGTCAGCTGCATTTGAAGACTCCTTAGATATTTCTAATAAAATTCAGCACATTTTTGTGTTATTGTTTTTAGTTCAAATCTAGCTAGGAGGGCAGGATGGTGCTCTCACAGATCTACCACAGCACTGTTACTGCAGAGGAAGATAATAGGTATTCCAGGCAGGTCCCAGGGAAGGATGCCTTTCTCACAACCCAGAGACCAAAATCTTCATCAGGGACCTCTCAATCAGTGTAGAGCCTCCTGCTGATCCTGACCTAAAGCATTTTGTATTAGTAGGTCACCTTGTCCTGGTATGATAGAGCTTCATCTCTTAACGAGAAGGTAGTTGGTAATTGAGAATTTCAGTCCACTGTAGCATGTACCACTCGATTAGTCTAGATCATCTACAGCTTCAATATTTTCTCTTTTTTTTGCTTAAAAGAAAGGCAGCATCCTACACAGACCTTGCTGAACATGATACGTTAAATCACCTTGTAAGCACTGATGCACACTTCAGAAAATCTCACTTCAGTTTAGTTTAGAAATCAAGGTTCAAGACACAGACCAGAGTGAGTATCTGTGTGGATGTCCTTTTATCACATTCTGGTCTCTTCAGCACCTGCAACTATGGGGAACCAGTTAAAATCAGTACCACAAAAGTACTTTTAAACTTAAGTGGAATTTGGCATAATTCCCATACAAGTTAACAGATGTGCATCCGCATGCAGAGAATTACCTCACCGGCCTGAAAACAATGTTTGAACTTCACAGCAAGTGTTCTGAGAGGCAGGAAGAGGTTCTGGAAAAATTAAAGTTTGAATTCGTTACTCAGTAACTCACACAAAAAGTGTGGTATTAAGAAACAGTGATCCATTTCTAAGCTTTCTTAGATAACTCAACAGGGTTCAGGTTCTGGAACAAACTGCCCAGTGACTTTGAAGATCCGACAGCCCAAGAGGATCCTGTTTTAACAGGGTAGAGGGTTTACTGGAACTTTTAAAGTAACGTGGAAAACTGTTTTCATTTTGCACTGAATCAATGGCCTAAAATATAGCAGACAAGATTGCTACTAAAGAAAATACTTTGCATGCTGCAGATGCAAGAAAGGACTGTATTACATCCTCTCAAGACAAAATCCCTATCTTTTGCTACACAATGGCCTAAGTCAGAACAGAAGTGGGCAGATTATTCCATACTCTTATGACTCAAGCTGTCAGATAGACAATATTGCACTAAACCTTCCACATTCACATGTGGTGTAACAACATCTAAGTCTCAATCTAAGCAACTAAAAAGGCTGGTAGACCTTGACTGCTTCACACTATGAAGAAATTAAGAAACAAACACACTCCCCCAAACCAACAAACACTCCAGAAAGGTATCAAGGGAGAAGTACAGAGGGTGACTAAAGGAGAGGTCAAGAAGGAAGGAAAATTGTAACTGAAGCCAGTTATTTAAATCTCATCCATTCAACAACAAAAGCCAGTACCTCAACCTATGAAATACTCTACCCACAGTATATAACTCCCAATACATTTACTCAGCAGAAGTCACATGTCCAGCCTTTCTTGAATCTTATTGCTGCAAGAGTAATAATTACTATAAAGGGACATTTTTACATGATAATGGTTTTTGCTGTCTGAATTATTTTTTAATAACTAAACAGCTAAGATGAAATATAGCAAGCAAGACATGCATCCTTAGCCTAAGATGTCAAAGTAGGGAAAAAAAAAATCTTTAAAGTATATTTTGATTTTTTTCTGAGCTTGATTTAAGTTCAGAAAAGTACGGCTACCAGTACTACTACTATTAGAACTGGGACTGTGCTTATGTTATGTGTCTTATACAAATACAGTATTCTATGTATCAGCAGGTCTCATCTCTATCCTAGGCATCCAGTAGTAGTCCAGAAAGTAATCTTTCTTCTTTTGTATAAAACAATTTAGAAATTAAAAACCTCCTTGAATGGTAATTTTAAAAGGTACTCAACAAAAGAAAGGCCCATCAAGGAATATTTTGTGGCAGGAGAGAATTGTACACAGGTGGGTCTCACTTTGATATACAATTAGGGGACAGCTGAAGTATTTCCTTAATAGCTTCCATATCCCAGAACACAGACTACATAACTAGCAGAAACTTAAGGTGAAATTCATCTCTGTAAATTGGAAGTTTACCCCCTGCACATAAACTTTACACAACAGGCTAACTTTCCAGAGTCATGTGGAGAAGTGATTTATGATGATGTACTTAAACAACCAAGTATTTTGAAAAGGTACAATCTCAGACTGCTCAACTGAACAAAAGATGAGTATCTAAAATCATAGTTACAAGGCATCACAATAAAATGAATTACATGTAAATATCCAGTATGTTGTCTGAAAAGCCAAAAGCTACTATGGCAAATGCATGTCTGTCTGCAGCTTTCTTCCATGAAATCTCGGCAAGTCAGTTACAACACATATATATTTTTTTTTAAGTGTCTGTATTTGTGCTTCCCCAGAACTAATTGTAAGAAACTCCAGAAAAATTGTTTGCAGTTTCCTTTCTCAAGGATTTTACTGATTTCGAAGATTTTCAGCAGATTCATTAGATTTACTAGATTTAAGACTAAACACTGCAAGTTCATGCCAACAGCTTTTTTTCAGTTTGAATTATTTTCCATTTGAAGGAGGCCTATTGACTTATGTATCTTGAAATGCATAGCTTCTTATTTTACAAGATTAATTATTCTATTCTCTAGGCATATTTCTTACAAGAATATACTCTAGGTCAGTCCTTTTAGGCATCAAATTCTCTGTACAGTAATATGGAAAGGTATGCTCTTCTCTTTATTCATGACTCAAACGAAATTTGGCTTCAGATTTAATCTCTCAGCTGTGAAGCTATGAATCACAGAATTGTTAGGGTTAGAAGGGACCTTTGGAGATTACCTAGTCCACCCCACTGCCAAGGCAGGGTCACTGAGAACAGGTTACACAGTAATGTTTCCAGGTGGGTTTTGAATGTTTCCAGAGAAGGAGACTCCATGATCTACCTGGGCAGCCCGTTCCAGGGCTCTGCCACCCTCAGCACAAAGAAGTTCTTCCTCATATTGAGGTGAAGCTTGCTGTGTTTTAGTTTGTGGCCACTGCTCCTTGTCTAGCTGCTGTGCATCACTGAAAAGAGTCTGGCATCATCCTCTTGGCAGACAACTTCAAGATATTTGCACGTATTAGTGAGATCCCCTCTCAGTCTTTTCTTCTCTGCAGGCCCAGCTCCTGCAGTTTCTCCTCATAAGAGATGCTTCAGACCCCTAATCATCTATGTGGCCTCTGCAGGACCCTCTTCAGTAGCTCCTTGTCTTTCTTCTACTGAGGAGCCCAGAACTGGACACACTACTCCAGATATGGCCTCACTAGCATTGAGTAGATGGGGAGGATCACCTCCCTCAACCTTTTGGCCACACTCTTCCCAATGCACTCCAGGATACCATTGGCCCTCCTGGCTGCAGGGGCACGCTGCTGGCTCATGGACAACTTGTCATTCACCAGTACTCTCAGGTCCTTCTCAGCAGAGCTGATTTCTAGTAGGTCAGTCCCCAACCTGTACTGGTACTTGGGGTTATTCCTCCCCAGGTGCAGGACCCTACACTTGCCCTCGTTGAACCTCATCAGGTTTCTCTCTCCCCAATTCTTCAGCCTATCAAGGTCCTGTTGAATGGCAACACAGCCTTCAGGTGTATCAGCCACTCTCCCAGTTTTGTACCCCAAACTTGCTGAGAGTACATTTGATCCCTTTGTCCGGGCAATGGCAAATTGAGTAAGACTGGACCCAGTATTAAACCCTGAGGAATGCCACTGACTACAGGTCTCCAACTGGATTTACTCTGCTAATCATGACCATCTGAGGTCTCCCATTCAGCCAGTTCTTGATCCAGCTCATTGTCCATTCACCTAACCCACATTTCCTGAGCTTACCTACAAGGACGCTATGGGACAGTATCAAAAGCCTTGCTGAAGTTGAGGTAGACAACATCCACTGCTCTTATCAACCCATCCTGACATGGGTTGATAGATCATAGAAGGCTATCAGATTGGTCAAGCATGAGTCCCCCGGGGTGAATCTATTCTGACTACTCTTGATGACCTTGTTTTCTTCTACATGCTTGTTGAAGACCTCCAGAAGGCCCTGTTCCATCATCTTTCCAGGGATAGAGATGAAGCTGACTGCTCAGCAGTTTTGTGGGTCCTTATTCTTGCCTGTTTTGAAGATTGGGGTAACATTGGCCTTCCTCCACTCATTAGCCACCTTTCTCATTCTCCATGATTTTTCAAAGGCAATGGAGAGCAGCAGAGCAACAACTGTCAGCTCCCTCAGTGCCCATGGCTGCATCCCACCAGGGCCCACAGATTTATGGGTGCTTAGTCTGTCTTTCTGATCACTAAGTCAACCCTCTACAAGCTGGGGGAAGTCTTCCTTTCTCCAGTCTTCTTTCCTTCCCTCTGAGGTCTGGGACTCCTGAGGGCCATTCTCAGTAGTGAAGACTGAGGCAAAGAAGGCATTCACTAATTCTGCCTTCTCTGTGTCTTGTTACCAGGACACCCATGTGATTCAGCAGCAGCTCCACAATTCCCCTAATCTTACTCTTTTGCTACTGACACATCTGTAAAAACTCTTCTTGTCCTTGATCTCTTTTGTCAGACTCAACTTCAAGTTTCCTTGGCCTTGTCACATCCCTGCATACTCTGATGATGCTACTATAGTCCTCCCATGTGGCCTTTCCCTTTTTCCACATCCCATACATTTCTTTCTTGCGTTTGAGATTTACCAAGAGCTCCCTGCTCATTCATGCAGGTCTCCTGCCCCCTTTGCTTGATAGCTTTATCACTGGTCTTGATGATAGAGGAAGTGGTACTTGAATAATCCCTTGTCTTCTAGAGCCCTTTCCCATGGGATTTCTCTAAGCAGGCCCCTGAATTAGCTAAAATCAGCTCTCCAGAAGTTCAGGGTTCTAGCCTGGCTTACTGTTTAGCTTCCCCCCCACAGGATCCTGAGCTCCACCATCTCATGGTCACTACAGCCAAGGCTGCCTTGAACTTTTATGTATTCAACCAAAACAAAACCTGACCTGAATGTGCCCCATCTGTTAGTTAACCCATGAAATTGAAAACAAAAACAACTACTTCGAAACAGGTTCAAGGTACAATTGCTGACTCATGATGAATGAGAAAAATAGATGCTCTACTAACAGAAATGTCTCAAAAATTTATAGAAATAACTCTTGCACATTGTAAATAGAAAATAATATCTTAAAAGCATTTCAAACATTTCTATGCTAATATATAATTTTTTCAATTTTCAGTAACATTTTACTGCTTATAGTAGCTTTTCTTTGTGAAAAGCTTTTCCTCTGAAAATTACTCTGAAAACTAGTCTATTCTGCCAGTGTTACAAAAGCAGTTTTCTTTATGAATTTATCTTAGAGCAGAAAAAGTGACTCAACCTTATTTCTTTACACATTCTATTTCTTTGTCACCTTAGAGACACGCTATTAGATATAATTGGAAAAAATCTGTTTCCAGTAATTGCAATGATCACTAGCATTATCTTTACTAAACATTAAGATCATTATTTCCCTTACATTTTTATCAAACAGGAACAACCCTAAAAGCTATGTAATATGAGTATGTTTCATTTCACAGTAATATTTTTACATTCTACATCTGGCAGGATTCAGTTTTTGCTCCTCAGCAGATTGCCAATAGTGCAGTTCGGATGTGTCTATGTTTGACCTGCCCGAGGAGACAACTACTTCCAAAGAAAAACAGCAGAGGAAAACAGCACACTGGCTAAAGTACAAAGACCACCTAAAAGACTTTGAGAAAAGCCTCTTGTACTACTGTAATTTTACATACTGCTGGTCCCTATGTTGGTCCCATTTGTACTCAAAAAAACAATAAAAAAAAAAATCCCCAAAACCTCAAAGCAACCAACCAAAAAACCCTAAGCAAACAACAATCCATAATTTTTTCATCTTTAGCTTGGCTTGTAATGAAAGTACTTTTCAGGTTAACAGATGCTTGCTAAAGCCTTCTAAACACTGTGATCTTGTGATCCTACCAAAATGGATACTGAGCAGAGAAAGAAAAACTAACAGACCCAAAGGCTGTGAAAGAATTTTTGACTCGTTAAGTCAAACATTAATAAGTCAGACCTAAAGGTAAAGCTGAAATGTGATATGAAGCCAAAAGAGAAAACAGATTTCAATTTGTGTTCCAGGTTAATATTGAAGTGTTATTTAAGAAGTCTGTATAGACTGAACTAATTTTGTCCATCTGGAAATGCCAACAATAGAAGCTACTACAAGCGAACATTCCAATTTCACTCTACCAAGTACCAATTATCAAGTCACAAAGCTCCCAATGAATAAAAACAAAAACAAAAAAAAACAAACAAAAAAAAAATAGGGACCCCCCAAAAGCAAATATCTCATTGATACCACAAGTTAATCACAAACCCAAAAAACCCAATAAAAAATGAAGCCAGAACTTTCAAAAGTTATTTTTATAGTATATATTAGCGGTAAATATTCAATTTACAATAAATAGGAGGCATTCAGTAATATAGCATCCAAATGCTATATCATGCACTTCTTTAACTGCCAAAGACAATTCTGATATTGACTAGCAGGTTTTACTGATATGTTATTTTTTCTGAAATATTAAAACCAGTGACGTTCTCCCTCTTCCAATATGATGCAATCGCAAAAGTAATTCTCCTCCTTCACAGGGCAAGAAATTAGCCATTATTTTCAACATTTCCAATATATAAACTAAAATGTAAGACCTTGGTTTATTTAGAGGTCTGCCGTGGCACACTTTGTGAAAAACAGAAAAAGACAAAACTTCTTTCTCAAGAAAACATAAAATGCATCAAAACTGTTACACACCTACTCCATATATCTTCTTTGCAAAACCAAACAAAGAAACCCAACCCAACCCCAAAAAACTTGACCAAGCCAGAAATAAATCCATGTCTGTTAAAAGCACTATGGCTTGTTGTGGGTTTTGTTTGTTTGTTTTAAACCACCTGAACAAGAGGATTTTATCTATCCAAGTAGATGAGTATGAATTATTTGGCAAAAAGTGTGTGTTTTGCATGACTGCATCGGACCAATTTCCTACCAGAAAACAGCCAGGGAAAGTACAAATGACTTGACAGTACACAAAGGATAAGGTAAAGGAAATGCACACTGAGGAAAGAGTACTTTCTTTAAAGCAATATCCATAATGTTGCTCAACACAGCACAATAATAACAGTCTTTAAGAGGGGAAACCAAGTATTTTCTTTTGCAAATTGTGTGTATTAGTAATTAAAAACAGGTGAAAGGAAATATTTTTTCTTCAGATCCTGATTTCTTCTACCTTCAAAAGTTAAGATTAAAGAGATTTTGAAGCAGATAAATGCAACAGATTGAAAGACCCTGAAAGGTGAAAAGAAAACACACAAAGAACAGGCATGAAACATGTACAAAGTATGGATCACAGAGATCAAGAATGTTAAATATTTAAAGTAGTTTTACTATCTGGCAACCGTTATATACATATGACACACAATAGTTTGAACTTGCATTACGTCCACCCATTCTACAGCAAGGTACAGAAACACACCAAAAAAACCCACACCAACAGTTGAACATGTAACAGCCATCACTGAAAAGCAAAGTAAGATTCAAATATCAACTTTAATAAATAAGAAATTTCCCCATGAGGCAGATTACTTTGGGAAGTTAAAACCAAAGGCAATTGCCTTCACAGCATGATACTGTTACAGTCTTGCCACATTATACTGATAAATTTTGGAAAAGATAATTAATTTATGATTCAACAGAGATACTTTTGGTAACACTTATCAGGAGCAAGGATAAAACCAGCTTAGTTTTTTTCTTGATAGAATTTTTCCTCTCTCACTAAATGTCTTGCATTTATCAGCATTCTAGTTCTTATGTATTGCACTGGCCATTAAAAGAAAAATCAATTCAGGACTAAAAGAGATATCTAAACTCAAGGTCTGAGGAAAAGAAAATTCCACTGGTATATGTGACAGCCTTAGAAACCACCCAGCATGTTCACGAAGAGATTTAATCTGAATCTAATATTTTGCTCTTCCTTCGGGAAAGTTTTTATTGTTTCTACCAACTCCATTATGAAGCCTTAAAGAAGCTCCTGTACACAGCACTCAGAATTCCAAAATGTTCCTGATTTCATGACAGACTGGAATTACTTAATCTAAACATGCTGGAGTTCCTTCACTGCCACCTGCTTGTTTATACAAGTCAGAAACACAGAACTGAATCTAGTCAACCCCCTGATCAAAGTGAGGCAAACATTACCAGTCAATGAGGTTGCTTAATGGCAAAACACGGTAAAACTAAGTGCAGAACTTAATTTCCCTATGGTGATTTTATTTTTTTTTCCTTTCCTGTTGTAACTGATTGAGGGTTCTCTGATTGTGACTTTTCACCTTTGCCTTCTAGTTTTCTACTGTAGATATCTATGAAAGATCCAGTTCTACCTTCTTCTACAACCATGAAACATTTAGGGAGTGGAAAGCTGGAAATAGATCCCCCCTCAGCCTTATCTTCCTTTTTGATCTTTCGTAAACAAAACCCCTTTCCCTCAGTCTCTCCTACTATCACAAGCTACAGCTTGACTTGTGCTGGACTTTGAATTTAAACATTATAGACCTTGAACTAGGAGACTGAAGATGGGTTTCCAGATGCAGTCCCATATGCCCAGGGGAGGAGAGTAATCAATCCTGCTGATCTGCAGGCTATGCTCCTGCTAATGAAGCTCAACATGCAGCTCATCGTCACTGCTGCAAGGGTGGGACACCAACCCCTGTCCAGCCTGTGGTTCCCATAAGGCTGCTCCAGACTTGACCAGGCAGTGGATTATTTCAGCTTAGGTGTAGGACTTCATGCTTGTCTTAGCTTAACAGCATGAAGTTCCTTTCTGACATCCCACTCCCCTACCTAACAAGACTTTAATAAGAGTCAGCTTTTTAGAAGTCCTCTCTCTCTCCATCCCCACCCCCACACCACCACCCCACCCCGCCAATTTGGTATCACTTGCAAACCTGAGGTAAGTGCAGCACATCATGTTGTCCTGGTCACAGAAAAGGACATGAACTAGGACTGCCTCCAGGATCAGCTTCCGCACCCACCATGCCACCAGCAGCTATCCAGTTAGACTTCAAACCACTGAGGAGACAGAATCACATCTTTGAGCCCTGTGATCCTCCCAGCTCTTCCCCTCACATCACAGTCCATCTTTCCCATCCAAATTACCCTATCTGCCTTGGAGGATGGCAAGGCAGAACACTGAAAGCTGTGCTACACTTCTATATGACTGTATTCTCATATGATAAATGAGTGTTATTAGATTTACTTGGGGATTTATAAATTCCATTACAAGCATCAATGCATTGATTTACTGCTCTAATGTAGAACAGTGAGCTATACATATTCTGTCTTTTGGTGTCAGTTTTACGTAATACAATTTTTACCCTCATCAATATTCTAGTTTAGCATTACTAATTGAAAGCCCAGGGTCTAACACTTAAAATTGGACCAATTCTGTAATGCCAAACATGGTGTCTAAGGGCCTAGCACTGAGCAGATTTGCAAATTAAATTTGATTTGCAACTTTCAATTTAAATAATTTTTACATAGGCTTACAGTGAAAGCTGGAATAGACTCTAAAAATACAAAAATTATGTATTTATTACTCAGAAGTAACTGTTATTCAATTTAACTGCCCTCTTACTTGGTGTCAGAATTTACTTCCGATCGAATTCTATATTGTTAACATTAATCTCAGTCATTTTTATTGTGCCGACTATTCTGTAAAAACTGCAAGCACTTTAAAGTGAGGGAAGTAAGTAAAAGAAAGAAAAACACCACTGTATTTCTACTAAATTAACCATTTGTTCACTTCTCTCCATTCAAAATTCAACTCATATCAAGAAACAGAAGAATCTCCAAACACCAGGGCTAACAACCGGAGTTTCAACATATGCAAAACAATTACTATTTTTCTTGTAAGAAATTTATTAGTATTAACTTACATGCAATTTTTTTTATTTGTAGTTGCCTTTTTAAACATTTTTTTGTTGGTTGATTATGACTTCAAGTTCCTTTCTTATTCTCTGCTTTACACACCCCTAAACCAGAAAATTCCCATCCTGAAAGCAAAGCTCCTGTCTCATCTGATGGTTTATGTATAGTAGAGCATTTGTTGGATTTTTCTGTCCTCTAACTCACAGTATTAATATAATCTATTATTCTAAGCCTCATTGCTTGTAAATTTGCTGTTAATAGCTTCTTCCCACTGCACAGTTTACAGCCTAGAATCACCATGAATGTTGGCTTGTCTGCTGCCTAGTCTGCGAGGGCTATTCTGTAATTACCCTGTTAGACATATCCATAAGTACTCATTGACAGAACCAGTTAAATGGTGCAGCAAACAAGAAAATCTGTTATCCTTATAGAAAATTGCTTAGTTTAAATGTATCAAATGTGTTTCTCTAGGGCTTGAAACCACATTAAAATTTGAGGGGTTTTTAAGACATGATCAGGATGGCCTTGAACTTGAACTACAGTAGTGGCAATAATAACTCCACAGCCTTTTTCAGTTTCTTTAAGCCTTTACTCTTCATGAAATAAAATTCTTTCAAAGCTTCCCAAAAGTCTTGAACATATTAAACCCTTATATTAGTAGCTACAAAAACCAGTAGCTAGGCACATTCTCCTCAGAAGACCATAGCTGTCCTTTTCAAAATATAAGAATCCAATATAAAAGTATTTTATAAAAATCATAAGAAAAATACAGTTGCATTTCTTAAGTTAATAGCTGCAGACAAACAAAAAATGTGGGAATGTGCCTTGAGTGACACTTCTGCAAAGCAAATCAGTATCACTGCAACACATGCACTTGTATTCAGCTTTGGCAATTCAAAAGTAAATTCTGGATGCTGATCACAAATTATGTCAAAACACTTCCTCTAAGATATTCCCTGGACTATTTCTGCTTATGCTATGTGAATTAAGGATATATTTTAGACAATACTTAGAGATTTTACCACGTTCTTTTTGTTGTGAATCTCTGTACCTGAGAAATACTTGCAAGTGCACAAATGTACAACAGTAATTATTCTTTGTACCAGATTTTTAGATTCTTCCAATGGCCTAAAAATATTTTTTCCAGTGACACCATCATAAAGTAAATTTTCACTACTTTCTTCACCTCCTATTAGTAATACTATATATTTTCATCACAGAAGGACAACAAAAGCTCAGCCAAAACAAGTGGAGAAGCAACTTCATTGTCACTAACAATTCAAGCTGGTGTCTTCTTAGATTTATTAGGATTCCTAGTATTTAAAAAAAAAAAAAGTCCTGGAGGACTCTGTAACAGGACAGTTAGTAAATAAATGTAGGCATTACAATCAATTTAGTTCTATTTTTTAATGCCTAAATGCCACTTGAAGAGTTGAAGCAGAACTTACTTCAGATAATAGCAACTTCAATGAAGTTGAAGCCAATGAATGGCTATTTCTAGTACACAGAATTTTTTTACTGTTCTTTTCTTCCCCTTACCCCAACCATCTCTACTTAGATTGGTTTGGGATTTTTGCTTTTTAGCCAGGATACATCTTTTTGAAATTATGCCAAGAATTAGGCAAAACGCATCTCTTACCTTCTTGAAACACATCATCTTCTGTATTCTCAGTATAACATCCTTTTATGTTCTTTCTGAATATAGAGAATTTAAAATTTAATCATCTGTGCTTCCTTTCCCCCCCTGCCATGGTAAAAGAATTTACTAGAGCTCATAGCCACAATCAGAAGCTTCTTTTCTCAGTGCAACTGTACAAAGACCACTCACATCTAAATAAAAGAAAACCCAGTCCTTGTCTTAACTAATACTCTTGTATAAAACCTTTTTCTCATGCAGAGACAATTTTACAGACTCAAGAGCGATTTTTCTAGCTTATAGCTCAGAAGCTAACTATACTGCTGAATCTTTTATGGACAAGGCATTATTGGTACCACAGCAACAAATTCATATAACTCCACTCAAAAAGTTCAAGTTTAGAAGTGAGACCAGAAATAGCAAATCCAATAAACTAATCAAAAGGTTTGTAAAGACTGTGCTATCATTAATTTTAAAAGGAATCACTGACCATTTCAACAAAATATATTATCTAACACTAAAAAGGAAAGAAATTCAAAACGGAGAGAAGAAATAACCATCATCTGACAAAAATGGACCCAAGGTGGCTAAAGGAAAATGCTAAGCAGTGAAAAGGACACTGTAGAAGTCTAAAGCATAATGATATAAGCAAGTGAAAGTCTCATTTCAAAACAAAAGTTATTTACTTTACTGTGCTCAGCTCTACGAAGCTTCAGGAAGTAGGGTTGGAAGAGTCAGGATTGCAGCCCATATATCACTGTTTCTCAATGCTTAACTGAGCTGCACATTCGTATTACATGCCACTATTGTCTGCATAGTTCAGACTTGTAACACTTCACTTTCCTATCAGAGCACTGTGATAAGGGTATGACAATCTTTTAAGTCAAGATAAAAGGAGAACGGACAAGGAGCTTTGTCACAATCTATTTTCCTTTAATGGCTCTCTTCCGCACCATTTCACAGCCAGCCATGGCCAGACACCAAGAGATAACTGGATGACAACTTCACCTCTCTGCCTGATGTTTCAGGAGAAAAAGAGCTCCAAGCCTCTGGCTCATACACGTGGCCTAAGGCTGGTAGTTTCTGTTTGTTTGTATAAATTGAAGGCAATTACAGCTATGCAAGGTCAAACTGTGCCCTGCTTCAGTAATAAATAACTGATTTGTTTAGCCTGTAAGAACTCACTAAATTGCATTAAGACCTTGTTTTATTATTAGGGTTTACATTTTGTGGCTGGTTCTCCAATGCTTGGAATTTTTGTACAAAAATGCTCGAAACAATGAATCACTTTAATGTTTTGTTTCTTTCAGAGAAACACACATTTTAAGGAGGTAATTCAAAGCAAGTCAAATGTGGTACATCTATACCTGGCTTCTACCTCTGTCCTCTACCCCCAAGAAACTACAGTGTACTTCCACACCTTTTCCTTCTAGAAAACTCAATATTGATTGAATTCCTGTGAAATTAAAAAAGTTAAACAGAACTGTTGCTAAAGAATTTCCATTACAGAGGTGGAAAAAATTCACTATTTTTCCACAGAAGCAGCAGGGGGAAAAAAAAAAAAAAAAAATCACTAATCACTCCCTGCAAAGACAAACCCTTTTCAATAAACCTTTATTTTGCGTAATAGAACATTGCTGAGTAAATAAAATTTCAGATTAGAGTTGTAAGATGGAAACGGAACCTAAATACAAAAAAAGTTTGAAACCAAAACGCAAAAATCTGAGTACTTAGAAAAACCACAAGAGGTTTGCTTCAGACTATAAAGATTTGATTTCGTAACTTCAAAGAACTTATAATAACAGCATATTGTCAACAGTGAGCATAATTTCTGCAGGTCTGAAAGTTAGAAAATCAGTTGGAAATTTCCAAATCCCAAGACTTTGTAAAAAATGAAAATGGAAAAGAAAAAAGTAGCAATAAAGCCAGTACATTACGTAAGTTGCTTTGGATTGAAATTTAAGAGAAAATTCCTAGAAACACAAGCTTTAAAAAATTACCAGTACTCAACAGCTTAACTACATAAGTATAAATTAATAGTAGCAGTTAGACACAGCACTTGAAATGGGAGAGGGAGGGGGGCAGAAAGAAAACCCCACAACTCCACCCTACAGTCTAATTCTCCTAATGAGAAACCTCACATTGTTTCATATTGTCCCCTTCCATTACCTTTTTCATCTAGTAGTTATTCCCAGTTGCAGATAGAGGTGTTTCAATTTATATTTGCTCAGAACAGCATTCTGTTGCTTGGTAAGACGCTCTACTAAAACCCAAGTTCTTTTACTTCACCCCAAAATACATAAAAAAAAAAAAAAAAAGAAAAAAGATCAAGATATGACTGCTCACTTTAAGGGGTTTAATCCTCTGTTCCATCTTTTCACATAATCTTTTGAGTAATCAAAAGAGCTAATATTAAAATGATTCATTAAAAACCATTACAGCATTCCTATTTTGAGTTCTCTCCTCTCTGGCACTTTTTCCATCACTTTCTTTTCAAGAAGCACCACCTTGTCCTTCAAAGCTTAAGTCTCTGTTCCTTGAACAATAAGTGAAATTATACATACTGGGAACCAACAGTAATTAGTACCTATCATTTGACCTGCCTAACTACTGCAAAAGTTGTTCATAACTTTTGCTGCAAAATCTCCCATGGCACCAGCAAGAGAGACTCACTGAACCCCTCTCCTAAGCTGCAGAATACTGAAGTGATTTGCTCTTACATGAACTAAACTCTTAAATCCATAAGATTACCTATGAACCTGAAGAAGTTTGTCTGCTAGAGAGCTACGTACAAGCAGTACATTGCTGCATCAGCTAGTTTAACAGTTCTTAAGCAAACACATCTGCATCCCAGTTCTTGGTATCCATAGACTTACTCTACCACAGCTGTAAAGACTATGCTATTTGAAACTAAAAGAAATGAGCACTACCCTAGAAAATTTAGACAGCATAGAGGCAGGTATTCAAGCACTTAATTATTTGGCACGGCTGGAAGTGCATGGGCGTGTCCCTAATTAGCATGTCAGGACATGCTATGAAAATGATGGTAATGAGGCCTTCAAAAGGCTCTTCAGAAGTCAATTTAGCCTTGTCAGAGATTTACTGAATGTGGTATAATTGTAAAGACTGCCAACACAAGAAGTTGAATGTGGTCCAGAATAGCTATAAAGTCTACAATATTGGGGAAGGAAAGCAAAGGCATTTGGATTGAAAGGATGCAAGGACTAAAATTACAGGGAAAGGGAGCAGAGCAGCCTTATCCCATTCAATGGTTTTTATCTTAATGACGCGCCCTCCCTAGTCAAACTCAACAGCATGATGCGCAAAAAGTACAAACTGGTGAACAGACTGCTTAAAGAAGCATCTCAATAGCTTACAAATGCTCAAAGATTGGGGACAATAGCATGGGAATAGTAAGGTCTCTCAAGTTTAATTATATTTTAAAGGGACATCTGCTTCAGTTGTATTTTATGTGCTGAGTTAGGCCACAGCATTCCCAGATTAATAGGTATTGAATATAATCAGCAAAAGTGTAAGAAAATAACTAGGATCAGATTATTTTAAAGCAAATCATTAAACCATATCAATTTATCTTAAGGAGAGCTGAAATGCATCTTGAGCCAAGTGATGTTTCACAACTACAACACTCACATGCATCAGGCATTTAAGGAATGATCTAACAAAGTGGCAGAAACATTTCCACCCTTCTGTGCTGGTTAAATTATCCAGACATAAGAGTCATTAATTTCACTTTAAAAAGACCTTGCAGAGAGGTCACCCGTGTACCTTCCTCCCCATGGGAACACAAACACATCAGCATCATTCTTCTGTAAAAACCCGGAAAAAAGAATGCTGCCTGAAGCAATACTTCTGCTTCAGAAGGAAGCAGTCCCTTACTTATATCCCACCACTAGATACTCCCAAGAATTAGAATGTGACAAAAAAAAATCACTCCATACATTTTCCACAACTCATCTAATGTTGCCTACCAGAATCAACATTTCCCCTGAGAAAGATGAGGATGGATATATAATACAACTGTTTTTGCAATAAAAAAAATTATGTTAATTGCAATAAATATAAAAGTGAATATTTGAGACTGCCTACAATGCTGATAGTAAGTCTTCAATAAATCACAAATAAAAACCAGTAGTCTGAGGAAATAAATTGCATATTTCACATAAATCTAGTAGGAATAAATGCCTTAAGTCAGATACCACCTTTGCAATGGGGTAGCCATCCTTGAGGCTTGGAGACTGAGCTGGAACACTTATTTGGGTTGTGAACCGCAACTCTGTGCTGAGAAGAACGTGCCGCTTGCTAACATTTCCCTCATGTAATGGGCTGTCATGTCACTTAGCTTCCTCTGAACGTGTATCCTAGTATCCTAGATCGATTCATCAAGGGGAGGCTATGCAAGTTACTGTTCTAGTATTTGGGTAACTTCAGTAGCTGCTGCATATCACCTTAGCCTTGTGAATTTCACTTTGTTCCTGCTTTGATTATTTACACACCATTTTTGTTTTTACTTTTAATAAATGCACAACTTACTTATGAAGACCTCACTTGATCTCAATAAGCTTAAATACAGCTTTGCACAAATGCACGGAATCAGTTTGTTCACGATTTGTACCAGCACCAAACAAGAGTGGCAGTGCAGAAATAGCAGAGAACCCAGGTAGAAGTTTGGTACATCTATGGCATCAAGCAGGTACTGCTGTCAGCTGCCTCCTCCCACAGCCTTGGCTTTCACTATCTCCCATGCGGTGGCTTTCAGAAGACTCAGACAGAACCAGAAAGCAAAGTGAGCAGGATGAAAAAGAACACAGAAAAAGAAAAATAGTTTTCAGTTCAATCAGTTCCTGACCTTAGTAAGTAATATGGCTGCACAAACTGCCGTGCCATTGGAGAGGGAATGGCAACTCCCTAAACAGCCACCAAAACAATACAAGTGAAAACTTATGCTGAAAGACTTCCCCTGCAAACTCCTTTCAAACCTATGTTTCTTATTTTTATTTGGCATGGGTCTTGTTTCTGTTTTGTTTTGTTTTTTCATTCTGACACATCCTCCAGTATATTATGGAACCAGTTTCTTGTATTTTATGACTTGGACTGTGTCAGTCCCTCCATTACGCTAGATAAGACCTGACTAAATATCACTTAAATGGCAATTTGGTGGGCAGGCTTTCTTTTAATCTTATGTTTTACAGATTTTGGTTCAAGCTATGGTCTACCTGTTGATTTAATGCTTATTTCAAACTAATAAAAAAAAAAAAAAAAAAAAGTGAAAACAACCAAAACTCAGCAACTTGAGAAAGAAGCCACAAAGTTGTCAAAAGCTAGATCCCAGTAAGTCTAAAGAAAACAGACCACACTGAAAACAGAGCAAAGAAAGAAAATAGACCACACTGACTAGTTTAAAACAATTTCTTGACCTGTGTTTTCTATTATACTACTCATGATAGTATGTATAATTTGAACTCTATCTTATGGCATTTAATTAATTGAAATATTTTACCCAATGACTTAGTCTGAAATTATGACACCTTATGAGAATAAAAAACAGATTCTTTTTTTTTTCAGCAAGTAGTTAAGTTTGAGCTATCATCAAGCAACTCAATTCCTTCATTTTTACAAATGCAATTGCAGAGTAACCCTTATTGCCTTAGGATCCTATCCACTTTCCAACTCAGCAAACAATGTAACAACAGTGTTGCTATCATTAAAATAAACAGCATGTGATTTCTGTTCACATGTAACATCTCACCTATCTTTTACTGCTAGGTTAGTCAGAAACTTCAAGAAAAACAGACAACAGAGCACTAAAGTACACATTTCAATGGCAGCACTGCCAGTCAGGACTTGATTGCAATTGTTATAAAAAAATGACAAAATTAAACATAAGTAACCATCAGAACAATAAGCACCACTGGATATATTACTAAACTCACCCAATGCACATATTAATACTGTGTCAAGTTCTCTGGGTCATTGCTAGGGATATTGCTTCTGAGATAGGCATGGGAACACATGGCTTTATGAAGCTTATGATACTGTATTTCATACAAAGGAGATCCACTCGATGCATTTGATTATAAATTGGGTAAGAAGATAAAGAACATGTTTAACATAAACATTTATGTTTAACATAAACAAACAAGGCTATTATTCAGCATTTTCTTTACAAACCAAGTTAATTTCCAAAGCTGAAACTAAAACAAATCTTAGAAACAGACCTGCCCTGTGTTCAGTCTTCCTCAGATACACTCTCCTGTTTTTCCATCAGGAAGTCTTTCCTAAACATAAAATGAAAACTTTCAACATTTGCAGGTTTCCCCCACACAATTTGTTGCTCTCTAAGACTGTGATGCTGAGCAACACCCCAGGATCCTGAGAAAACACCTGTACATTGTGTGCATTGGTTTTGCACTTGCAGTTATATCTAACACTTCAGGACCTGCAATGTGTGTTCTTTCATACATATTTGTCTGGAAATCCCATGTATAAACAGAGGGATTCTGCTTAAGAATGCATAGAGTCCTCTTCAATACCACAAAAGTCTCACTCAAAATACTCCTTCACTAAGAAAGACAAAGAGCTACCAGATCGGCATATACTTCTCTCAATGGAGCAAATAAACATGGATTCAAAAGCCCAGGGTCTGGAATAACATCAGCTATTTCAAGCATCTGGAGTAGATACTTACTGATACTTGGCTGAATTACTCTACACCCCGGCCTCTAGCTGTTCAAGGAAAATTAACCATCTCAACATCTGCTTAAAGTTCCTGCAATTCCTTAGCCTTCCACACACATAGTTCAGATCAATTTTTATGTTGAGTAAGTTTCAGAAGGGTTTGTATCTTGAGATATTAGAAAATGTACAGTATTTCAGGCAGTATTTTGCAGGGGGTAGCTCTTCTGTTTGTAAGATTTTCCATGAACAAACAAGAATTCCTAATATTCAATATTAAAAATAATTAGATTTAATAGACGATTTTCAAATCAGAATCTCATACTGTACCACCTGCCACTATTTTTCTCAGACTAGTATCACTTTGAGGACTTTCTTTTGCCAATGATCAGCTTTACTAGGAATCCCAGACCATTAGTCCATCCTACAAAGATCGGCCTTAAATTTAATTTTAGAAACTATACAGGAACACAGTCGATTCCTAGTGTATTAGTGATTATGAACTTTAAACCTGAACATAGCATAATGCACAAAACTACATGAATTGCAGTTGTATACCCCCAGACTGTATTAAGTTTCTCTTGCCATTGTTATTACACCTATTTGTAACTATCCTCCTCTAAAGAGTGCATAATGAAAAGGATTTAATAAGATAAGAAGTAGCCGCATCTTGAAAGCTTACATAAATGCTACCAGCAGAGATCCTATGGAATACATAGTACATAAAAGACAGCCAAGAGTGATTATCACATGGATGACCCTCTAGAGTTAAAAAATACAGCAATGCATAAGAAGAAAAACTTACATTTTTATTACTGCATTATGACGATGCTATTCGATCGACTGAGGTTTTACTGACTACACAAGTGATCTTGCTGATGAATGATTTAACATTATGTGACCACAGAAAATATTTTTAACACAGATGGAGCATTTGGGGTTCAGTTTTCTAGTGTTTCCGTAAAATCTATAACTGAAAGTAGACAGTTCTGAAATCACAGTTAGATAGGAATCAGAATAGCAGGATCTAACAGAATAATCACCTTACAGTTTTCAAAAGATGATTTTCCAGGCAGTATGTCAGAATGCACTGAATAATCAAGTGCTCAGGTTCAGTAGTGGTCCAGTATTCTTGAAACTAGGAACTACTGCTGGGACAATGTAAACTTCTGTTCTCCTGGAGTGCATCAAGACATTTACATGAAAAAGAGGCCAAAGTTTCCTAGAACAAAAATACAGATATCTAAAAAACCCCCAAAAAACCCAACTAGTAAGTGTGTGATTATTCCTTTCAGCACTCCAGTGGAACAGCAATAACCAAGTTCAAATGCAGTCCAACAGAAGGCAGGGCACAATAGACACCTATCCGACTGTGTCATAACTTTAACAACGTTCTGTACAAATGCCGACATTGTATATCAGATATAAAGTAAGACTTGGTTGAACTGGGTATGGTAGTATCCATCTAATTTTATAGATCAGCTATACTGTCTGTCAGGAGGATACACTGGCTGCAGAAAAATGATAGCTCTTTTCTCTAGTTCCATTCTTCCTTGCCTGGGTTATGCTTCCTGACACCTCACCAGCTTCCTTGGACAGTGCATCTCAAACAACTAACACACTGTATCGGGAAGAAAGCAAAACTAAATTCTTTAGAAGTTATCAATATTGTTATCAACTGTACATCAAGCATTTACTGGTACAACACAAAAGATAGGGGAAGATAAATTAATTTTGGAACATTCTCTGCATTTCAGAGCAACAAAATAATCCCAAAGGCACACATGTGAAAAGGGCTAACACATGACTTCACTTAACACTGGCTTTCAAAGTGTATCCCATTTTTTAGACACATCCGTAAGAATCACCTTTTACTGCTCAAATACTATGACCCGATCCAGATTCTAGGCCTTATCAACACAAGGTTTGCATCCATTGATACACATCACTTGAGTACATCAACCTTCTTTTACATGTGTCAGTGTGCTTGTTCAATTCATTACAGTGAACATCAAAAGGAAATGCAAGCTAATTTATTACTTCTGCTGTTCGTTCTATACTATATTATACTGGTGAAGAAAATCCTGCAGATCCTCACGGTATTTTAAATATCAAGAAATAGTATCTTGACTCCTTGCTTCATCACATTTTGAACATTCTGCACCCACCATCATTTCCAGTGAATGATTTTCTTTGTGACGTGTATTAATTTGCTTTGTGACTATATTAATTTATGCCTGCTACTCCCTTAATCCAGATTCCATTCCAATACAGTAACTATGACTACCAGTAGCCAAAATAGAAAAATCCATGAACACATGCCCCTGAGGTTCTGAGCCTCATTCGCCTGTGGCTGATAATACAACACTTAAAAGTGTGGCTACACAGCAGATGCAAGCAGAGGAGCTGCACAGCTGCACCCTTATGATGGAGGCTGCACATTGTACTGAGCACAATTTGCACAGTATGGCATCAGTTGTCCCCCAAGACTCCCCATCATCTGTACCTCAAAGATTCTGCTACTATTTGCTTTAAAAGCGAGACAAAGCACTAGCCAACATTTTGGGCAATACGGAAGTACAGGTGAAAAGGTAATCCAGCTACACTACTATTTGAGGGTTCTTGTAACATATCTTTTGGTACCCAAAATTCAGTAAGTTAAAAACAATTTCTGTACAAATTGCAGCCACAACAGTGCCAAAGAACAAACCTGAAAAGTTAGACAAGAATTCTTAGTTTTATATTAGAAACATTAGAGGGGGGCAGTTTATCCCTTTTCTTTACAGTACTAATTACTCCTTATGCAAGCTTATAATCACTTATCAACTTGGTGGTAACTGCCTTTGTTTCAGGAATATTGATAACTAGATTATGAAACTACTGGTTCAGTAAAAATAACATTTTAAAATAAAGGACATGTCAGTCAAGTTATTCCTATTCTGGGAAATTCTGTGTACTCTGAGTCAGACTGCTTTGACAGAAAAAAGCACACAGTCACGACATAGCTTAAAGTTGCATGCGCATATATTATTTTAATTTTTCAGAATTTTTCAATATCAATTCTATTCAACTCTTGAGATATGTGTAATATGCTCAAAATGAAACAATACCCATGCTTTAAAACACATTTCTATTAATTATTGAATTAATGCATTCCTGTTACATTTTAAACCAAACTGTCTGCTTAGGCAGCCCTTTAACACAGGATTTGCATTTCTTTTATTCTATTTTCTATATACATACAGGTATTTGACAAACTGTGTTATTAACATGTCACACTATCAGAGATAAAGCATTTTATGAGGAAAAAAAAAGTCACCATATTACTAAGTTTTTATCTGCACTCTTTTGCAAGGAATGCTGTGAGACAGCTTATAACAAATAGAGGAACTAGGTCAAAAGCTAATTTTAAAACATATGAAGATGTATATGTTGAGATCAATTTGTACCCCTCTCTCCTGTGTTGCTTACTGAAGCCTCAACACATGAACAATGCAATATACTATTTCTTTTATGTATACATTATAGTATTTATGAAGAAAAAAAAAAAGAGGTGAAGAAGCTGTAAATTCTCTTTCCATTGAGATTAATATGCAAAAGTGAATGAAGCCAGCAAGGTCTCCTTGAGGTGAGGAGTAATTGTTTTAACAGGTGGAAGGGAAGCCAGAGCACAGCTAGCTATCATGGAACTTCACAGCTTAATCCCAAACACTTAAAAGAATGAAATACAGTTGTTTCCAGTGCTCCATCTCCACAAATGTGTCCTAATGAGCACTTATTCACAGTCAAAAATACAGATTTACAAGACTGCCATAGTAATCAGTATTTCTTTGCTATTCTGTGACTGTCTAACTTTTTCGAGATAGTTTTTAAACCAAGCTCTGTGACAAAAAAACCCCAAACAACCCACAAAAAAAAACCAGCCAACCCACCCACTTTTTAGGAACAATTTCTGTCCTGCTGTGTGCAGAAGCTTCCTGCACAGAGGTAACAAGCAACTGCCAGGACCCCTTTAATCAAATATCAGCTGAATGATACCTTTTGATCTCCCAACAGATAATCACTAACAAAGCACGAGGTTCAAAAAACCCAAAAGAAGCAAAACATCCAACTAGACTGCAGACAAAGTGTGCAGGGACAATGAAAAACAGGAGTTATGCACTCCAAGCGATTCCTCCTGAGCTTGGAATGAAGCCAACTGATAAGATATCAAATTTTCATGGAAATGGCACAGCAGAAGCCTCGGTTTACAGCTGCAGCAGGATTCTAGAAACAAAAGGAAAGGGAAAGAGAAGATGAAGTATTGAGAATTAAAGAGCTTGAATGCAAGATAGAAAAGCCAGACAAGTGGACTCCTTAAAGAGAACAAGAACATAAAAGGGAATGGAATAATCACACGAGGTTAACAGACAATGGGCAACATTACTAGTCTGCTTTAAGAACGGAAGAAGTTGGCATAAGCAATGGTTGACAAAGGAGGAATAGTGTTATGTTTTATTTGTTTCAGAAAAGGGTAGATTCTTGCATAGAGTAGGACAGCTGGAAATTGAGTTAAGCAGAAATAGCGGCAAGTGGACAATGGCTTGTTACTAGTGAATATTCGCATTCAGGAAGGAAGTGCGCAAAATTAAAACAAGAATTAACTTTAAGCGAAGTAACTATGTTTAGTGACTGAAATTTCCCCAAAAAGCAATGCCAATGACTGAATAATACAATTTATTAACTATAAAGGAATATTTTAAAAATAGAAATAATAAACAGACACCTTGCCAAGTACAACTTTCACAAATCAGAAAACCAGAAGAAGCTGTCCACAAGAGATTTGCTTTAAAATACGAGCTACTTACAGAAAGGGGAAATTTCAAACATTAAAATACGAGCTACTTACAGAAAGGGGAAATTTCAAACATTTTTTCCATCCTTTAAAGACATTTCAGATATTCAAAAATGGAAGAGACATCATGAAACCAAGTTAATTCCCCTAAATCATACATGTGTTTTTTAAAGAGAGAAAAGAGCAAATGGAAAGAATGAATATTTGAACAAGTCCACACTGAAGCAGAGAGGTGAGAAGAGTCTTCATGAAATCCTTTAAAAAAAGACAAACAGCGTGAAAACACAGATTAAAGATAAACACAACAGAAAAAGCAGAACTGTAGAAAGTAACAAATACAAGCACTTCTTTTATGAGATTTTCTCCACATCACTAAATTCTGAGTCTGGTCATTTAAGTCTGAGACTGTGCTACCTATCTAAACGAACGGTTAAAACTATTCTTGACAACATTTCTCCTATTGAGGCTGCTGCTCTGAATCCTTCCAGCAGACTGCCTGAATGACACCAGTGCCTCACTATGCACTATTTTTTTAATATATTATTTAACAACCAAAGGCTGGACTAGATATCTTTCAAGGCCCCTTCCAACCTGCACTGTTCTGTCATTCTCTGATTAGTGTAACATAAGGACTGAAACATGACTAGACAAAGGAACATTTCTGTCATATTTCAAAGGCAGAGCTTTTAATGAAATGTTATTTCTTATCACCTAGATCACAAACCTCCACAGCCATGAGAAGTTAATGATTAAGTGCTTTAGTCCTCAGAGTATCTCAGTATAGACTGAAAGTTCTATCTTGCAAAATGGTAACATCATGCTCCAATACATCACTGGAGTCAAGAAGTATGTAGTTCTACCAGCTTGTGTAGTTCCAGGCTTTGATCCTTTCCATTCTGCTTCTCCCCTCCTGACCTTTCTTCCCAGCCAGGATGAAAGCTATTTGACATGAGCACAAAAATGTTTTATTGGGCTATATCAGGTCCTAGCTAGAACACAAACAAACCTCACCTTTGGTTAGAAATGATACAAACCCAGATCAATCGCAGAACACCTCCCTGGAGATGTTCAAGAAACAACTGGATGTGGCACTTAGTGTTGTAGTTTAGTTGAAAAGGTGGTGATCAGCCAAAGGTTGACTCAACAATCTTAGAGTTTTTTCCCAGCTTAAATGATTGTGTGATTCAATACTTCAAGGTAACATATCCATAGGCAAGCTTGCTTATGTGTTTTTGTTTTTACCTCTGGGAGCCAGGGAGAAACAGATGATGTCAGGAAAACATTTTTAAATTTAAAACGAAAGAAAAAATTTTAAAAAATTATTTGGGAGTCCAAATGAATAAAACATGAATACCTCGTGGCTTTATCAGTCAATACATACAATGGTTTATCAGTTTAGAAGCTTTCTAATGCCACTGTATAAGCCCTCCCTTTTTCCAGTTCCTAACAAATCTCAAAGCATCTCTCCAAGTCGTTTCCAATTTTCTGTTCCCCATAGTAAGGCGCAATTTTTGTTCTTTTGCTCCTCAAATACCTTTCATTACAGACTGAACATTGGGCAAATAACCAGCACTCCCTCAGATGGTACAGCTGAAGGGTGGTTTGTGTGTATTGATATACTAAACTTATGTAGGCTAGACCTAAGAAAACTGTTCTTAAAAGAAACCATAATATGCAAGTACAAAAAGCAGAACAAATCATTCCAGAACTTTTAGAAGAGTTCTCTACCTAGATGTTGTTTTCTTTTTAAGCAAATTCAACAAATTTCAGCTGCCTAAAATCTTCACAGATAGTATTTTAGACAGTTTTAGACATTCCTAGACAACTGAACAGTCAAGTTTTCTTTCAGAATCTGTCATTAATGCAAGTCAACAAAACATCTGGAGGTTGAAAGCTTTTGTTTATGTCAGCTTCCAATTTGCACCTCATACTTCATGTAAATGCTTCCCTTGCTACAAGAATATTCTTTTACCAGTTCTGTTCTCTTCCAAGTCATTCATCCAGTCACAGAAAACTGCTTGTGCAATTACTACTGTTCCACAGACTGACACAAGGCAGAGGTTTAAGAAAACTAACACAGCAGGGGCTGATATCATATTATCCATGAAAAGCATTTACTAGTTATTTCATCCAGCAAGAAATTTATGTTGCAGCTTCCCTTCCAGCTGAGTCTGTCCTCTATAGACTTGTGTAAGGAGAACTAGATGCTTACAGTAATTTTCCAGCAACTGTTTAGAATTAGGGGCTTAAACTGCCTATGGAACTTCACTGCCTGATGAATACGTTCCACAATATTATAAAGTTATCTCAGACCTGGCCCCTAAAAATATCACCTAACTGAAGTTTTCTTTAAAACACTAAAGTAAGAGAGTTTGTCTGGTTTTAACTTCTTCACTCCCTGAGGCTTCTGAAAGTTATCTGGTGCTGATCTCTAGCGAACAGAAGAACAGCTAACAGGGTGTGTCAGACTTTCTCTATGAAGTTGTTCCAACTAAAGTTACTCGAGATCGTTTTAACTTGGACAAACGGGTAGGCTCCTCCCTGATACAAGGCCAACAAAACTTTGCATGGTTTATATTCTCTCAGCCTCCCCACCCTTCATATGTTGTTTTTTCCTTCTTGTTAGGATATGCATAATCAGAGTACAAAAACCAAGTTACGTAAAAACCTTAATGCAAATAGACTGGAGGAAAAACAATGCCTGCTGTAAATGCAGAGCAATTGTTCGCTGTAGCATATATACGTGCCTACAATGAGACCACAAGCTTGTTTTTATTGCTTCAGGTATTATACTGTGGCAGCAGTTTGGATAAACTGGAGGATACAGGCAAAACACAAAAGAATCAAGTATCAGTTCTGATCTGTTCTTTTTCCATTTAGCTTGCTTTAAAAGGATTATTTACAGATTGAAATCCCAAACAAATAATATTTAGAGATCAGGACCAGATTACTCATTTTTTTCTTTGTCAAGGCAACAATAAAACATACCTAATGATAGAGAATCTTGATGTCATGTCTAATCAGCTTAGCAATTCCTTTATTAAGTACTTCCTATGTGCTCCTCTGCACTGGAAATTATTTGACAGTAGCCTTTAAAGGTCAGATGTACGGTGAAAACTTACAGGATTTGACTCAAACAGCTTGGAGTACTATAAAAGGATAAGATTTTAATCTGATGTTTATCTACTAAAAGAGTCTGTAATACAGTAAGCACTAGTCAGGGAGAAACAACTTCTGATTTTCTTCACAAGATGATGTTACTTCTAAGAGAAGAGCTAAACAGCAATGACAGAAATGCTTTCTGAAACACAACAACAAAGGAACAATCCAGATGTTTTCTCCTCAGTATGATTCAACAATCCATAATGTAGTGAGTCAGAGTATTATGCATATTACACTTGAGCACCATGAAAACTAAGAAAACTGTTCAAAACTCAAAGCAAAACATACCACAGTTTTAACTGTTATGGTACTACAAGAATAGTTTCCACCAAAGCTATTGATCAGGGAATAATCATACAGGTCTTATGTGCATGGTTGCTGTACTTCAAGGAAGAGCTACCATGCAAATTTGTTAAGTACAGCCTTACTTCTAGCTCTGCATTTTTATCACAAGATAGCACCAAACCCTGCCAAAAGCCTCACTTGGACAAAGAATGAACAAACTGTTTCCAAAGACACCACGACATTCATTTTAACCTGGCATTAAACTTGATGCAAGCATCTGCCATGTTCTGGGCAAAACATGGCACTGAAATACACTGTACTCACTGAAGTAAGTGACTGCCAGCTCTCGAGGAACACAAACCTACCCAGCACAAGTAATTACAAATGGATAAAGCTCTACAGAGCTCCCATCCTCTTCTGCACGTGGAGAGGTAGTTATTCCACATAACTACCTTCTGTAAGCCTTCACAGTAATTTTTGCATATCTCCATGAAAAAGACTACAAAGTCCAACTAATAATCTCAGCAGGCTACCTTTACAATGAATGGGGCAACAAACAGTTCCCAGTGTACAACTTCCAATGTATGGCTTTGCAGTCAACTTGTTTCATGCAGAAAAATTTACTAAACTTATTCCTTTTAAGTACTGCAAATTTACATCTGACTAAATAAACAGATCTGATGACTCACTTTTCCCATCAAATTTTCTATGGTTTTATTTTGCTCGTATTTTTTCTTTTTGTATTTTCCCAAGATAATCTCATTTGAGGTTTCAGAAATCTTTCCAAGGAGTTCACATGCAATTGAGGTAGAGAGAAAAGCAACTCCAAAAGATCAAGTCTGAATAAAACTGAAGGCAATATTAGTAACAGGTGTTCTCTGAATTGACCCATATTTTAAAAAAACTGAAAGTGATCACAGAGCCAGAATCATTTAGGTTGGAAAATACCTGAGATCACAGAGTCCAACCTTTGACCAACCACCACCTTGTCAATTAGGTGGTGTTTCTTGTCCAGTTGTTTCTTGAACACCTGCAAGGATGGTGACTGGGCCATTCCAATGTTGAACAACCCCTTCTGTGAAGAAATTCCTCCTGATGTCCAGTCTGAGCCTCAAGCTGTTCCAGGGGAGCTTATCTCCTCTTGTCCTGTCGCTAGTTGACTGTGAGAAGAGGCTGACTCCCGCCCTGTTACAACCTCCTTTCAGATAGTTGTAGAGAGCAATAAGGTCACTCCTGAGCCTCCTCTTCTCCAGGCTAAACAATCCTAGCTCCCTTACCCTCATAGAGTTACTCTGTAGACCCTTCACCAGCTTTGTTGTACTTTTCTGGACACTCTCCAGCACCTCCATGTCTGTCTTGTAGTGAGGGGTCCAGAACTGAATGCAGGATTCAGGGTGCAGCTTCACCAGTGCCAAGGACAAGGGGACAATCACTGCCCTGGTCCTGCTAGGCATACTATTCCTGATATAAGCCAGGATGCCACTGGCTTTCTTGGCCCCCTGTGCACACTGCCGGCTCATGTTTAGCCGGGTGTCAACCAGCACCCCCAGGTCCTTTTCCTCTGGGCAACTTTCCAGCCACTCTTCCCCTAGACTGTAGCAGGGCATGAGGTTGCGGTGACCCAAGTGCGGAACCTTGCCCTTGGCCCTGTTGAAACTCATACTGTTGGTCTTGGCCCACTCATCCAGCCTGTCCAGGTCCCTCTGCAGAGCATTCCTACCCTCCAGTAGATCAGTACTGCCGCCCAACTTAGTGTTGTGTGCAAATTTACTGAGGATGCACCCCATCTCCTATCTAGATCATAAACAATTATATTAATCAGGACTGGACCCAATACTGAGCCCGAGGAAACACCACTGATGCACAATGAACTGTTAACCTTTATCAATCTGCTACAATTTTATTGTGAAGAAAAAACAACAAAAAAATGAGTTAGACAGCAAACGCATAACTACGCACATTCAGCTTGCAATTCAGAAACTATTTCCTACATGCAAATTAGATCAAGTAATGCATTGAGAGGATGCACAGGAACACACATACATTCTTTCCCCAGTTTAAGAAGAAGAACACAGAAAACAAACCAAAAACCAAATGCACTATTCTTAGACTAAATGCTTTCAAATACGTAATTCTGTAGATTTGCTGTAACAAGATACCCTCCTACACAAGATTCTTGTGAGAAAGTACTGGTTACATTAAGTTGGACTACTCAGTCAGGAGGAATCAGAGCATCAAGACATATTAAGGGTAATTACTCTGGATACAATCAATAAATGCAGACTACCCTCCAATCCAATTCATTACTTTCCCTCTTCTACTTCAATAAATACAAAAAAATCAATAATGAAGAACAGAAGTTTAATGTGGCTTCTACCCAAAAGGCACCAGTTTTGTTTTTCAAAGACCTCCAACATGACTTCAGGTTTTTAAATTCCTTTTACAAAATGGAATTTGGCAGTAAGAGCAAGTGGTATTTGGCCTTCTAAAGCACCTTATGGGACCACAGAGTTAAAATACCAGAAATATCTAACAAAGACATGGCATGTTCTGACAAAGAAAGGAAGAGAGGCCTGGTTAAGAACTGTATACAGTATCACAATCACTTATTAGAAATAGATGAAGGCAACTATATTTTGACCATTTCATATGAGCACTGCACACAAAACAAGCATCATGGCAAATTCATTGAGCTGTGATGCACCAGAGAGGCTGGTGAGACAAGCATTACCCTTGTCTCTGCTGCCAGTCTTCCAAGCCACAGCATGGGATACGTCTGAGCACAACCAGTGACATCCAGCGCTACTGGCAACAACTATTTCCACTATCAGGAGCCCTGAGAGGAGCCGCTAAGTGCAGATGGAAGCTATATGCATATGTGTACATTTGATATATATTTATTTAGACACACAGAACACACTACATCAATGTAACCATGTTATGCGACAATTCAAAAACCATCACTGTTCTCTTTTATCCAACTTATGGCCAGTTCAGAGAAGTGAAGAAAGGTCATTGAGCACACAGCAAGAGGAACTAGACATTCATTTGCCCTACAGATACCCGAATGATTAAAACTTCACCATAAAGAAGACATTATCAAGATGAGACAAACAAAGAGAAGGTTGTTTGGCTTTTTCCCTGTTCTGAAAAAAAGAATTTCATTTTTCACCATAACATAATACAAAACTTATTACTGTTGTTTAAAACAAAACAAAAACCTCAGCTAACCCAGAGCAACACACATGTATGACTAGAGGCTCACGTTAGAGAATATAAGGTCCAAAATATCTTTTATTTTTTATCTCTCGTAGAACAAAAAAACCCCAAGGTTGTAACAGACCTTAGTTCACTCCACAGAAAGGCTAATGATAATATTATGCATACATAAATTTCTATTTCCTTATTTTTAAAAAAATAAATTCTAAATAACTTTAAATATTTTAACCAAAAGCTTTTAATTATTTTTTTCAGGCGGCTATTTCAAAAGGGGATGTAAAGGCAGAATAAGCATCAGAGCTTCTGTCCATGTCTGGTTCGAGTGTGTACTCTAGAACCTCTGTCCACAAGAAACACGAACAACTTAGTTGACTTTTATTCATATGAAGCCATTATGCCTAGCATTGAAGTTGTAAAAAATAAAGTATAGAGATGAAGACGCTATGACGAGAATCTGAAATACCATTCTCACTCCTTAACACAGCATTAACCAGAGAGAAAATACCACCACCACTCTCTATCCCCATGCCACAAAATACTGAGTAATACACCAAAAAACCCTATGGGTAGACAAATACAGCTTTCTCCAGGAAAGTAGGTGGAAAAAGAAATTTACTTTGGTTTCTCATGTCCTGAAAAGGACACGTAAGAATCCTCTGCACTATAAGCTCCTGAAAATTGGATGCTTTCTTCAACAAGAAAATACAGAAATAAATTGGGAGATTGTCACCTCATTATAGTATCAAAACTCAAATGGAAAACAAGAACACGTTAAAAGAAAACTGAATTCCTTTGATATCAAGTTCCTTCTCACTTGCTTTCCAATTTTCACTTCAGCCACTATGCTGGACACTCAATTGCACTTAACCTGTCCTTAAACTCACCATGAAATTACGGCCAATTTCTGGCAGCCACATCAAGTGACCTCAAAAAGAGCAAGAGAGATAAGTCATCCCTGGGTAACATTCTATTCCATGAACAGCCAGTATGAGAGAAACAACAAATTCGTAACAGGAAAAACAACTTCATGGCACCATGGACTCTAGAGCCAAAAAAAATCAAGAGTACAAAAGCTCATGTTGGAAGCGTAACTGAGTGGTGTGGCTAGATATCAGCTGCAAGTGCACAAACAAGGATATTCACAGAACTATTTAAGCTCATAAACCAAGTCTCATCTCTGTGTAGAAACAAAAGTTAAAAAAAACCAAACACAAACCACACACCAAAAACCCCAAACCAAAACCTAAAAGCTTATTGTCGTAAATGCAAATAGCTTTTTAAGTTATCGGCTGCCTATCTTTTGAACAGGTCTGTGATACAGTCAATAAGGTTAATTTTAAAAAAGGGAAAAAACACAACACGCTCTCCACCTGCACGTGAATCTTATTTTTGTGTATTATTTCTTTTGATTTCTTTGCATTTCCTTTTGGCTTTTCTACCACCGTTCTTGATAGATTGTACTACTGCATAAAAGCTGTTCAAAAAATCCCCTGAACTGACAATATGCTAATTTAATTTGGAGATGGCAAAGAAAGAACACTATTAAAGTCACACTATGGAGGGGAAAGTTTCACTCCCAGTTTTAAAGAATTTAGCTTTACACTCTAATCCCAAGCATTTCAGCAGAAGAACTAGAAAGATGGTTGCAGTCTAGCTAAGAGTTCTATGACACACAAGAATTCAGGTTCCAAAGGAACCATCTGGTTCAATCAGTTTACTGCAAGTACAACAGATATTTAATTCTGAAAAGTCAATGCTGCATCCATGTATACAAACTGGAACACTTCCAATGCACTATGATGTTTTAAAATAATAGAAGTTACTTTAAAAAATGTAATGCTAGGGTGTCAAAGGAAATAACACACACTGAACTGCGCACAAGCAAGTAGGCCAATGGCCCATATCGCTGAAGTGACCTTTTAAGCATTTTATACTTAATTCAGAATTCTAAATAAGGCTAAGAACTATTTTAAACAATTATGTTTCAATTATATAAGACAATGGTGACAAAATTAAAACTTAGATCTGATCCAATAACTATCACTAGGTCTGCTAGTGTGGAGGAGGCGATAAGTATCCACTTTCAGCTTTGAATTTCTTGTCTTTTCTCTGTGTTAAGTCTCCTACGTTAAAAAAAAAAACAAACCCAGTTTTCATTTTCTCTGTTCCGCCTACAGCCACCCCACCTCTGTTTCCCATCTGTGTACTCCTTTCTTGCTTTTCTTTAAGTGAATAACTCCCCAAAGATCTGTCTTGGCTCTGTTTGCCAGTTTAACTTGGCCAGTCCCACCACTACAGCAGGCTAGAAGGCTGCAGGAAACTCAGCCGCTTGGTTTCCACCAGTCTGTCAAGCAGCCTTGCTACAGCTTTCTCAACCTACTCCATTCTCCAGTTTCAGATTACAGGCTTTAGGTATATCACTTTGGAGCACTAATGAGTATTTCTTTCTAACCAATTCAGTATTTAATAACGTAAAATAAAAAAAATTCAGTACATACTTCAAATATCGATTTCAAGGAAGAATCTCCCTTATTCTCCCATCTCGCTCTGTTCAATATTTGATTCTTTTAATGCTTCATTATCCCATCTCTGAGGTTTAAGGGCATTCTCCCTGCTCAGCATCTATATCCATACTTGCAAAAATGCAAATAAACAACAATTATAATAGAATGCGTTTTCAAATCAACACCAAAAGGAAAACACTGAATTTGGATTATAACAAGTCATGCAATTTTTCAGTTACAAACTGAGCAGCGGCTGATATTTCATTTCCTGTACCGTACCTTGAACGAAACTACAACTGGGCAAGATACTTTATATTCACAAATATTTATATCCCTTAAGGAGTCAGTTTCTATGTCTAGCCTTTCAATTGACAAATTCAGTTCTAAAGAGTAAATTACCAAACTCATTTTAGCAAAGGCCAAATTGGATTAGTCCAAAGAAACTATGAACACAGATATTCCAGTTGGTATGTTTATCTAATACATAGCAAACCTGGGAAAAATGGGACAAGAGTCAAAGGCTGAGAAAGGTATTTCCATGCAAGATGTTGCAACACTTGGCATTAAAGCATGTGTTGCTTGAAATATAAACACAAATCCAGAGCTAGCCACCAGTGTTCTCTGCTTCATTGTACTGACTCTCATCAAAAAAAGAAGGTCAAGCATATTCTGTTATCCCAAGATAGAGTCAATCTTAGACTGCTTGGGCCATGGTTAAACTGCCATGTTTAAATTAAATTACCATTACTAAAGGGAAACTTTTTCTTCATTTGCAACACATCTTGCTGCAACCAAAACCACTACTGCTTCACAGTCATCAGGAAGAGCAAGAAATCAGTTTATACTTGTCACAATTTCTTTTAAACAGTGGCAGAAACAGTTGCTCCCCAGCACTTGGTTTTGTGCCTTTGATAATTCCCAATAAAATAACTAATTGCACTTAACCCTATTGAATTGGATCAGCTTTCTGATCAGACTGTTTGGAATTCTAATACTGTCAAACACAAACACAGCCAGGCAGTCCTCTCCTTAATCATTTTGTTGCCTACTGAAATTACCAATCATACTGTACTTTTCATAATACAAACTATAAACAAATAAAAATCTGGTCTCAGATCCTTGAAAAACCCCACTAATACTGAACCCTTTGTGAGGGTTCTTACAATACCACTATGCAGCTTTTCAGTGCCTGCCACACAATTTTATTTAGATCCTAAATGCTCCTCCTTATTATCAGCAACAAATTCTGCTCAAGTCAGGACATCTGCTGTTGTTTCTTTACTCATAATATGCTATCCTGTTACAGAAAAACAATAGATGCATTCAAGATCATTCAATGTCTTAAAATTCATGATGGTTAATACACATCAATATGGGGTGGGGGAGCTGAAGATCTCCAGAATGGTAATTTGAGAAAAAAAAAAAAAAAAAAAAAAAAAAAATCAAAATATATACGCACACCAACTATTGAATAGAGTCAGTCTAGAGAAAATTATATGCACAGATCACATATTTAACCTTTAATCATGAACATGAGTTTCAAACACCTGTGTATTCCAAAACTAACTGCACAGACCTAGAACATGACTTACAAGAAGATGACTTAGGAAAAAATAATTGGACCGACACTTGAAAAATTGGATTTTCAAAGAAAGAAGAGTTGCGCTTTATTTCAAAAGGTTAGTGATTTGAACATTTCTTTATGAGATGGGAGGCCTAGATTCAGTTTTCTCTACAGCTTGAGAAGATTGAAACTGGCAATCCTTACAAAGTATCCTAACCACAAGCCTAGGGAACAGCCTAGGTGAAGCAATTTTTAAATCCTTCCTTGAAGCTCTGTATGGGAGGGAAACAGCTGAGGTCACTTGGCTTGAGGCCAGAAAACAGGCCACTGAGGGGAGACCTCACTGCCCTCTACAGCTTCCTCATGAGGAGAAGCAGAGGGTCCTGCACTGATCTCTTCTCCCTGGTGACCAGTGATAGGACCTGAGGGAATGGCATGAAACTGTGTTAGGGAAGGTTTAAGCTGAGTATCAGCACAAAGTTCTTTACTCAAGAGGGTGTTAAAGCCCTGGAACAGGCACCCAAGCAAACAGGTCACAGCACCAAATCTACCAGAGTTCAAGAAGCATTAGGAAACGTTTTCAGACACATGGTGCCATTTTTGGGGTTACCCTGTACGGGGCCAGGGGTTGGACTCAATGATCCCTGTGACTCCCTTCAACTCAGGCTATTCTGTGATCCTATAATGACAAGCAGAACACTCAGCTGAAAAGTCTTCTGTTTTGACTCACTGACTCAATATGTGTGCATATCCTCTGCAGCTTTTAACGTAAGCATTTGCATATACAAATAACATTTCATTCAATAAGTGCACATTTTGTGGCAGGTGTGTGATGTCTTAACTGTAGTAGTCACTGGGGTTTACTTCCTATGCTCTGAAAGCTTTAACATTGAAAGAGTCCAGGAAACACTTTCACTTAGTCCAAAAATAATTTCAGTCTTCTGAGATTCATAGAGCACTTCTTCCTGTGACCACTAGTTGTACTTCCAGCAAGATGCACACAGTCAAGGTGAGCAACTGATAAGCCTAAAAACTTAAGTGACTAAATCACCATAGAATACTGAAGGTGTTCACACATGCTCTGTTGGCAGACACAAACACGGCATAAAAAAATTACATTTTATGCCATTTTAATTTCCTGAAAAGTTCATCTTTTTAAGAAATATCTTAATTTTAATAAGGGAAGACTTACCAAATATTCTATTTGTTCATACTCTGCAGTTATGCCGTGAGAGATCACCTTGTGTTTCTTTTAAACAATGAAACCACCTGTTCAATTCATTATACTGTATAAATATTAACAGCCTTGAGCATGTGGTTCCTCAAGATAAATGGTATACATGCTATAAATCTCTGATTACGTTATTAAGATTCAAATCACCCAGTTCCTTATAGCTACAGACAACATCTCATCAGTTAATCAAAGATAACCCTAAACAGATAACTGGATGCCCAAGTCATTAATCTTACCTGACAGGCAGATGTATGTTAAATATTCACCCTGACCCCCAGTAGCTAGGAAAGGAATTTTTTTTTTTGTTCTTCTTTTCACTTGAACGGCTCCCAGCATCCTTTCATCATGAGGGGCAAAAATTTCTTTGCTGATTGCAGATTTGGCATTCATTGTAGATCACAGGTATATCCGACTGCTGCTCTCTAAAATAAAGCCATAAATACAAACAAGTATTAGAAATTAAGTATATGAAAGTACAGTTAACTTACATGGGCACTAAAAGCCCTGAGCTTCAAATAAAGCTTTTAAAGATCAAAGAATTTAGAAGATTATTTCATATTCTTTGAGACAGAATTTTCAAATTCTTTAAGTATTTTCACTGAAGTTGTTCTCCATGCTTCTTCAGTTTAATTAAACTAGCTTAGCTTATTTGGGGCAGAAGCACTTCAATATGTTGCAAAATCTTCTCAGAGAAACACTCTGGAACTTCATGGAGCATAAAATTTATTAACTCCACCTCTGGTAACCGGAGAGAAACTCAGATCTATGTCCCCCAGAGAGAAGGAAACCACTGCAAGGGCATACGGAAGGAGCACTGCCATTGTGCTGGCAGACAAGTTGCTTTCACAAAAGCTGCAGACTTGGTAAGACTGTTCCTCCAAGCACTACTCTTGGTGACAGTACTTGATTACACAACTCTTGCACCTCTTGCAGCTTCAACACTTCACCCTCTCAACTCCTCTGTCATTACCAAGCGGGCACCTGGACAGGAAACAGTGTCAGAGAAACCATCGGGGTTAACACACACAAACCCACACCTCTACTTTTGTGCTAAGTTATTTTGACCCAGGTCATTTCCTCAATGTGGTTCATAAGAAAACAGCACAGTCAAGTGAGGAGAGATATTTGGAGAGAAAAAAAATTATTGTAAAGAACAGAGAGGGAGAAGGAGGGAAACTGCTTATTCACCTGCCTCCTGAAACACAAAGATAGATCTGAGCACAGCTTACAGAGGAGCCTAGCTAAAGGAGAGTGAACTCAACAGGGATATTAACAGGTTCTTTATGTAAACAGCACCACAGTTGTAACGCCAATTAGTTCCGCGCTAAAATCTTATAATATGTACACAGGCCACACTCATGGAAACTGCTGAATGCCACTTTCAATTGTTCAAATATAATGACACTCCAACACAAACAATACATTTCACATTTCTATATTATTAAGACTTCCAATTCAAGAGAACTTTTTGACATCCTTGGCTTTCTTAGTATGAGTAAGATTACCTCCAGGTCTGAACTACTGAAGCCAGCAATTCTGGGATCATTTTATATTTGCCACAATTTTAAATAAATGTACAGAAATTACAGTCAAATCAGATTCTGAAACAAAGAGAGTCATGGATCCACTATTTTTAGTGTGCATACTACCAGCAAAGTAATTGTCTTTACATTTTCAATCTCAACATTTTGTTGTCACTATTTATGACATTCCCTTATTTTTAAAAAAATGGGATGCGAGGGGTGGCAAGGAAGGCTGTATTCATGGATGTGTGCGACAGCACAACTTAATCCAAACCAAATTCACCACCTACTAATTTTGGGATGCAAAGAGAATCCTTTGCCAAAATAATCTGAAACAGTATACCTCGGTTAACCAACACAGAGGTATTCAAATTCTGACACGCCTTAGCATTAGATTAGTTTACGTGCCCCGTTAGAAAAATAAATTGCATTTAAAAATTGGCTCCATTAAAAGAAGAATCCAGACCAATTTCAAAGGAAGAAAAGAATGAGCAACTCCTGACAAGAAAATTCCTGATATGTAAGTTACCTATCCTTTACCAGCAAATATATCAAGTAAAAACAAAATCGAAAGAATAAATTTACCTTGTAAGTTCCTTCGGAGGGGTTGTTTTAACATTCATTATATCACACTTCTCTTTATGTTATAGAAATATTTCAAGGATATCTTATTACCAGCATGTAAACTGTTGGCACATTGAAACTAGCTTTTGGGTTGAATTTTTTAATTCAAGGCCACTGTAAATGACCATGGGTTTAAACACACAGACCTCCTCCTGATGGGGATAAATGATAATCTTTGCAAAATTAACTTCAATCACAGGCCCTCACATGCTTAAAGAATTTGCAATATATAGCTTTTTGGGAAAACACACATAAATGCTGTCAGGTAAAAATATACTGAAGTGATGTTCAACTGAGAAAGTGCTCCCCAGATTGTAATGATTTGATGCTGTTAATTCTGAATTGTTGAATAGATGTTTTCAGACATTTTCTTAATGTTCAAGGACTGCAAGATAAAGTGTGACTCCAAAGATGTAAAGACTTCCTGGATTAAGAAAGGATGCAAGTTTTCCTTACCTACAGTAGCAGAAAATATTATTGGTTTATAACTTCAAAACTTAAATACTGTACTTCAATGTTCACTTTAAGGATATTAAAAGCAATAGGTCTTACTGCATTTGATAAGACTCTGCTGAACAACAGGCAAGCCAAACAAACAAGAGATACTATCCAAATCCAGTTTCATAGATTTCCCAAATCAGTTTACTTTATTTGTGCACTGCAACTTACAGCATGAAGCCAGAATGACAGCCAAATATCCAATAGTTAAAATAAACGCAAAACCTAGGAGACTTCTTTAACATACCTCTCTCTTATACACTCATCTCTGTCTCTTAATGCAAGTGTTCTGATGTACAATCAACATGTAAATAAGATTTTATTAAAAGTCTAGCTCAACATGGTATCAGAGACAAATTAAAACTCCTGTTTCAGTACAGACACAGAAGTTACAACATAGAACAATCATATAGTGCAGTTTATTGCTGCATGCTGTGAATGACTTTGTGATTAAGCTGGTTTTATATACCTCTACCAGAAGCTGTACACAGACAGACACAGTAGATACCAAATGCTGTAACTGGAACCTCCAACTAAAGTGTGCAATCACTGCCTCGGAGGTTGTGATCCTCCTGTTCCTGCACTTGGGTTTACAACAGCTTCAGATGCCATATTGAAGCAATTAACCTAACGCAGTGTGTACTTGACACAACTGCCAAATCTAATGTGAAAACTCTCAGTAACACGAAGCAGAGAAGCCTGTTTATTTAAAGGAAACAACTAACTGTGCCGATGTACAAACAGACATCTGAGACTGAGCTGTCAACATAGTTTGGATGAAGTAATTTTTCCCGTCAAAAAATTAGTAGCTGAATTTAAATAAGTAACCTTCTCCCTATTTACTAGTGGATATATGCGAAAGACCATTGCTTAAATAAGTCAATAATTTCAATGCTTCTCTTTTTCACATGTGGACATAAAATAATCTGTCAGTTTTCCTTAAAAAAAACCAACTTCCTCAAGGAACATTAATGTCTCAGTTTTTCACATTCTCCAACAAAAACCCTCTTCCCATAAAAAAACTTGGTGCCTACACATGTACAACTTGATGTAGCAGATACATACTTCTTTACACAGTAATGTTTTTTCCTGGCGCATGTTCCAGGACAAATTCAAACCACCAGCAGTTTCCACTCATAGCCCATATGAACTGACACACCAAATGCCAACTTTTCCCCCATAGTCAAATACAAAATGCCTCAAGGAAGAAACTTTAATTGGAGAACCTCTGTGCACTTTGAGGCACTGCATTACTGTTTGCTACATTTACCCCTAGGAGGCAAAGGGGATTTAAAGGTTTCAGTAAATCTAAGAGTCCACAAAGAGAGACGCACTTCCTACCTCACAGGCTTTGTTCTACATTTTTAATTCCACTCAAATTATTATAACGATGCTTTTGGCTGAACAAAGGTCCCCTTTTACTCCAATGATTTTTCACTCCATCCATCACAGCATTATGGAACAGGATGTCAGCATTTGCACTGTGCCCCCAGCACACTGAGATGGAAGATTCCTGTGTGGATTTGAAAAAGTGCCTGCAATGCACTGCACATTTGCATCATCTCACATCCTTCTCTACTACAATTCCTCCCCATTATATTTCTACCACTAAAAACTCCTCCTATGAACTGCTAACTATTCCTCTGGAAGCGTGTGAGGGGACAGCAATTAAAGGTAATTTCTTAAACAGATTATTAAATTAACCCAAGTGAATTAAACTGAATCATTCATGGGTTCCCACATGTTCAATAACAAAAAAAAAAAAAAAAGCCACAAAACATGGACTGTTTTTTCGTCAGCCAGCACCTCAGATTGTTTTCAGGCAGAGAGCCAGCAAGCAGCCAACTTATCTTTACATCCACATATTTTATAGGACTCTATGCAAATAAGTGGAAAAAGGAGATTTACAGTATCTTTGTTGAGGTATAGCTATACCGAAGGAACTAGGGAAAATAATCCTCAGCATGCAGAATTTAAACAGGAGTAAGTTAAGAAAGGAGAAATGAAATACGAAGCAAGAGAAGGAAGAGCATGTAATGTTTTCAAAAAAAAAAAGAAAAAGACAAACTGTTCAGTATGTTAAACCTTACTGTTTTCAAGGATCTTTAGTTTAATCACAAACAGAGATGGGCTCAAAGGACCAGCTAACCACTGAAATGCTGCCTGCATTGTAACTCTAGCAAGCACTCAAATCTGCTTTTAATAAAGCCTGAAAGAGGACATCTACTTTAGGAAGTCATTGCGAGACACCAGTGCCAAAAAAGCACAGCTTTTGCTATTGTGATAGTTTTCTGGTATTTACTTCTGGAAATGTTTAAACTACTTCAATCATTACTGGTCATCAAAATTCTGTATTTGGTGTCTTCTCAAACAAATAGCTAGAACAAATCTGGAATAGGCAAAAAATCATTTAAAAACCAAGGCAACTAAATTTTATTACTTCCTACTCAAATGGGTTCATGATTTTTAAAAGTATTTACCGGGGGGAAAAAAAAAAAAATCATTCCTCAGAATTATTTGTAGGCAGTCACATTTGCAATTTATTTTTCCAAACAAACTTTCCACTATAACTGATTTGTTTGAATAACATATTAATTCTAGAATATGAAAATTATGAAATTGTAACACTATTTGTAGGAATTTAAAATAGAACTAAGAAATGTGTTTTTACTTATATACGTAACTACAAAGTAAACTGTCCAATCAAGCTGAACTGGACATATCCAGACTTCAGAGAGCAGTGGCTCCTAAATCCAAAACTTGAATATTTCGTGCAGTGAAGTGATGTTTTTCTTTCTTTTAAGCAGAGCCTACAGTGGCATTATATTTTAGCCCACCTAATCCAAGACCAACATTAGGCAGACTTTACCGTAAATTACAAACACAAGCCTTCTTAACTTTGTCTTTAAAAGCTATTTGGTTATGGGAATTTAGCAGCATCATTTACTGAACCCTTGAAGCAGCCTGGTTTGAATGATCTCTAAATCTCCCAAAAAGTTCTAGAACAAGCAGAAAGGAAGAAATATACTGGATACCATACTGTGTGGCCTGAGAACATGTGATGGTTTTAGTCAATGCAACAATAGAAGAGAGAAGTGCACAGTAGTAGCAACTTACAGTCAGACAGAAGCAATGCCTAAATATTGATGCTTGACACATTTCTTCACCCGAGGCAGGCAGCCTGAGGCCCTGACCAATTCCTATAACCCTTCATTCCACAGGAAGGTGATTTGAATACTGTGCATGGATCTAAAGAGATAAAAATATTTGAATGATATGTATTTATAAAGAAGCAATCAAAAGAGGGATACAGAATGGAGGGTATCTTGAGTTTATATCATCCATAACACACTCCTTTGAAAAAACTCATGTTCACCAAGAAGTTTTGCATATCTTCCTCCATCACCCTCAAAAAAACCAAGCACCTACTTACGATGACATTATCAGAGAAATCACACAAGTGGGTAATGAGAAGCAGTCCCACTTCAATGCAGCAGACAGAGCATCTGTTTTCACTCCTGTGCTCTGTTTTGCTGAGTGAAAGATATACATCCAGCATCATGGTAACCAATATCCTTACATTCTCAAGCCAGATGGCAGCAAAAGTAGAAAATGCAATATCACTTGATTCTTTTGAGACTGTGCCTCCAAACCATATAGAAAATTCAGTAGGAGATAGACAAGAAGGCATCATAAGTAGTATCATGGATCCTGGTTCAAAAAAGGATGTAATTCTGAAGTGAACCTAGAACCCTGCAATCTGGGAAAATCCAAGTCAAATACAAAACAGAACATTTCTGTACTGCGATTCTGTGTGTGAATGGCTGCAGACTGTTCATAGATTACTTTAAACAGGCATGCAAGAAAACAATTAGAAATTAAAGAACTGCAGTAAATTAATGAATTGCTGCTTATGTTTTCATAGCATTCTGGATCAAGACTATACTCATAAAAAATTAATAAAATAATAATGCAAGAATCAGTAGACACAGATTCTTTAAGCATTTTATTAACTGCCAAAAGCAGCAGCGTTCCTTAAATGTGCTTTCCTATGGATCTGGTATGGACAGCTGGGGGTGTTTCTGGGAATTGCCACAGGGAGGCAGAATGTGGTACAGCCCTGTCCAGGCCTTTCTGAGTGAAAAGCAACAGCTGAGGACCCACCCAAAAAGGTTCTCTTTGTTAACATCCCAAAATCTGAAAGTCATTATTATTTGAGAATATATGAATTTTAAAATAAAGATGGACAACACCATTAAGCAGCACCACCCAAGCAACAGAACTGCTTACCAAAAGTCAATCAAGAACTACTAAGGAAGACTGCTGCTGGATTCATCCTTTTGAAATGGGAACATTTTGAATCTCATGGAGATTCACAGAGAAACTTAGGAACTGCCAGATGTTATAAAAAAGCCCCAGAAAGACCAGATTTGCACTTGTGGAAAGTTGTATATACTACCTCAGAACGCTGGGACACTTATATGGAATAAGAACTGCTACTTCCGCATAACAACATTAAAAATCATAGTCTAAAGAGGTCAGCTTAATTCTTATGACCTTTTAGACGTGGTTAGATCTTATGACCAGTTATTATATCCACCCTTAGACTTCCATTTGCAGGAGGAATTATTACAGTTTCTTCTGCCATTCCTTAGAGATTTCTTCCTCCAAACACCTCACCTCTCCACACTGTTTCCCATTGGCCTACATCTTTTTTGAAATGCAATCCTCAAATCCACTCACAGCTTCATTTATGGCAGCAGAGTCACCTGAAAGACCTACTTGATCGGTCTCTAAGCAAGCTCCCCAGGTAAGTTGTCACAGCACCAAGCCTGTGAGAGTTCAAGAAGCATCTGGACAATGCTCTTAATCACATGGTTTAGCTTTACGTAGTCCTGCGAGGACTGAGGACTTGGGCTCTGTGATTATGAGTCCCTTCCAGCTCAAGATATTCTATGACGCTTTATAGACCGTAGAGTGAACAGTCCTCCTTAAACTACAGCCATACATAGACAGTCAGCAAAAACCAAGAGCTTCAGTTCAATACCCACCACGATGGTCAATCTTTTTGTGGAGGGGAAAAAAAAAAAAGGACACTTGACATCTAAATAACTAATTATTCCGACTCAGCAGGGGATTTTTGTACTTACTACTTTAAGACTATTTCTCCTACTGTAGGATAATTGTAAATTCTGTTCCTGTCTTAACACTTGCAGTTCTCTAGACTGAGACCCACCATAAGTCAGGATGTGCATTCTGAGTGCCATCACTTCAGACACTTAAAATTTTTTGAGACCTAACACAGCCTCCTTTCACTCCTCCAGTTGGAACTAGGAAGATACCAACTCCTTAGAATACATTTCTAAAATAATTTTTATGTTCCTAGATCTTATGCGACTTCCATCTGAACTTAATTTCCTTAGTTCACTCATGACTAACGTCACATGAGACAGTATCAAAGGCGTCTTTAAAGCTGACATTCTGCCAGTTCCAACTTATTCATATGGCCTAATACTTTATCACAAAACCAAATGAACTAGTTTGAATTTGCGTTTGAGCTATCTCTGTTTGTGACAAAGAAAAATCACCAAAAAAATGAAATAAAAATACTGGTGAGAAGGAGCAGCCTGTGTTCCACAGAGAAAGGAGAACTAGTTTTAAGAATCGCAGTTTGAAACATGCAAAGTTTCTTTGAGTAGTTTATGTTGTGTCACAATTAAGTTATGACCACCTCAAGCATTTGTACTGGCAGAAGTTGTTGATTTCCCTTTGGGCTTTTCTTCCCTATGACAGTATAAATGCTTCTGTGGTAGGGCAGTGAACTAGACAAGAGAATTAATCCAGTTTTAATCCAGTTTAAAAAAAAAAGTTATTAGTTTTGGTTTCACTCAGATCAGCTCCCTAACACTCTGCACTCCACAGCAGTGTGTCAGCACAAGTTTCAAGACTATTGACTTAAAACAGATTCTACTCCAAAATGCCTCTTTTGGGCAGTTAAAAGGACACATGTCCCCACTTCCGTGCTTTTCATTCAGGTACAAGAATATTAAATTCACTTTTAATTCTCCTTCAGCCTGACCCCTAGGCTGAGACATGTGAAAAGGTACAATTCTCCCATATGAGTGCAATCGTGGATGCTTGGGAGACAGGAAAAGGCGGCCCCTCCTAAGAACGTGAGCAAAACACACCAAGTACGAAAGATCCAAACCCGGGCAGGAAAGAGAGACACTTGATTCTTTGGTGATGGATATGAAATACGGTTGTAGAAGGCAGCACAACATCCCTGACTAGCTTTCAGATATGAAAGAGGATACCTACAGAAAAGCTGCTTCCTCTCCAAGAATGAACTTACAAAATGCCAAACCTTGATTTTCATAGCATAAGATTTTTTCCTACTTTTTTTTTTCTTAAACAGGCAGTGTCTAAACAAGACAAAGCTATTGCTTCAGAAGCTGAATTGCTTGTTTCATTTACTGCAGAAACATGGCTGCTAGCGGAGGCCAAGTCTTCCCTCAGAAGCACTGAAGGTGCTCCACAAAGGTCATACTACAGAGTGAGGTCAGAGTGTGGTGAAATCCAGAGTTGGGCTTTACCAAGGCTGGACTACAACCTGCTGGCTAGACAAGGGGATGATATAAAGATGTGGGAAGCAGTTTAATGACACACTCTTGTGGCCTAATGGCTTTGCCAAGGACAAAAGTAATTTGTCCATGCTTCTGAAGTCTTAGGATAAGCCTCCTTTCTCAGTTTCTGTGCAGCTACCTCTAAGACGTATTAATGCAAATAAAAGAAACTTTGAAGCTCAGAAAATCACACCCTACAGAGGAAATAAGACCATGGGAGGGCCTATGACTAATATCTAGAGTACAGGATCCCACAGCTTAAGGAGATTGTCAGATAGAGAACCTCAAAGTGGGGAAAATATGCAAGACACATGGAGACAGGACCACTAACCACCATGGTAACAAAAAATCTCAGGAAGCACATGGGATCTGGCAGCTGAGGTACAAAACAAAATAGATTATTTTAAGTGACTGAGATGGGATCAGTTTACATATAAATCAAATTTAGAGAATTTTATAAAGTGTCAGAAAGGAAAGCTCAAGTGCAAGGTGATTATGCTAACACAACTACCCACCCACACTTCTGCCAACAAAACTATTGCTCTTACCTTAAAAACCAGAGTATCAAAACTAGAGAATACAGACACCATATCCTTGCTAGACTGTTAAAAAACCTACAACTCATATGAAATTTAGAAAGAATGAACAGAAGCATTCAATCACTTCAATTTCTTCTTGTAAATAAATCATAACAGCTAAATAAACTAATAATTCATAGATCATCATCATGGCTAGGCTTCATGAACGAAGATTTGGGAAGGGCTCTACCCACGCTTGCTGCAAGCACACTGATGGCTAAAAAGGCCGATGCAAGATAGGCAAGTCCAGTTGCAAAAAGCACAGCAGAAAATCTCCATAGGCGGTGTTGGTGAGGCACGGTTCTTTCTGCACTGTCTTTTCTCCTCGAGACTGATTCTGCGTGCATTCTCAAAGGAATTATCGGTGTTATGGATGGTGTGTCTCCATGCCTCCTGATTGGAGGCCATAGTGGACCATTGATGGTAGTCAATATGGCCAAGGCTGAGGTACTGTAATAATTCATAAATAAAACCTCAAAAAAAGCAAGTGCAGAACAGCTTCATTCTCAACAATTATTTTCCATCTTCTAGTGCCATAATACTGCTTTTCAAATAGTTTACATTTAAAATCTGGTTTTCTTTGAAACATTTCTGCACTGCTTTTTGCCGGTTACTTAGAGTTATTCCCTCAGTGATGGCATTTATCCATATATGAATTTAGGCCAAAACTGAATTGGCGACAACATACTGCTTCTCCCCACTCTTGACAGTCTTTAATCCCTCTAATCACATTCAGATTCTTAACTTTTAGTAGTATAGAAAGATTTGTCTAAGTCACTTCAATCCATTCAATGGGGAATAAAAGAAACTGATCGCCTGGAAGAAAGTTCCTAGTATTGTAAAGGCTCAAAAGTTGGTTGCCATGTGCAAGTGTGTAGAAAGAAGGTAAGTTTTACCAAACTCACAATTTTTTACTTACTTTTTTTTTTTTTTTTGGAAAGCACAGTGAAAACTCTAAAGTTTTCTGGTGATCTCACTGCACTGAGACCAGCACAGTTCCCAAAACCATGACTCATGCCAATCCCAGCAAAAAAAATTGCTGGGGAGACAGATGTTTTGTTTATGAATTAATTCCTTCAGTACCTCTTGCTCATTTAAAAAAAAAAAAAAGAAAAACAACCAGGCTTCACTTTGTATGCAAAAGATAAAGCATGGCTGTCATGCTCCTGCATTACTCTTTTCTAAATACTGTTTAGTTAAAACTGAAATGGCAGTGGATATTGGTGATGCTTGAATAACTTATTTAGGGAAAAAACTCTGTCTTGCCAATAGATTTAATTTCCTAGTTACGAGGTATAAAAAGGTGTAACTTCTAAATATTCGAGTTGCTGGTTTTAAAATTTACTTCCACAGTTCTTTCACTAAAAAAGCTGTTTGTTTCTTGTGACAAATTTAAACTAAGGCCTAGGTACTGTTTATTAAAAGATAAGGAAATTGAAAGAAATAACTTCTAAGCATTGTTCAGTTTGACATCAAACCTTGAAACAGTAGATTGTTTTAATTCAGGCAGTTTTGTTATTCTCACTACACACTCTAATAACATCAGTGCAGTTACATTAACTTAAGAGAAGTAACCATTGCATGATGTTTGCCTCTTCCCTCTGTAAATAAAAGGTTTACTTTTGTCTACCCCTAAAATGCACAGAATCCCAGTATCAACCAGTTCAAAAGAGAAACTTATTTATGATGTGCACTGGTGTTCTCTTGCCCCACCCACTGTAATCACAGTATCCTCCTTTGCACTTGGCTCATTGTTTTCTAACATAATACTTCCTCCTTCCCATCCAGTTGCTTCTGTAACACTACTCTGAGGAGTATCTAATTTGTATTCCAGTAAAGAAAACCCGGCACTTCAAACCATTAATGGAAACTAAGTACCCATATCTTAGTGAAATCCGTGGAACTGGAAACCAGTTCCAAACTCACTGTCAGAAATTCCTCACTTCAAGTTATTTTATTTATGCTCAAATACATCACATTTCACTTACATTTAAGGGGATCTCTGGTCTTTATTCAATGACCTAGATACTGTTCAATACTGCAGAAGAAAGACCTTTCTCACAGCTTGCATACCAGATGCAAGAAGAGACAATGCATCCATGCAGCTGAAACGGTAATAATCTGGAAAAATCCTACAGCAACTGACCAACAGTTTACTAATCTAAGCTACAGATGTAGCCCAAACTAAGGCGAATAACTCTGAGAAACAGATGTAACTTGGGCTGGTGATATAAGACTTCGGTACCACACCATGATGCATGTAACTAATTTCTTAGTAAACTGTATGCTTATTTTGATATGAAAAATAATTAAAAAACTATAATCACCACCACCCTGCCATCCTTGATCATCTATGTTTGCATCAAAGCAACCAACATGCTACGATTAAATTCAGGCCTATTAAGGAAATGTCAGCTGACAAAAATACAAAAGTACAGAATATAACAGCTAGAGGACACTTACATCAAAGCAAGTTCAATGCACCAATACACACATCAGCTGGTGACTGCTGGGTTCAGAAGAGTGATTCTGACACGTTCCCACTACATTCTTCTAGGAAGTTTGATCTCAATCTAGTTTCAGAGCTACGAGAAACAGTATTAGAGTTACCTCACTTTCTGTCTACCTTAAATAACATAAATCAGCAAGCAAATTTCTCCCAAATGGAGTAAGGGGTTTTGGACTATCAGAGAAAATATTATCACCAAATCCTTTGTTTTACATAGCACTCATTATAAGGTTAATATGTAGTACTACTAACTTCCTTTATGTACAGCCAACTGCAAAGCATGGGTCTTATTATGCCACAAAATAAAATCAATGTGGAAAAAGACTCAAACTTTTTGTTGTTGCTGTAAGCTGCATGATCCTTGGTACATGAATTAAATTAATGAAGTCCTTCATATACTAATTCCTATTTAGCATAAAGGAGAAAGAAAAGACATAGATGGAGAAGAGACTGGTGGAAGTAATCTGCTTTTCTCAGTCAAGTTTTAAATGTAGGCTACAATTCAGCAAGAAGACATCTGCAAACAAGCAATGACAAGCTGTTATTTCCAAAACACTCAATCTGACCAAAAAAAGAAAATTGTATGTTGGAAGTATCAGCAGGGATACATGAGTAGAAATATTAAAATGGTACAGCATCTCATTGTCATAAAAGTTTACAATAAACATGTCAAAGAAATAGCAAGTCCAATTTTTTGAAACCTACATTTTATGGTGTTAAAAGACTGCCAATATGTTCATGATCTTTCTGAGCCAGAAAACATCCTCAGTCCAGTCTTCTGCACACCTGACAATCATCTAGAACAGTTTAAAATGCCTACACTATTACGCATTTTAATTTTACAGCTACAATTTTTATAGGTTTCGTCAGGACCCTGACAGGCCTTACTGGACCTGGTGCCCCAACCACAAGGAGCCACCAGCTCACGGGGTACCTGGGCAGGTGAAACAAGAGATCAACTCAAACCACCAGCAGCTGTTTGCATAAGGAACACCAGTAAATGCACTAAGCAGCAAGCAGGATCCAAAGCCCGTGCTGACTCAAGCCTTGTGCTATCACAGTTATTCCAAGTGTCACTAGGACAGGGAAAGGCAAAGACAAAGGAATCAATTAAAAAAAACAACCTGATTTTTACTTGCTTTCAGAAGGTTTTCTGGACTGCAGATCATGAGAGAGACTACTGCAGAAGCTACCAGCAAAGGACGAGCAAAGTGATGAGAGCTGAGAAGCACAAGGAAGGAAAGTCAGGAACACCTAATCATTGCTTGCACACAGTAATATCTCCCATTCAGTAGCAGTAGCCAGCTGGAGCTATTTTTCTTCAAATAAAAGGTAATTATGCAAGAGACTGCCCAGTTCAGCAGTGGGAAAGAAGACAGCATGCATCTGAAAAGCTGTACCACTGAATGAAAAAGCTTGTGCTTATTTGTGGTTAGCAAGGGCAGAGAGGACTTCAGAGCTGCAGATGGAGATCTTCAGAGGAAGGTCTGCAAAAATTCTGCAGAATGACAACAGCAGCCTGATTTGACTTTGACCTAGAAAGGCTACACCTTCTCCCTTAGTCACCACACCTCCTGTAGGCAAGCCTCAATGCACAGAGCCAAAGTGACTAATGACATTCTTCGAAACACTCACCAGCATCGCAAGAACAAAGTCCTGCTGACAAGCTCTGAGCTGAGATTTAGTGGGAAAGAAAAATGATACAAGCAATCCTAGTCTAATAAGAAGACATTAAAAAATGTTTCAGCGACACTGGCAAGAAATCCAAATTCAATAGGAGGCAAGGACCTGCCAAGCCTTGCCAGTTCTTCCACCCTAAGTCAAGATAACAAGATAACCATTCCAACAACAGTATGATAATTAGAAAGCCCAACACATCATACCTGTGTCAATAAAAATTCCTGATTATTCAAATACAATAGTTCATGCATTATAGAAGTAACTGCTCAGACACTGCCAAAGTGCATAAATGCATTAAGAAGTAGTAACAAAATTAGTAATCTGATATTTCAAAACCAGAAACTGTTGTCCATGTGTTGATGTATTAGTTTGAACAGCATTAGAAGAAATATAGACCTAAATCTTCTAAACCCAAATTTAAAACTGAAAAAATGTAAGAGCTTTCTATTTAGCACTTGATAATCCTGTCATCTAGCATTTGACAGATTAAAGCACTTCCAAAAGATGACTATTTATTTGTACTGGTTTCAGAATATCCAGCTCACATTTGACAGACGGACACGTCCTGTTTGCACTATGATTAATTATGTTGCTCCACCACACATTCCTCTTATGTGAGTATTACACACCAGGTTCATGCTCGTGCTTGTGACACATAAGCATGAGGTAACTGCAGGGCTTATGCAGAGGATAAAGGTATGCAACAGACACATGAGTCACATGCAACCATGCTTGGATAGCTCAGCACTGTAGCAGCAAACCACAGGTAGTACGATGGACAAATGATAAATGGTGATGCTGACAAGTGTTTTAAGACAGACTCCTATCCAGTTGCTGAAGACATCTCACAGACACATTAAAAGCAGTGCAAAGGCATTAATGCAATTTACAAGAAACTCGACAAAATTTATGTCTATTTAAAAGTGGATTTGAAAATTGTCATTTATACTCAAGTTGTGATTTTCACTCAACTAGAAATCCACAATGAGAGCCATCAAGCATTCCCAAAGGAGAATAAGACCAGAGACATAGTTTTATATTCATATAAAATACGAGCATTTTCATAAAGAGAGGTTAGGTGAAGCAATGCATGAAACCACTCAGCCTCCAGTGACAGCTGAAATGAAATGAAAAACCTAAGATTCCAACTCATATTGAATTTCTCCTTATGGTTATTAATTTTTTCAAACACAAATTACATGCCTTTAGGTATAAAGTTAGTTTGTTTGCCCTGTATCGAGCTTCAGACAGAAGCAGCCAGTTTTCCTACTTCTCCAAAATTAGGCTTAGACTGAAGAGAACGCCTGGTATGATGAAACACTTACTAAGCACTGTCAAGAGAGAAACAGCTATGTAATATTCCACATAACTTCCTTTAGTTTCTTGAGAACTATTGAATGTGTGAATTGGTTACCTTGAAGAACAGCAAAGGAAATTCATTAAAAGGCATCCTTAAGCTGTATGAAAAAGCAAGGCGCCAGTTACCACTTTCTAGCACAATTGCACAAAACAAAGAGGTCATCTACGAGCAGAGAACACACCTGCTCCTTCCAGTGAAAGAAGCAAAAGATATGATGAACTTCACTATCAGTACATTTTAGGCTAACAGGTGGTTTAATAATACAAAGTACTCCAAAATACAATTAAAAAAAAAAAAAGGTCAATCAAAGTAATGAGTGGCAATTCTGTTCCAGGTATGTGAACAGATGCAAACTGAAAGCATACTGAAATAAAACACTAGATTTGGAAGCTCACATTCTAGGAACATTGCTGTGGCCACTGGCAGAAAATGGTAGGCAAATGGCCCTTCTTCAGTCAGTCAAACTAGGCTATGGAAAATAATGTAGAAAAGAGGATCCATTTCTGTTTCCAGAAAATGATGTACAATATCCGCACTACCAATGAAGTCTAGAATTTAGGGTAGCCCAGAGAAATAATGTACATGAGGCAGCCACCCACCGGCATTATGGACGCTTTAGTGGCCTTCTTCTAAATGCCCTTTTTCTAAAACTGAAGCCACTAAATAGGATTGATGCCTACTGACTTGTAGATTAAAAGAAACTGTTTTCAATTAAGCATTTGAGCACCTTAAGAGATCAAACTTTTAGAGAACCATTTCCTGGCACTCTCGCTGTTGCACACATTAACAGATCTCAGAACTCTTCTATGAGAGGAACCACCACCCCATCCCAGAAAGGGAGGAAAAAAAAAAAAAAATCATCCAACTTACTTCATCAATATAGTAATAATTCTAGTGTCTGCCAGGAACTGTCTCTTACTGTAATGTTTCCTTTCATTATGCAGTTCAAAAAAAAGTTTGCCTCCATGCTAAATCAGCACCAACATTCTTTAAATTATGATAAACCAGGCACAAAATAATTTTTTTTTTTCACCACAGTACTGTATTCCGCTCAACTCCTCTACCCCAACTCAGTCGAGCTGTAATTCCTGTCCTGTGCTTATTGTTTTGATATACTTTCAAAGAATGTCCCTCCACAAATTTCATTCCACAGCCTGGATCCACAGAAGTAATATTGATCTTAGCTGCTTAGAGGAGATTAAATCATTTAACAAATTCTCAATTTATGGCTCTTCAGTGTGTAACTTTTTTGGGGGGGAGCGGGGGGCAGCACTATGCAGGTGATACAGAAGAAAAGGAATTAGGAGCAGTGTTGATCTGAATGCCAAAACCTTGGAATATTACCCACTCTGATCCATACAAGTCGGCAATTATTGGATTTTTGGGTGTGTTTCCTGAAGGAGTAACAAAGGAATGACTAACTGCCACTTCTTACATAAACTTCATATCAAAAAGTGCTTACACAAACCAGATCTCTGGGCCTGTGTCTTCCAGTTCAAATATATTGGCAGACTGCAGTTTTCAGTATTTCAGCTTTGTTTGAAGAATAACGTTTTGATGACAGAGAGATCTAGGACAGTTTTACAGCTTTAATAAAATGCCCTCCTTGTTATTACTTAACAACACACTTTCAATGAGAATTCTCATTACCTCATTTTCCTCTACCTTTATTTAAGGAGAGGTGGAAGGGAAGAAACCTACAACACTGCAATCACATGACTGAAGTTGGTGGTACAATCCCAGTGTAACTTCAAAATGTGAATGGAGGGGGTGTAGATAAAAGGGAGAATACTCACGACCTCCAAGTTACCTAAGCTTCATGAACAAATGTATGGTTCCATGTATTTCAGGGTTTTTAAAGTAACACTGAACTTGAAACTAACATGCTATTCTGGCTGTTTCTGCTGTAACTGATGACAGAAGATGAATTCCATCTTCCCTTCAGGCACATGTAATTTTTTGTTCATTCTCATATTTGTCAACACTGAAGAGATTAAGAGTAGACTTCAGCCTATTCCCTGGTTATATTATTAATCCAACAAAAGATTACAGAATTTTTTTTTATACAATGCTTTCAAACCTAGTCAGCATGGCCTCTGAAGCTCTCACAAGGTTGCCTGATTCTCTCCTCCCTTGTGCTGCTAAGACGATGCTAATTAAGTTTCACATACAGAGAGAAAGAACTAGGTCCTTCAAACATCAGCAGGTTTTCTCTGCCTTCTGTTGGAGGAACTCACACTTCTCAGGATCTTATTTCCCAGCCAGCTCATACAGCTGTGTTCACACTGAGGAGATTGTTCTCAGTGTACCAGCACATTTGGTGCCTAGTAAGTTTACTCTGAGAAGTGTGTGCTTTCCTAAAATAATGTACAAATGTTAGCTGAGCATTCAAATGTATACAGTACTCCTTCTAGCTTTGCAAATATGTAACTGCTTCAAGGTATGCGACGCCCAGCAAGCCTGAGGTACAAACCTCAGGAAGACACAAATAGAAACTCAAATTGCTACTCACCTTGCTATCACCAGAAGTTCCTGCTCTTCTACAAGAAAACCAGGTAGCTTTATTAAATAAACTATGTAAATTAGGTTCAAAATCAAATCCAAATGTTTACTGTCCTTTATTTGTCTTTCCTGCTATACAATAGAACTATTTACTGCTCTGAAACCTTTTCACAACTGTAATAAAAACAATTCAGAGCTAGTATTTCCTTGTACACAGCTCTAGGGCTGTCTTCACCAGAAGCAATTCCTGCTTCTATTCATTTCTGAAAAGAAAGAAAAATGGCTTAACTCAGGGGGTATAGGCCTTGATACAATACAGTGGGAAGGCTAGAGAGGTGTGAGAATGTATACTGAAGTCAGAAGGAAAGTATTCTTAAATCAAATAGAATTTTGTTCTAGGATTGTTAAAATCTTATTCAGATCACTGTTAATACATTTCTGTTATTGATACTCTTCACTGCAATGTGCATGGCATTCTACACCTTGTTAAACATCAAGGTTTAGTATATTTTTGCTAGTAGCTTAACACTTTTCTTTCTTTGAACTCTTCTCCTTTTACTGTTAAACTTTCACAGTAATCATGTTGTAATCTGACTAAGCATCCTGCTGCAACTACAATCTTTTTAACCACTCATATCCATGTAAAATTTGGTGAAGGGAGGGAACAGGAGATAAAGTTAATCCAAGTACATGACACCAGGACAAGGAGCAGTAAAACTGAGAAAGAGGAAATAAGAGAAGAAAAGGAAGGGAAGTCCTATTAATTTTTGTATGAAGACAAGTGTGCAACAGTGACAGGACAGACTTCCAAGAAAGCAGAAATGCCTTCCTCCAAGAGAAAGAAAACCTATACACAAGTAACTTTAAAGTTAATGATATTCTGTTCTCATTACATTCAACAACTGGAGAAGTCCCTGGAGAGAGCTTCAAGACAGGTAGTTAAAGCCTCACAGGTAATTACTTACATTTAACAGCTCTTCCCATTGCTCTCCCATTATGCAAGGAGGATTCAGCCATGCATTATATCATAAATAAAATACATTAAACACAGTATAAATAAAAGACAAAAGGAAAGAAATTCAATCAAACACAAAATTTCCCATACCCCACAGCGAAAATAAGGCAGACATTCAATTTTGCACACATTCACTTTGCAAATAACACTTTCATCCTTACTTCGGTAAGTATCAGCTATTATGTTACCATTACAACACTAACTTTCTGACACTTGACTATGGGAAGTTTTAGCCTTTAAAAAGACTGCTTGGCTTACAGAATTATTCCACCTTCCTCAACACCTCAGGTCAAAGCAAGACCTGCAGTTTCCCAACTGATTCCCAAGCCATAGCAAAAAAAAAGCAAACCACATAAACTCAAAGATCTGAATTCAAGCCTTGGTAGATATGACAAATGTTAAAACGCTGTTTGGGCTTTTACTCAATAGCGAGTTTACGGGCAATGTAGATGAGGAATGAGGCTGAGCCAAAATATAAACTAAGAGACTATATTCAGCATGACAGGTACAGTGAGGCCACTGATGAAACAATACATACAGATAGGCAGGAAAGTTTCAAAAAAAGAGAACACCTAAACAACATCCTTAATAGGGTCTTAGTATACCCTAAATGGGTATCTACATATGCTTTCTTCTGGCGATTCATCATTAAAATAGCTGAACCTTGTCTTCCACAAGTTCAGATGCTTTCATCAAGAATCCAATAGCACTTAATGCTTTTTAGAAAGTGAATTACTAACAGAGTTGTAGTACCTCATTACTCTTGTCTACATGTTATGAAGTTTGCAAAGAATAAAAGAAAGAGCCAACAACAATTTTAAAGTTAATATCCCAAAATACTCTTGGTGGGGGGACAGGGGAAGAGAGGAGGGAAGCTTAGGATTTTGGGGTTTTTTCCTTCAAAAAAGCAGAATTCACATTATTCCATTTGCCTAAAGAAAGAAGTATTTCATTTGCAAAATACACATGTTATGGGCTACAGGATCTGTTAGTAATTGAGAACCTTCTGTCTCTCCAAGAAAGTTTCATACAGGAAGGATTGCAAGGACAGGCAACTCTGGAAAAATCAGCATCTATAATAGAGGAGCCATGAGCATAGGCACACAGCACATGATACAAATATTGTTCTCAACTTCTTAAAAGGCTTTCATCTAATTTTTGCAAGGATACTAATTTGTCAAAAGCTACATCACTGTAAAAACCGCTTCTAAATCCTCAAGACAGAGAAAGAATTTGAGATTGAGGAGTTAAGTGCATTCTGTGCTTTTAGCTACTATGCCTAGTGATGTTTCACTCTTTCTTCAAAGAGGAATCTTTTGTATGGCCATCTGCACAGCCAGTAAAGAAAGCAAGATGTTTTTCCCAAATAAGGATATCAGGGAACTGTGGGTATAGCCCTAATAACCAGATGCATATTTTGAAATCTTTGCAACTCATTATTTTTAGTTGCTCACTCAGCTTGACAATTCTAGCATCAGAAGAACCACTTCGTTACCTAATATAATTCCAGTATCCTTCCTTATTCCATACACACTTCTTCGAAATTTTAATTGTAAGATTTTCTGAAACTAGTTATCCAGCTCAGCTAATTTAAACACATTTCTTCATAACAGCTATTATTTACTCAATGTGCATGGAATATTTCACATCCTCTCATCACAGAGTGTAGTAAACATATCTGAAAAGATCTAGAAGATACCAGTAGTAGTTAAACACTTACCTTTATCCCTAATCATTTAAAGTATTCAACTCTCAAAAGAACACTAAAGAAACATTGTGCCAGTGCCTTACCATTTAAAAGTAAAGAATTTCTTCCTAATATAATCTAAAACCTACTCTTTCAGTTTAAAGCCATTCCTCCTTGTCCTATCGCTATGTGCCCTTGTAAAAAGTTCATCTCCATCTTTCTTGTAGGCTCCCTTCAGGTTCTAGAAGGTCACAATCAGGTCACCTCAAATCCTCCTCGTTTCCAGGATGAACAATCCCAATTCTCTCAGCCCTTCCTCACAGGAGAGGTGATCCATCACTCTAACCATCTTGGTGGCCCTGCTCTGGATTTATTCCAACACGTTGATGTCTGTCCTGTGCTGGAGACTCCAGAGCAAGATGCAGCACTCCAGCTGGTATCTCACCAGAGGGGAATGGGGGAGCAGAAACACTGCTCTCAATCTGCTGGCCTCGCTGCTTTGGATACAGCCCAGGATACAACTGTCTTTCTGGGCTGCAAATGCACATTGCCAGCTCATCTCCAGCCTGTCATCCACCAGCACCACCAAGTCCTTCTCTGCAGGGCTGCTCTCAGTCTGTTCATCCTCAACCTGTACAGACAACTGGGGGATGCCCTGACCCAGGCAAAGCACCTGTCACTTGGCCTCATTAAACTTCCTGAGATTCCCATGCAAGCACTTCTTGAGCTTGTCCAGGTCCCTTTAGATGGCATCCCATCCTTCAGGTGTGGCAACCGCACCACTCAGCTTAGCATCATCTGCAAATTTGCTGAAGGTGCACTAGATCCTTCTGTCTTTAAATAACACTGGTCCAAATATAGATGGCTGAGGGACACCACTTGTCACTGATGACCTTGTCACCGGGACTCTGAGCCATTGGCCACTGCCCTCTGAATGAGACTGCCCAACCACTTTTTTACCCATTTAGCAGTCCGCTCATCAAATTCATCTCTCTCCAATTTAGAGATAAGGATGTTGTGGGGGATGATGTCAAAGACTTTACAGAAGTCCACATAAATGACATCTGTAACACTTCCTTGCCTCCTGATGTAGTCACCCCATCATGGTTGATCAGGTAGCCCTTGGTGAAGCTGTCCTGGCTGTCTCAAATCGCTTCCCTGTCCTCCTTGTGCCTTAGTAGAGCTTCTAGCAGGATCTGTTCCATGACCTTACCAGGCACAGAGATGAGACTGACACGTTGGTAGTTGCCACAGTCCTCCTTTCTATCTTTTTTGAAGGTGGGTGCAATGTTTCCCCTTTCCCAGTCATTTGTCTTACTCTCCCCAAAAGTTACCTTGTTTCTGAGATAAGCTAGAAAAGTATGATTATTTAGATAAGGAAATAAGAACATGAGGAAAAGTGAGAACTTGCCTATCAAGGAAGGAAGTCAATCTAGTCAAAATTTGTTGTCCAAAGATGTCAAAGTTAATGTTTTAAGGTGATGCACGACATGGAAATATACACCTATTAAGTCCCTTAAGAAGTCCCAAGGCACTGCTAAATGAGGTTTGAAAGACAGCAGCCTCATGATTAAAGACACATACAAGAGTCAGTAAACTGAGAAATAGTGAGATATGCTAAAAAAACAGACAAAATTATAAAGGTGGAAAATATAAAGTGTGAGACCATGTCAAGAGAATAATCCTTGCCCAAGGAGGATAGCTGGACCAGTGTTACTGGTTCATTTTTCAGATAAACACCTTCAGTAGCTTCCACACCTCAGAAGGCCACTCATTGCACCTCTTCATGTTTCAGTGGTACTTAAATCTCACTTCCTCCCTTCTCAGACATGTTTCTAGGGCGATGGATGCACTTGCTGGGAGTCAGATAATATCCATTTTCCATTTTCAGAAAAGTTTATTCAGAATAGCTTAGTACAACACATCATATCACAGTCTGAGTTCCACTTTTACTGATCCCTACTACCCCCTCAGGGTAGCTCATTGAACAAAACAAAAAGTATTTTCCTCTCATTGCAAGCAAAATTATGTATTTACCCCTCTATCAGAAGAACAAGGTTCCCTTTCAAAGTTGTAATGGACATCAATTGTCAATCCTACCTCATACCAACCGTTTGAAAAGGGGGGAAGAGGGAATGTTTAAATGAAAATGCAAAAATAAATATAAGCACTCATGTCAAACCGGGCACATCTTGAAGTTCAGACAAGCCTATGTTGTAAGAACATGAAATAAATCCACCTGGTGGGGGGTACATAAGAAAAATAACCCAGGATTTAGTGCTTTGTCACCAGCAGGAAGTGAGCAAATGCACTCCTGCGACTCTGGCTACCAAACCCAGACTGGCAACTGAAACACCCAGACACTACACTTGTACAAGGGTTGCTTTTATTGCTCCACCTGAGAAAGAGGCGACATTCAGAGTACATGCACAAACTATGTCAGACTACAGAGGAATACAGGGCAGATCCACAATGAAAAAGACAGAAAAACAGGCCACATGCATCATTGCCTATTTTACTTTAGAAACCTTTTGTTATAAACTGGAAAGGGCAAAGCTTGTGTTAAACTCTGGGCAAGATTCTCCATGGCATAAATCCACAAATTCTAATACCAAAGGTACTTTTATTGAACTGTTTAAAAGAAAATCTGATACACTGATAATCTATAAAAATGGAGCTAGAAAGGCGCATTATAATCACAGCTTTACCTTAGAATATGACCCTGAACAACTCACTTAAGGTCATTTCCTTCAGCAGCAAATGAGGGTTCACCACACCCAGCTCAGGGAGGTGTGGGAGTTCAGCATCTGCTAAGCGCTTGTGGAACAACCAGGTCAATTTTACAGGGTTGCACAACTGCATTCCTCTGCTTGATCACTGCTCAGAGAGGGCTGTAAGGAAGCCTCACTTCAGCACTCAAAGTGGTACCTGGGTTACTGGCAAAGACAATCTATTCCTGCACTTTTCACTAACAAAATGGAATATGAAGAACAAAAATCAAACTGCAAAGTTAGCTTTTGAATGAGTAACAAGACTACTTTCACATAAAAAAGCAGTATTTTAAAGTTACAGTTTCATGGTATCAGCTATTACTGTTTGAAACAAGCAACTAATCACAAGCTGTTTCAGCATCTTGACTATACCCTGCCTCACAAGCTGCCATAGGGGACATACTTGAAATAAACAGGTGTCTGATACTAGTGGAGAAATCCCAGTTTTATTTGTGCAAACATCCAGAAAACCAAGTCAGCTCCCTAATAAAACAGTGGTGAAGAACAGAAAGCAGAGCTGCAGACATGTTCTTATTACCCCCCTAACAGGAGTGCAGAAGCTGTTCCTGCACTCGACAACAGGACTGAACCTTGCCTCACCTCAGACCTGCCCACTGTCACATGTACACAGTCATTTCTGTAAGAGTGAATGACAAGATTTATACAGAAATAACTAGAAGTAGGGTTGGATTCATAGATATCTGGAACCATCATAAGCACTTCTACTCGCATTCCAAAACATTACTGTCTCTTTCACAAGAATAACCACCCAAAACCAACCAAGAACTAGTTTAAGGCAATGTTGTTTTACAAGATATTACTAAATCCAGTATATGTATGTGTGTGTGTGTGTGTACACACATTATATGTAAATGATATATACATATGTTTTTCTTTTATCGAAAAAAGTAAATGGGATCAAGATATTTCTTAACTAGCAGATGTTATCTTTGAAGTTTCCTTTTTAGTAGGCTAAGACGCATAATTTTTAGGAAAAAAAAGAAGTTGCCAAAGTTGAAAATATTTCAATTGCATACTTTTTGTCCCCTATAATGAGAAATAGACTAGCAACCTAACAGAACTTTAAACTAGCCTTTTATGTAATTCTTCTGAGGATCTGAAGGTGCCCTACACATAGCTCACATCTACTAGATTCCTTAATCAAGGTACAGGCATATTGGTTTAATCCTTTAGGGGCTGGCATATAAACCTTTGGTCAGATAAGGGCTCTGAGTTTAAGTATCACTGGGCACACAGGATTTACTTTTATTTTAAGTTGTTAAATGTCATATTTGAGATTCCATCACATCACTAAATTAAGTTACAAGACCTAACTTCATCCTGAGAAACTTGGCAGATAATCAATAATCCTGCCGTCACAAGGCTTTCTCAAGAGACACCCCCATGCAACTGATCCCCTGGGCCGAGGACAAGAACCATCCAAAACTCATTATTACTTTGATAAAATGGGGCATGCAGGGACAGTCGTGTGCCAAGATGGGTAAGTGGGCTGTAGCCCAACAGACATAGCAGGCTTGAGCTAACACAGTACAATCACAAAATTGTATTGCCTTACTCCCAACTCATATAAAAGCTACTTCTGTTCATGCTTTTTAATACTGTTTACTGAAGTAATGGCATTACTATTTTGTGAAATGCTGCAATGCTGTGATTCATGCCTTCAGGGCTTCAAACTCCTTCCACTGACTAGACAGGAAACGCGGACAGCTCAGGTCAGCGGATAATCAGGTACCTAAAGTAGACAGCATCAACTCACAAGAGTCAGTATGAGGACTGGCATAAAAGACTCTTGTATTAAGCCCAGACTAAATCACAAATGCAACCTCTAACTGCAGGTTAATTAACAATTTAGCAAGATACAACTGATCACCTAAGAAAAATCGATTCGGGTATTTCAAGAAGAGATAATATACAGTAACAACGATCTTAGCATCTAAGAAATGTCACCTAGTCCCACAGTCAGATATTAAAAGAATGCCTGAAGCCTAACTAAATGCTTAAGAAATAGAAAAGGAAAGCAACTTCATAGGACAAAGCATACATAGTTGCTCTGTTCAAGTCCCAGTGAAGTCAACTACAGCCTTTAGTTTCCACAGGAGTCAAATCAAGTATGAATCTTCAAAACACACGCTTTAACCATTAATTTCTGTATGTATATTTCAGGCCCTGGTAAAGTGAAAGTGATCCAAATATCCTACCTTAGAGCAACCTCCATCTGATAGCATAGCCAAACTAGTTTGTCATCCAGAAAAAAGTATTTAAAACATGTAAATATTCACACTTTTTCAAATACAGATCATACTACTTTACCAGTGATGTGAGAAGCATCCACCACTTCATATGCCATTGAATCATTCTTTGCTTCTCTGACAGTCACTTCTGAACAGCTGCAAATACACACAGGCTACAGTAAAATCTATGTTTTCAAAATGTCAATGAACAACTGACATATTATTTCCATTCTCTAAAGTTGGGAGTTTTACTAATATCAGTCAAGAATAATCATTACCCAAAGAACATATTGTTTGTACTAAAACTGAACTTCCGTACTGATCAACACAAAATAAATAGCTTGGCCACAATATAAGACAGTTCTGAACAGGTTCCCATTTAAGAAGGCTCAAAAAAGTGTAAGTTAGAGAAACTTCAATTCTAGTAACCAAGAACTCCATTCTGTCTCTTAATGCCTCTCTGATCTCCCTCAGCTGTCTGCTTACAAAACAAAGTCTCCTTGCTTTGATATCCCCTCATAACTAGTGAGCCCCTATATTTACAAGCAGCAATTTCCTTTCCACATCTCCCAAAACAAATTATAGGAATATCCTGTGTTGGAACAGACCATTAAGGATCATCAAGACAAGCTCGCCCTACACAGGCAACCTCAAGAACCACACCATGTGCCCAGAAGCACTGTCCAAAAAAAGCTAATCTCAACACAGCTTTTCTTCTAAAGAAAATGGTGCCAAAGGAACTTCCAGAGGTCCCATTCAACCTCAACTGTTCTACCATTCTGTGATCTTCTGGATTTTCTGTATTTTAAAGTCAGACTGCTTCATCCAGGCAAACACTTAAACACAGATATAGATTTTAAAATGACAGAACTAAGTTGTGAATTCTGAGTTTCAACATCTACCTTTAAATCTATCCTTAAGAGACTAATGGCAGAATACAAGTTGTTTTGTTGGTCCTTCCCTATGGAAAGACACCAGACATGTTTTTGTCTCTCTGAATCTTTTAACTTTCATTCAATGAAAAGAAGTGCCAAAGGCCACAGGTACAGCACCCACCTGCCGTGGATGTCTATCAGGAAGGACCTGATGGCCACCAGGAAGCCAGAAAGAAGCCCCTTTGCACTGCCAGGCATGAGCAGAGCACATCTCTGAGCATCCGTCCTTTCTTTGATGCATTGCTGCCTGAAAGACTACCATGGAATCCTACAGAACAACAAGTGTATGCTGTTAAGGCATAGAGCTGTTAAACTACATTGAACAAATTCCCACTCCACAAAACTATTTGCCATGTTTATATTAAAGACACAAACATGCTAACAGACTAGTCACTAATCTCTGGGCATATCAGAGCATTTGGACACTTATTACATTGTCAGGAGCCTGCCATAAAAGCTCAAGAAAATAAATGACCTAACAGGGTCTCATTTTAACAGCGTAATTCTAATTTGTCCATAACTGATCATATTCTTTCTTTCTATATATGATTAATGATGTTGAACTGAGCATTGTGTCCCTTTAAGTGAATACAGAAAGCTGATATGCTAAGATAATGGCACACAAAGACAAACAGTTCAAAAGGAAACTTGTGAACATCCCAGAACTTCTATTAATTACAAAGAGGGAGTTATCAAGAGTGGATTGCACATGGCCAATTGTTTATTCTTCCCCTCCTCTTAAATACACCAGCAAGTGGAAAAGTAGAAAGAGAACTGAATTGTTTTCAATTCTGCACCTCACCACTCCGGAAAAAAACCCTATATGTAAACTTAGGGAACTACTGTTTTGGTTCTGTAAGAAAGTAATTGCAAGATACAGAAGAGCATCTTCTAAAACAAGTCTGCATGCATAGCACAGAACTGCTTGTGAAAAGAAGACCCCAAACCAAAATATATCCATAACAAACTTGTTGGCCAGCCCAATTACGAAGAAGAAACTCTAAGTATTTATTTTTTTTGTGGATGAATTGCAGGCAAGCACCAAATTTTATCAAAGTGACATTTCCAGTTTTACCTTATGGGGATGCTTTAAACAAAGGGAATTGTTTCTGCAGCAGCATTTTCTTAATAATTTAATAATGGTTTTTTTTTGTTCAGCTTAACTGAAGTAGGAGTAGGTTAACTTCTTATACTGAAACCTAATCCAAACCAAGTTTATTATTTGTTAGGGATACAGGTTTAACTGAACTGGTTTGTGCAAGAAAGATTCAACCTACCCAGAAACCTGTTTTGCAAAGTCTCTCCATCCTAAGTGCTTCATAAAAATATATGCAATTTTGAGGTTTCCCCTATTATTTATAAACCTGTTTGTAACTACAACATGTGTTTTATGCTACTTGGAAATTTCACATAGATAAAAAACCCCACCCACTCTCCAAGAAGAGATAACAAAATGAAAGCACCTGAAGTTTATTTAAAGGGCAAGAAAAAACCAGTTCCGTTTTCAGTGCTGGACTTTAATCTGTATCAGTTTATCACAGTAAAAGTTTTAATAGCTCATCTTCACAGCCACTGGTAAGAATTCTGCATCACTGAGCAGTCTTAAACACTCACAGTGCTCCTGTTTTATTAAAGAAATCAAAATGTTACACAACAGAAATGCCTAGATTTCCCCCCCCCTCAGGGCTACTGACATTGCATTACCACTAACTGTTATCTACACATAAAAGTCTGAGGCTGACAACATGAAACACACACATACATAAACCGAGGTCTTCCAAGCAAAAGAAATCTAATAAAAGCGCTATACTGTAAAGAACACAGTCCACCCTACCAGGAACACGACTGTCCAAACTGCTCCTAGACCTGCAGCACTTCAGCATGGCAGGAATCAAATTATGAAAGGGAAAGTATGCTATCCAGTCTGCAAAGGAATTTCTGTCTTTTATGCTTATGACAAAGAAGCCCCACAGCAATGTCTATGTCAAAGACCTCAGATGCAGGGGATGCCTACCTAAGCTTATGATGGAAAAAAAGGCAGCTTAACGTTCAACTATGAGCTCTACAGCATCACAAAGAGCAACAAGTGTCAAAAGTCAACTGGGCCTCCAACAAATGTATAATGGAAAAAGAGAATAGACTACTGGGAAAAGATTTTTTGGGATGGAGAGAGGATAATGACAGTTTTGAAGGTGTTTGAATACAATTATTTTGTTAAATGATATGCTCTCTCTTCTGCTCTCAGTTATTCAGTGAATACATCTCATGAGGTTATTTCTGCTATATATTACCTCAGAAATCCGTTTACTTCCTGCAAAATCATCATTCATTTCTGTGACAGCAGATTACCCAGCGGAGTGAAAAAAGGTCATAAGAGGCAATGTCCATTCCCCCATACCCCTAAAACCAGAGTTCCTCTCTTTACATTACATGTAAATGTTCCGTGACATCATTAGGGCAGGAAAACCAGCAGTCCCTTCTCTTGTTAACATATTTCTCGTTTGAATTATTGTTACTGTTTGTGTCTCCTTTTCTCCAAGTTTAAGAAATTTGTTAAGTATAAAAAAAAATATTTAGTTGTTCCATATTAAAGATCTGTATGACCAAGGAATGCTACACAACAAGCAACCAGAAACAATCAGGCACTGTTTGTAAACACTGATAAGATACTAGATTCACCCTAGTTCATGTGTCCTGACTCAAAACAACAAGAAATAACCTAAAAGCCCAAATTTAAACATGCTTCTATACAGCTAACAGCACTGCGTGCTGCAGTCATGTGCAAAAGTGTACTAATGAATACACTGGCATATTCGGCTACAATACAAATTAATGCCAAGGCTTTTTAGTTCATCCATTTTTCAAATCCCCAACATCACTAGAGACCTCCAGTCAAGGACTAGGCAAATTAAGCATTCTCTTGAAGGACTTGATTTATCTCTATACACATGTTAGCTATAGCAATCCGGTCTGGTTAAAAACAGAAGACAAATTCGTCTTGCCATTACGTTATCCAAATACAGGCTTCCAAAACTGTAATTAGAACACTTTTTTACAACCGTGGCAACATTACCTTACCTGCTATACACTGGAAAGATACTAAGTTACAAAGGAAGGAAAAAGAAGGCAGGAACTAATGCACTATTATTTAGACAGCACGCCTCCCTCCAAAACAGATTAAATGCTACTATTTTCCAGCAAATATTTCACAGAATTTTATTCATAATGAAACAGAAGACATCTTATCCCATATAGCTTTCTAAGCTACATTAAAAAAAAAAAAATTAAGTTCTCTAAAATGTACACTTTAATCTAGTAAGAACAATACAAACACAAGAAGCATCTACTGATGAATTCATCTTATTTAAGAACTGAACTTCTAGTATAAGTAGCCTGAAGTAGTCCAAAGCAAAAATATACAACTTGGAGGGTAAAAAATCCCAAACCTTCATACTGAGGATTTTATAAATGGCATATGTCCCACATGCACACAAGATTGAGGTGATCTGAACATCAATATATCTGGAAGAAAAAAACCCAAATACTTCTCTTTAGGCCTTCCACAGCACATATTACTATGTTATCATCTCACTTCCCTGACTCTGGATGTTAATACACAGACCATGTCTAGCAGGACAGTCAGACACTTGAAGATAAATGGAGATGAGAAATCAAAACATGCAAGTTAACAGTCTCCACAGTAAACATTCTTACTCAGGGCTAGAACACCCCTTACTCTCCATAGCACAATTGTTCACAGGCTTTTTTCCATCTAGAAATTCCTTCACCTGGGGAAGCTATAACAAAATGGTGATTAGGCTAACTTCCAAAATGGTGCTTTCACTCTACTCTCAAAAAGTCACGGTATTTTTTATTTTCATTGTTCCACCTTAGAGCATCTTTAAAGGTGCCATCCAACTTTCAAGGCATATTCTTACAGAAAATCAAGAGTGTAGAGAAGGCAAATTAGTGTGGCATGACTACACCATAACTGCATTCCCCCAAGCAGAAAGGTACTAAAACATTTCACTGAAAGTAAGTTTTTCAATTAATTTATCAAGCAGACTAACATCAACCTCACAGGGGATCATTCTTCCTAGGGGCAAGAAGCTGTAAATTTATATTCACAGAGGCTGAGGGGGGAAAAAAAAAAAAGCCAGCTCACCATCATGATTACTTGTGCTTCAACTACCACAAGTACTTCTGCGTTCATTGCTTTACAAAAAAGCCCACGACGTTTGGAGTTCTTAGGGCCTCATTAAAATAACTCACTACCATTACAGAAAAACGCAAAAAGCAACAGAGTTAAAGGGTGCTTGGAAACTATGGATGCGAAAAAGAAACTTACGGGTTGCTAACTCAGTGCATCACCAGCAAGAAACAACTTCCCTGCCCTCCACTTACTCCTCTCTTTCGTAAGAGACGGCAGGTCAGAGACGTCCTCTACAATTAGTTGCTGCAGCATTGATCATATGTCATAATCAAAAGAGAATCAAGATACCTTTTTTCCATCTTACAGTATTTCAGGATGAAAAAAGATAAGGTCCTGTGTGTCTCAGCAACGTTAAGCAGAGTTCCCAGACGACTCCCATCACATGAGCAACAATTCTTACAACTTCTAAGAGAGGTGTCATGGTCTGTGGAGACTATTCAAGCGACGAAAAGCAGTAAGGGCTCTGACTCACTAAAGGAAAACAGCCAAGTTGAAGCCATCCTAAAAGACGGCTTACATTTACATAAAGATAGAGGGATTTCCAAACTGATGTAATTCCAAAAACATAAGCTCCCCTGTTTGAGAAAGGGCAATTATCATAAAAAAATAACATATTTCTCTAAATAATGGTAAATATTTCCCTGAACTTCAGACTTCATCAGCATCACAAGCAGATACAGACGACAGCTGTTCTAGGTTTTACTTTTCCGTGAGCAAAGCTGGTACAAACAGAAGGCGGGGAAGGTGGCGGTGGCCGATTCCCCGGACTGTCAAGGTTACTCCCGAAACGCCGTGTCGGAAGGGGACCGGCAGATGCGCCTATCGTTTGCTGGCCGCTTCTGCGCTCATTTCACCACCCGGAGAATCGCCCCAGGAGGATCGACAGGGACCGACCTCGGCCGGGCTGCACCAGCGGCTCCCGGCAGCGCGGACTCCGGGGCGGCAGTCGGAGCGCAGTCTGCAGCCGGGGGTGGCTGCGGGCCGGGACCCCGCGCAGCCCCGCTCCCGCAGCTCGACGCTGAGGGCCGGGGCCGCGCTCCG
>VWZG01007821.1:124548-140768 GCA_013396735.1 Grallaria varia
CAGAGCGCCGCCTGCGCCAATCGGGGCCGCCCGCGGCCGCCCCCCGCCCTCGCCGGCACCGGCCCGGGCCGCCCGCGAACCGGCGGCGCGGGCGGGAAGCTGGTTTGGTTTGAGAGGCGAGGAAGAAAGAAGCGCGTTGAGAGGGAGTTTGGGATCGCCGGCGGGAGGGAACAAGGAAGCCCTGAGAGCTGCCGATCGAGGGAGCGCTGCGGAGCCGGGCTGGCGGCGGCAGCGCCCTCCGCGGAGCGCACCGCGGGAGCGGCCGGAGGCGCCCGGCGCCTGGATTGAGAGTTTAGACGGGCAAGGCTCCAAAATTAATGTATAAAGCATCCTTTTAGCTCACTCACGAGTTATGCCGCGCCAAACGTGCTGAGAACAGGAACACGCTCCCATCTTGTCACAGAAAGCCCGCGGGGCAGCAGGCGGGTCTGGTTCTTCCGAAGGGCCCGCGGGGAAAGCACGGCAAGCCCGGGACTGGTCAGGTGCAGCACGGCTGCTCAATGCCACAGCGAGCTTCCCGAAGGCCATTGCCTTCTGTTAAAAGCGTCAGGCTTCAAGTAAATGACAGGGCTGTTAGTCACACTCAGAGGGTAAGGCTGGAAACAAGCGCTGCTCCTGTGCTTTGTACCTCGGGCGCCAGGGAGGTGTGCAGGTCCTGGGCCGCATTGCTGGAATTGCTTCGTGTTCGCTGTGGCAATGCTGGGAATGTAATGCTTGGAAACAATAAGCTGGCTAGTAAGAAAATAAACATTCCTAACATAGCAAAATATGTTTGGACTTTTATTTTAAAATGTTTAATTTATAACACTGTGGTTTTGTGTGATTGTCAACATGAATTGTAGTTGGTACAATTAATGAAAATGTGAGTTCATTGTGTGCTCGGGGTGTGTGTATTTTGATTCGGTCGTTTAATCTTATGGTTGTTGATGGTACATAGCAGCAGTTGTTTACTATGGCCTCGGTTTTTCAAACCATTACACTCAGCTGTAATGCTATGCCTTTAGATGTCTCTTAGAAAGCTCTGAAATCCATTCAGTGACTCATTAATTTCAATAAATTTTGCATGGTTATCATGGAAACAGGCCAATCTAGTTTTGTTGTAGGCCCCAGCCCCCCACAAATGCCTTCCTATCTTATATATGAAGAAGTTCAACCCCCAGTGGCCTTCAATTGTCCCTGTATATTAAAAAACAATTTTTCACAAGATAGATCCCTTTTTTGTGTGTCTAGTTGACAGCAGAGTTTGGTGTCTCCAGCATCCATGGACTTCAGGCCAGATGTACAGCCTTGAAGATAAAACAGGGAGAACAGACCAAAGTTATGAAAGGCAAAGTTGAAAAGAAGGTTACTTTTTTCTTTTTTTCTGATGATTCTGAGCATTGAGACCTTCAAAGAGTTCATCATGACATTTTTTAGAAAGATAAACTAGGGAACATCCATATATGTGATCCATTTTTGTCTACTATCTAAATACTGAGTATTTTAAAATGTCATTTTCTAATTTTTCTGCAGCCATACTGACTAGCAAAACTGAAGTAGTGGTGGTTACTTAATTGCCTGATTCTGGAAACCAAGAAAAGAAAATCTGAATCTGCATTCATGAACACTAATAATGACACTTTTCAGCCTTTCAGCCTTTCAGCCCTTTTTATTTCTCCTTCTAGTATATTTTAGTGGGCTTTTCGTTTTTTGTTTTGTTTTGTGGGTTTTTTAAATATTTTTCCTCCTTTTTTTTTTTTTTTTTTTTTTTTTTTTTTTTTTTTTTTTTCTTTGTAGGTTCTCACAGGCAATATATTTTAGATAAGAGTAGAATTTGAAGTCCATTTTATTTTTGCAGCTAGTCAGACCTTTCAAATGTGTCTCATTTTTGCTTCCATCTTTTGAACTGATAGAGTTTAGTTTTGGTAACTGGATTGTTGCTACTAGAAATGCTACATTGTATTGATGGACTTGGGATTATATTTAAGCATATAGCCTGTCATTTCCAATGACACATGCTGTTCTTGTAAAGCATCTTCTTCAATGTCCTTGAGCTTGTCAGGCTGAGTGGCATAATTGTGTTTAGCCGTTGTTCTCCTCCTGTGACTGGATAAATTTATTAGATAGAGATTGAACACATGAAAACTGTCCAGCAGACTTCAGCTTTCATGATGAGTGGGTCTAGGAAAGCAAGTGGGTTTCCACATGGAAGTAGCCCTAAACAACACAAAAAAGATCTCTCAGACAACAAAGTAAAATTATTTGAGTGCCTCAGGGGTCCAGTTAGCTGAATAAATTTGAGAGGTTAATGACCACAGCAGTATGCCAGACTTCTTCACAGTGCTTACTGTCTTCACAGTAAAAAAGGAGACAGAGTTTAAACTGGGGAAGTGATATTATCTTAAAACATTTTAAATAATGATACCAAAGCACATCTCTGAGAACCACAGTGTTTGCAGGAGTGAGATCTGAGAAGCAAACTCTGAGCTTGCCTGTATGTTCTTTAATCCTGATCAGGAAGGAGATCCAGATTCAGAAAGGTTTACTTTCCATCAATTCCACAAAAATAGAGATGAAATAGATATATTGGTGGTTATCTGGGTCTAAGATTCATCAGAGTATTCAAACCCAAAACTTAGTCTTGACTCCAGGAACACAAGAGGCTACGGAAATGGATTGTGTGCAAGATACTTAAAATTACATTTAGATTATAAACTGCTTCTGAGAAATATGACCTCAGAATTTAGGCTAAAGAAATGTCATGCAGGCCTGGAGAATGGAAAGTCTGATATTATAGTTATGCAGTTGAACCACCAGAATGCCACTGATAAAAGGCTTGATAAGGGATTAATGAGCAGGATGTGTACAGTCCCTCACAGCACTAACAATGCAGGATACCTGAAGTATTATATAGGAAATAGCTTTTAAGCATAATATTTAAAGATATGTTACATAAACTGTATTTGCAAGGCTGCTAGTGACAACTGCTGGCATTCATGATTAGTGCATAGCAAAAGTCATTAAGCAATTCAAGTGCTTTACCGTTGCAAGGCAGAGATAATGACTCAAAAGAAAGTGCATGATACAAAGTATATATAGAGAGGGGAGCTGTGTCCTAGACTTCGAATTTTTCCAGCTGCAGTGCTATAGGTACGAGAACTGTGTTCTGATGTCACCTGCACACACTGGTACTCTAGCTAACTGTGCCAGTCCTTAGATCATAAAATCTCTCATGACAAATCCCCTAAGTCTGTGATTAAAAATTAGGGAAGTCAGAGGACTGGCTGGGTGGTAGGGGAAGTCTCTAGAGCAGCCAGTCTTCCTGTTGCTTAGTGGGAAAGCAGCCAGTCTTGAAGAGTCCAGGGGTGCGCTCCGTGAGGAGCTGATGGCAGGCAGGGTAAGACCTTGTGCAACATTGGTAAAAGTAGAGGCTGCTCATCTGTAACGTATGCACGCGTATTACAGAATTACAGCATGTTACCCATGTGACATCTGAAGAACAATAACTCTGGTTTTCTTTTTGCTTCAGAATGATATAAGCTGTATTGCTTTATGTAATGGTGAAAGAATGTGTCTATATGTACAAAGGTAAATGGACGGATTTGCATGTGTATTTTTGTAAAATGTACAAGTAAATTTTTAACATAAAAGTATACTTCCCATCACCCTTGTTGAATCATACTTTCTTCCTGAAGTCCTCAGTATTAGCAAGCGTTGCTTAACAAAAAGAAATTTGGTACAACCTTGTCCACAGAATTAATATGATTTACTAATGTTTGCTTAAAAAGGATTATGTATCTATGCACTGCAAAACTGATACCTATATTAATAGATAGTGACATTTTCATGATAGTAGGGTCATTTAACAAATTGCTCCCACCACTTTCTTACCCCTGGAGGGAGCATTCAGGAATTTTGAACTTCTTTCAGCAGCAGAAAGTATTGGCAGGTCGAAAGGGAAGCATTCCTTCTCTTATCTTTAGGACTTTTCCTTCCCCAAACAAAAAAGACACACCCCTGCCCTCTCCTCCACCCCAAATACCTTCTTGAAAGTATTCCTTCTATGTGGCAGAGAGAACAACCAAAAGGACTGAGCCTGGAAAGCAAGCCAGACTGAGGAAAAAACACTTCATAGAAAACCGCATGGATATGGGATATTCCACAGCAGGATCTAGAGGACATGTAAAGCAAAGCAGGAATTTCATTGTGGGTCACTTACAGCACCATAAAACAAGAGCAGGAAGTTTTAATACTTCAGAATACCAATTAAAGTCCAGTATGTGAAGGATGCTGTTCTACAATCAAATGATGGTTTTATCTTTCTTTAAGACAGACAGAAAAAAGCACCACAGAATTTTTCTGTTCACTCTGTTTCTTCAGTGATATCCTCCGAAGCTTATTAATTTCCTGCTTACATTAAAAGCAGTATCTCTAACTGCAAACTCAGGTTTCCTCTAAGCCTGCCAATTGAAAATTAAAATGCTTAATTGTATATGACGACTGTCCAAAAGAATATTCCTTAATTCAAATCTAATTAAGATAACATCAAGATATGTAGAGACATAGATAGATATATGTGTGTATCTGTGTGTGGAAAATCCAAATCCCTAATTGCTGGGATACATTAGAACCATCCTACTTCCTACACTGAGGGTACTGGAGCTTGTCACAGAACGTGCATGGACCAGTTTAAAAATAACTATATAAGAATGAGATAAATAATTGTCATCGACCAGTGATATCTCAGAAAGCAAAGGGGAGGAGGGGAGGTGGTGGCACAAATGAGTCTCAGAGGTCTTGAATGTTTGTGAAGTTTTCCTAATTTTTTTGGAAAAGATGCACTTTCCTGAAGAGACATACAGAGGGTTAAGCAGCAGTGGATGCTTTTGATTAGTGCATGCTCATAGGACTTGGAAGACCCTATAATTTTATTAGATCTGGTTGCTTAGTCAATAATTACAGGTTTCTTTTGAACAGCAGATGAAATCTACACACAATGTTTGTGATTATCAGGGGAGTGACATCACATGCTGCCTGGCCTAGCAGAGCATATGACCTGACCACAGAAATTCTAGTGTGATTAGTAACATGGTATGGAGAATGCAGTATAAAATTATATATCATTTGCACAGCATGCCTTACTGTTTATCATCACTTAATGGTTAGTATCATAGCCATGTGAAGACTGGTTTTGAACATTAAGAGTCTGAGTATGACATCCAAGGACTGTAGAAAGGTTAGAAACATGCTTTTATGACAGTTAATTTAAAATTTTTTGTAACAGAGAACTATTTGCTTTAGAGTCAAGAGTAACTAGAAAGTTTACAGCAATTATTTGAAAAATGCCCTTCATGGTGAAGGGGAGAAAAAGCAAACAACACTGAATAATTTACTGTGATGCCTGTACAAAGCACTTGTGTAATGTTTTATCGGCTCTGTAGTATTCCTTCCTAAATACTGTCCCATACTAGATAATACAAATATGTTCCTTTCTTAGAAACATATTTTCCTATTCAGCTTGCAGCTGTGAGTGAAAAAAAAAATAAAAATCTGATTGCTTTTGTAAAGTTCATTCCTTCAGAAAACCATTCAGTTTATTTTTTCTTATTACAGTGATTATGGACCCTAATTTTGTTTAAGATGTAAACCATTATGTGGTTTTATATTTGAAATATAAAATGTGTATTAAATGTATTTTCCTTAAATTAATATTATGTTTGAAATACTATATTTGAAACCATGAGATGATATTGAGTTTTAAAGACCCTATACAGAGGTAACTGAAGAAACACTATATGCAGGAAGAGTAATTGAAAATATATTTTTGAAAACTGTAGTCTTTTTATCAATATCATAATGTTTTCCCAATTGTTTATGAAGATGCAAAGTTTTCAAAGGCTCCTCACTCTAACTTTTATTTTGTATATGCAAGTGATAAAATTAAGTTCAAATTACCTTACCTTTCAGCTGACTATGAGAGCTAGCTGAATGTTTTTGCTTGTTTGTGCAACTGTCTGGATTCATTGCTAATATACATATATATATATACTTATACATACATATACACAGAGTCTAAATTCCAATTCAAAAAGAAAAAATGTTAGCCAGAGTCTTACATTCAGTTTAAAGTGTAATCCTATGAAAGAGTCAAGGCTGCAAACAGAAATCTTTACAGAAAATTGTCAATACAGAGGAATCCATACCTTATAACCCATTGTAACTGTAAGCAAGCATCTCATAGTTCTGTTACAACTCAGAAACAGAACAGTACCCTGTACTTCCTAGTTGTGAGAATAACAGATATAAATGCTGGTGTAAGTGGAGCCCTGGATGAGAGCTGTGGATAACATATGCTCCAAGGTGATCACAGATATTTTTGAAGATGAAAAGAGTGCTTTTAGTGAAAATCCCCAGGTAATAACAGTTTAAATTCAGCATTCTAAACCAATAAACAGAGTTATTCCAACTTTTGACAAATGACATTCCTAATAATCTATGAAATATATTCTAGCTTTTCAAGTGAAGAATTGAAGCCCATAGATACCAAAAACTCCATCTCAGACTTGGAGAACCACTTTTAATGTATAATATGCATGAAAAAGAAATGTAGAATTAGAAGGGGCGGTGATTGAGAAGCAGCTGGTAGGTTTGAAACAGGAGAGACTTCATTCTGCAACTCTATTGTTGTTTTTTTAAGAGGGGCTTATTTTCTTAACAGGATTTACTGATGTAACTATAATAATTTTGCCTCGACTACAGTATTGTATGTAAATACAACTGAAACTAAATTCTTGGTTATGAGAGATAACCAAGGGAGAGGTTATTCAAGGGGCAGTGGAATAGCCATCACTGGGATGGCCAAATCTATTTCTGAAGCGAGCCCTGCTTCGAGTCTGGGCAAAATTACCTCTAAAGGTCTCACTCTAATAAAATTTTCCTATGATTCCATGACTGAGTTAGATTCAAGGAGGTGAACCAAGACTGTGGCAAATTCTGCAAAGCTATCTGTCATCATGGTGGTCAGATGTCTGGTAAGAATAAGAATATTTCTTATGTTTCTTGTAACCTCCCATATAAAATTCTTCAAGGAACTTTTCAACCTATGTATTGCTGAATCTTCAAAGTGGGAGTAAGAAGTAAGAAAAATTGCAATTTTATTGTACAAAAAAACTCATCATAGGCAGAACACAATGATAAGGGATGCTTTTAAATTACACACTGAACTATAAAAAAGTTTTTACTCACCAATATTACTGCTTTTATTTTTTATAAGAACCATCAAATAAAACCATAAAAAAATCAGAAATTTCATATCTGCAGAGCAGTTGATTCAGCATCAGTCAAAAATTGGAAGAACATCAATCTTAGAGAAGCTTCAAGACCTTGCCAAGCTTTGTTCTCTGGAATGCAGATTTGTTGTCCTAATGATTTTGTTTACCTTTTTTTCCTGCAACCAGTCCTGACAAAGAAACAAAAACGCAGATACAAAAACCTGTCCCAGAAATAATTGTGCACCATTGCCCCTTGAATTGTGTTGTCCCTTTTTTTTCTCCAATACAAATTTTTAACATTAAAATGGATTTCCTGTGGAGTTTTTTCTTTGTTTTTCTACAACTGACCATCTGTCTACCTTTTGTGAGGACATAGCAAATTGAAAACAGTTTCAAAGTTCTCTGTATCTAGTGTTAAATTCAGGGCTGGATTTGAGCCTGCTTCTAGTAAAATCAGCCAAAGAGGTTCACTGGTTTGTACTGAAATTATATTAGAGATAATTTGTATGGAAAAGTTGCTTGGACAGGGATGTATGCAAGTAGGAGAATGAGGGGTTTTTTTAGAATAGTAAGGATTATTATGCTGTCCACTTACAACTGGAAAGTTGCAATGACAATAAATTAAATCTTGTGTTCAGGGCAGAAATAATCAAATCAGAGGTCTTTAGAAAGAAATTGTTAAGCTATTTAATAAACATATAGTTTTTAATTTTTACATGTATGGATCTATATATATCCTGCATAGATAAACGTTTCTGTGAAGAAACTGTTTAATATTATCACTGTCCTGAAATAATTACAATCCTCAAACATTTAGTACAAGTGCCTTGAGGCTTTCTGCAAGAGGTGAAACAGCCATCTGCAGTGAGACCTAAGTAGTGCAGAGCCATGTATGTACTCAAGGCATGGACTCTGTTGCCCACAGAGACTGTAAGGAGCAACAGGGCTCACAATCCTTCCTCGGAGTGAAGAACCTTGCAGTTCAGTCAGCTCCAGCATCGGAAACATCTCCGGCTTTAAAAAGCTTTCCTTGCATAAAACAAATGAAAGTAGCAAGCGTGCATACTTAATAACTTTTGAGTTTCATTTTGTATTTAAGAAAACCAGTTTTCAGCCCATATACAATAAACACAGCCTTTTCAATCATTGAAAAAATCATTTAGGTGAAACAGCTTTGTATATTCTGACAATGAATTAAATGCCCAAAGGCATTTAATTTTGCACTCATGATTAGCTGATTAATGGCACCTTTCGCTTGTGGGACTAATAAAACCACGTTTGTAAAAATAAGCAGCTACCCGCACACACACACACACACACACATACACACACACACACACACACACATGCACAGAAAGGTAAAACAATAGATGTTCAGTTTGTTTATCTCTTTCAAACCTGGAGTCTAATCAGTACTGTGAGTTTTGACCTGAAATCACTTGCCAAATTATACAATTCATAACACCATCTAGTTTCTTTGAATACTAAAAATGCTGATTCAGTAGCTGTAGAGAGTATACAGAGACATAATCAATTTGGGGAGGGAGAAGTTAATATATTTACAATACTGCATTTGAAGGATTTGAGCATATATATAATGGGAAGGTACTTCAAAAATTTATAGTCTTGAGGGTTTAAAAAAGAATGAGTGACTTTTCCTTAATATTAGAAAGTTAATTTAACTACACCTACATATGACCAGTGATGTTAACTTCCCAAGAAGGATTAAAAACTTCCCAAGTACTTGAAGTTTACTCTTCTGAATACTCACAGATTAACTTTGAAGTGTCATTTATTCTGAAAAGTTTCCATTTTCTGTATAATAGTAACAATAGTCAGAAACTTTTCCTTTTATGTCATTATTAATATTCCTTATAAACATTTCTTAGCATGAATTAGGCAGAACCTCTTTGTAACTTAAGATTTGTCTTAATTAGGCTTTATGGTTAACATTTCTGATAATGATCTACATTTTTTTTTTAAATTTAGGTTGTTTCTTGTCCCTAACTTTTACTTTCTGTGAACTAAGGGAGAAAAAAAAAATAGTAAGACATTCTGTGTCTATGAAAGAAAAGAGATAACTTAATATGAAAACCAATCATTCTCTTGAACAAATTCAGTTCTCAAAGCACATTGGGCAGTGTTTCCTGTCAGATATTTAAACTAATGTATACAAAATATTAGAATTGCCTTTTGTTTGTTAATTTAAAACAAATTCTGTTGTTAATTAAAAGAAATAATTATGAATACAGTTAATGGATAAAGTCTAGAATTTGTTTCCCACAAAACAATCCCTCCAACCTCCCCAAACACCAACACCAAATTTAGTAGCATATCTCTAACTTGCAGTTGACACTGCATTCTGTTAACCATTACACTTTTGAATTATGCTATAGTACAGAACAACTGAGAAAAGAAAATCTACGTAGAAAATGAGAGCATCTGAGAAAAAAAATTACCGTACACAGAATTCGTTTCTGTTCCATTTCTAGGCCATTTAGTTGTCACCTGGCACAATGTCATCATGTGTTTTGTTTCACTACCATGCTATTTTTAACCTGCATATCTCTGACAAACAGTTAGGATAAATTCTCTCGCTTATGCGCTCTTAAGTGTCTAAATAAACAGCACTAAAATCAATTTTCATTGACATCATCTTGTTTAAGTGAAAAAAGTTCTGGATATGTACTGTGTGTTTGTTCACTTTTGTGTCTAAAGGTAAACTTTTTTTAAGATAGAAAATAAAAGCAAGAAAATATTCATGTTATGCAACTACTGTCTCTTAAGACTTGATTCCCTATACGGGGAAGTGGAAGAAAGTAATCAGGCCTAAAATACCTAAAATGAAAAGGACAGCTGAGGAAGAGAAACCATGAAATAATACACTCTTGTTAATATCCAAACGCTAGTTTTCAAAGTTAGTGTTCTGTGAGTGAGAATATTACTGCAGCTAACTTGTGTTTTTCCATTGCATGATCAGTGTTAATGATAAATATTCTGCAGGGTGTGCTGGCCCTACTCTGAAATGTATGCTTTGACTTTGCTCTGTTCTTGTGGCTGCCTAATTTCAATGAAGTTACTTCTCATTTCATCTTGTATTCTTCTTGAATTTTTTAATCTATTTTCCTCTCATTAAAGTAAATACTTTCATTATGTACTGCTAAAACAATCTTCATATGACTGGAAAAACACTTTTTTACAGCTGTTCTTTCATATATATATAAATGTATATATATATATATACACAGAATTTTTTTTAAAAACCCAACACTTTTCTCCTGCTTGCAGTCTGTAAACTGAATCCAAAAGACACTTTTTCTTTTCAACTGCTGTCTTTTCTCTGGATGTGTTTAATATTCTTTTGTGCAACAATGCAGATGCAAGTACTTATAATGATGAAGCCTTCTCCCCAAGATAACAGAGCACACTGTAGTAATACGTAAAATGATATACAGATAACGACACTGTGTCCTTTAAGAGGTTAAGGCAGTTTAAATTAAGTAAATTGAAAACATCATGGATTTCTCTATAGCTTTCAGAACACATTTGATTTCAAAAAAACTGATCTGTGATTTTGTTCTCAGGTTTTAATACTGAGAACTCGCAGAAAACTCCTGACAGCACTTCAATTAAGAGCAAATGTTTATCCCACTAGAGAGTTCCAGGCAAGGGGCAGACAGGAAAATTCCATCAAATCCTGCAGACACTGCCAGTTCGAGAATGAAACATGTTCTCACATCATCGGAAACTGCCCCTTTGTCCAGGATGCCAGGATCGAAAGACACAATCACATATGCGAAAAATTGTCTGAAGTAGCCAAGCAAAAAGATTGGGTAGTATTCCAAGAACAACACATAAGAGACAACAAAAAAGAACTTTACAAACCAGATCTCATTTTTGTTAAAGAAAATAAAGCTTATGTGGTGGATGTGACAGTGCGATTCAAAAATGACATCAACACCTTGGCAGAAGCCACGAATGAAAAGGCGAAGAAATACCAACATCTTCACCAAGAAATTCAAGAACTAACGAATGCGGCAGAAGTGACATTTGTAGGTGCACGAGGAAAATGGTACGAGAGGNAAGGTAAAACAATAGATGTTCAGTTTGTTTATCTCTTTCAAACCTGGAGTCTAATCAGTACTGTGAGTTTTGACCTGAAATCACTTGCCAAATTATACAATTCATAACACCATCTAGTTTCTTTGAATACTAAAAATGCTGATTCAGTAGCTGTAGAGAGTATACAGAGACATAATCAATTTGGGGAGGGAGAAGTTAATATATTTACAATACTGCATTTGAAGGATTTGAGCATATATATAATGGGAAGGTACTTCAAAAATTTATAGTCTTGAGGGTTTAAAAAAGAATGAGTGACTTTTCCTTAATATTAGAAAGTTAATTTAACTACACCTACATATGACCAGTGATGTTAACTTCCCAAGAAGGATTAAAAACTTCCCAAGTACTTGAAGTTTACTCTTCTGAATACTCACAGATTAACTTTGAAGTGTCATTTATTCTGAAAAGTTTCCATTTTCTGTATAATAGTAACAATAGTCAGAAACTTTTCCTTTTATGTCATTATTAATATTCCTTATAAACATTTCTTAGCATGAATTAGGCAGAACCTCTTTGTAACTTAAGATTTGTCTTAATTAGGCTTTATGGTTAACATTTCTGATAATGATCTACATTTTTTTTTTAAATTTAGGTTGTTTCTTGTCCCTAACTTTTACTTTCTGTGAACTAAGGGAGAAAAAAAAAATAGTAAGACATTCTGTGTCTATGAAAGAAAAGAGATAACTTAATATGAAAACCAATCATTCTCTTGAACAAATTCAGTTCTCAAAGCACATTGGGCAGTGTTTCCTGTCAGATATTTAAACTAATGTATACAAAATATTAGAATTGCCTTTTGTTTGTTAATTTAAAACAAATTCTGTTGTTAATTAAAAGAAATAATTATGAATACAGTTAATGGATAAAGTCTAGAATTTGTTTCCCACAAAACAATCCCTCCAACCTCCCCAAACACCAACACCAAATTTAGTAGCATATCTCTAACTTGCAGTTGACACTGCATTCTGTTAACCATTACACTTTTGAATTATGCTATAGTACAGAACAACTGAGAAAAGAAAATCTACGTAGAAAATGAGAGCATCTGAGAAAAAAAATTACCGTACACAGAATTCGTTTCTGTTCCATTTCTAGGCCATTTAGTTGTCACCTGGCACAATGTCATCATGTGTTTTGTTTCACTACCATGCTATTTTTAACCTGCATATCTCTGACAAACAGTTAGGATAAATTCTCTCGCTTATGCGCTCTTAAGTGTCTAAATAAACAGCACTAAAATCAATTTTCATTGACATCATCTTGTTTAAGTGAAAAAAGTTCTGGATATGTACTGTGTGTTTGTTCACTTTTGTGTCTAAAGGTAAACTTTTTTTAAGATAGAAAATAAAAGCAAGAAAATATTCATGTTATGCAACTACTGTCTCTTAAGACTTGATTCCCTATACGGGGAAGTGGAAGAAAGTAATCAGGCCTAAAATACCTAAAATGAAAAGGACAGCTGAGGAAGAGAAACCATGAAATAATACACTCTTGTTAATATCCAAACGCTAGTTTTCAAAGTTAGTGTTCTGTGAGTGAGAATATTACTGCAGCTAACTTGTGTTTTTCCATTGCATGATCAGTGTTAATGATAAATATTCTGCAGGGTGTGCTGGCCCTACTCTGAAATGTATGCTTTGACTTTGCTCTGTTCTTGTGGCTGCCTAATTTCAATGAAGTTACTTCTCATTTCATCTTGTATTCTTCTTGAATTTTTTAATCTATTTTCCTCTCATTAAAGTAAATACTTTCATTATGTACTGCTAAAACAATCTTCATATGACTGGAAAAACACTTTTTTACAGCTGTTCTTTCATATATATATAAATGTATATATATATATATACACAGAATTTTTTTTAAAAACCCAACACTTTTCTCCTGCTTGCAGTCTGTAAACTGAATCCAAAAGACACTTTTTCTTTTCAACTGCTGTCTTTTCTCTGGATGTGTTTAATATTCTTTTGTGCAACAATGCAGATGCAAGTACTTATAATGATGAAGCCTTCTCCCCAAGATAACAGAGCACACTGTAGTAATACGTAAAATGATATACAGATAACGACACTGTGTCCTTTAAGAGGTTAAGGCAGTTTAAATTAAGTAAATTGAAAACATCATGGATTTCTCTATAGCTTTCAGAACACATTTGATTTCAAAAAAACTGATCTGTGATTTTGTTCTCAGGTTTTAATACTGAGAACTCGCAGAAAACTCCTGACAGCACTTCAATTAAGAGCAAATGTTTATCCCACTAGAGAGTTCCAGGCAAGGGGCAGACAGGAAAATTCCATCAAATCCTGCAGACACTGCCAGTTCGAGAATGAAACATGTTCTCACATCATCGGAAACTGCCCCTTTGTCCAGGATGCCAGGATCGAAAGACACAATCACATATGCGAAAAATTGTCTGAAGTAGCCAAGCAAAAAGATTGGGTAGTATTCCAAGAACAACACATAAGAGACAACAAAAAAGAACTTTACAAACCAGATCTCATTTTTGTTAAAGAAAATAAAGCTTATGTGGTGGATGTGACAGTGCGATTCAAAAATGACATCAACACCTTGGCAGAAGCCACGAATGAAAAGGCGAAGAAATACCAACATCTTCACCAAGAAATTCAAGAACTAACGAATGCGGCAGAAGTGACATTTGTAGGTGCACGAGGAAAATGGTACGAGAGGAACTATGATTTACTGAGTGCCCTGGGACTCTCTAAATCGAGGCAAGAGAAAACAGCCCGGGCCCTGGTATCCAGAGCACTTTTTTCATCTGTAGATATTTTACATATGTTTGTGAGTAAGACTCTCACTATTGTTAATTAACCAATTTTATTTTTATTGTTGTAATAAGTTTTCAATAAAGTTAGTGACAGGCTAGGGATGCAGGGCCGCCACAAGCCGGAAACATCAGGTTGCAGGCAGTGGGAACCAGTTTTATCATGACGCGACATGTACTACCAAATTTTGGACAAATCTTTATGGATTTTGGCCGAGGTGGATGGGCCACCTTTCCTTAACCCGGAAAAGGAACATACATTAGTTATATGTGTTTGATAAATACCTACGGCCATAAATCCATTTTCATTTAAAAGGGACCCCTATGTCCTCAGACCACTAAGTAGTGCAGATTTGAAAAGGACCAGGTATGAATGCAGACAGCACATACTATGGCACTTACATCAGCACGCTCCGTGGGCATGCAGGAGCTATTCCAGATTGCCTGGTGTTTGCCTCTGCTTATCTGCATGGCACATCGAGGAGGCTTTTGGCAGCTGCTTCCTAGGCTCTCCTGTTTCTTAGCTCATCCCTGCAAAAATAGCCCCGAGAAAGAACCGCATCACTATCAGGACACCATTACTTTTCAACCCAGTTATTTTCAGTGTGCTCTTTAGAAGCCTTTGTGGTCTGCAACCTGAGAGAAGCTGGACTTTGGGAATGTAGCTCTGCAGCCACTGAACAGCTTCCTGCTTTCCAAAAACTGCAGAGTGTAGGCAGGGAGCGGAGCTGGCAGTGTAGCCAGTGCATCTGGCTGCCAGATGTCTCTCTTATAAACATTCAGACACCAACACCAAGTAGTGTCTGGACCCTGATGACAATATTGTCTGAGCCCTGTATTGTGATCATCAGTGAAGGGACAGCTTCTAGAGGAAAGAGGTGATGCCCATGCATGTAAATCTGTGCTGAGTTCACTTTTTAGCCTATTAGGTAGACAGCTGACATTTCTGACAGTAAGCCTGCTGTTGACTATCATCTGACAAAGTAATTCAGGAGGTGGCATTCACCAATTTGAAAGCTCTTGCCCATCATCTGTGTAAGTGACGGATATAGAAGGATTATCTCTTGTGTCTTCTCATCCCAGTAGTATCTGAGTTATGTACATGGTGGAGTCCGTAGTGTCTGTTCTTTTTAATTCTCAATTCTTCACCAAACAGCACCCAGAAGAGGGATATCACTTATTCAAAAACTAAGAATTTACTCAGACAGTGACTGCTCTAACCCAATTGTTCTGATGTTTTTTATAGTTATTCCAAGCTCTCTTGAGGGAACTCTCTTTAAAAACTACTAATACTGACAGTCCAAATCAAAGCAACATTAAAATCACTCAATATTTTCTGGGATTTCTATGTTCAAGGTGCTAGTTAAGTCAGTAAGTTTTCCTATGACTCTATAATAAAATAAAAGTTTTTATTTAATATTTATTCAGGTTGTGGTGATAAGGAAGAAGATTTTCAATACATAAGGATTGGTTAAAAAAACTCCAAGATGTCCCTACGGCTCTGAGACTGTAATCAGAGTTTTCAAAAACCACAACTGATCAACTACTTGTTAAAAACTGAGAGCAAGCCAAACAAAGAGTTTTTATTGAATTGACTTACTAAATATTATGTACTAGAACCAACATGTTCTCTTAAGTTAAAATTATTGAAGTTCTTTACATAAATGGTACAGATATTGATGTCAGTGCTTTTGGACAATCAATAGAAGAAATAATAAAAAACCCCCACCTATTGATTTTTATGTAATTTTTATATACAGAACATTGCAGACACGATATAGCAACAAAGGACAATAGGTGTATTTCTGTAAAAATATAATGTCACTTCGTAGTGTGTACAAAATATTAAAAAAAAAAAAACAGAGGGAGGAGTTTGAAGATTTCAAGGTATGTAGTTTTTGTTTGTTTTTTTAAAGGTAAAAGCCCTACAGAAGAAACACATAACATTGAAAAGCACAGAAAACTACTCCCAAAAATATATTTTTAGCAATGTCATTTCAAGGGGAAACTATTTAAAATACAAAGAAGTCATGTTTTTAACAGTTGTAAATTGACGTTTTGTGTTA
>VWZG01007821.1:141480-174914 GCA_013396735.1 Grallaria varia
AATATAAAAAAAAAAAACCAGAGTGAGGAGTTTGAAGATTTCAAGGTATGTAGTTTTTGTTTGTTTTTTTAAAGGTAAAAGCCCTACAGAAGAAACACATAACATTGAAAAGCACAGAAAACTACTCCCAAAAATATATTTTTAGCAATGTCATTTCAAGGGGAAACTATTTAAAATACAAAGAAGTCATGTTTTTAACAGTTGTAAATTGACGTTTTGTGTTANATAGTTTGGCTAATGTGCATACTAGAGTACTAGGCCTGTGTTTTTCTTTTTTTTTCAGAAATGTAGAAACATGCAAATAAAATGCAATTGCCTTAAAAGCACACTGTGATTATAATAAAGAACATACACTCTCCTGATAAAATGAAGGATAGCACAGGAACTCAGACTCACAGTTTTCAGTGACAGACAGGTCTAACAATAGATTATTTTACATGATACCAAAGTCAGAAAACAATAAGCTAAAATTCCATACTTAGATAATGAAAAATATTTTGAATCAGAACTATTTTTAAAACATCTTTGCAGGCGATTTTGTCTGATACAAAAAAGTAGTTTCAGTATGTGGTCATACTTTGAAAATATTTCTTGTGTTACCTTAGATGATGATAGGGAACTCTGGGGGTGTGTTTTTATTTCCAGTGAGGAAGTTTAGATGCTGGTCTTTTAGGCAGCTGAACTCCACACTGGCGATTCAGATTTCTGAATGAGAGAGGATGGTTATGCTAGATTTTCCATTAGAGAAGTAGGAAAGGCTGAGAAATATAAGTATAGGGAATGAGGAAACAAAAGGCCTGCTTTTTCTCTTCTTGGTCTAAGAAAATCTGCTAATTTGTTGTGTCTGTCCTAGTGAGAATGAACAGTAAGATCTGCACAAGGTCCTTGCTGATTTTCTTGCCATCTTGGAAACTAGCATGGACATCTGAAATCGGTGTCCATATCTGTAGCAGAGGTGCTTTGCATGCTTCCTTTCCTTAGGCCACCTGACTCATCACATGTATGACTTAACTTACTACCTGAGAATTTTTCAATTGTTATGCATTTTTCCATACTTCCACACTACCCAGATTTTCTTCTGCATGTGAAATCCCACTCCATATCGGCAGAGGTCCCACTGCAAGCCAACAGTGTGGAGAAGCCATGAGAGATTGCTGAACTAGTTCTTTCAATATGTTCCCAACACATTTTGCTGCTTTTGGAGAAATATATAGGTTAATTCTTCCGTCAGGAATTTGCTGCCAAATTTGAAGATGTGTCTTATCCATTCTGGAGAGGAGAGAAGAGAGATTTTGAGAAAAACACGAAAAGGCTTGTGAGATTGACAAGGGGACAAAGCAACAACAACAGCAAGTTCTCTAGAACATATTCTGGCACCAGCCTATGAAACATCTTCATCAAACATTAGAGTCCTTGGATGCATATTTTATCTGCAGCCTCTGCATAGAGCAGATTGCTGCTGTGTACAGTTCGTATTTGGGTGAAAGCCGGAGAGAAAGTATGGTGGTGATCAAGGCATCTATGGGCACTGCCTAAGAACTTTTTCTGTGCCAAATATTCCCATATAGACATCCAATGGAGGCATCCATAGCTTGAGGTGGGGGTGGGGGGAGGCATAAGCATATCAATCAGTTACTAGACAGCAGAAACATGGGATTTGCCTCAGAAAGGAGAGGGTTTCTTGTCATTCAGCTCCCCTGTGGAGTTTTTGGTGCATGTAAGAACAATGAGAACTGAAAAATTGAAAGAGAGAGGAGGGTCACGAGGAGATCATGAGCCTTTGGGGATATTTCTGCAAAAAGCAGGAATTGTTGTCAGATGGACACTACTAACACTGGGGAGGTGGACTAATAAGCATATCTGAGCCTCTGATAGTTTGGTAGAGTATGACATAGCTATTGAACAAGACAGCTAAATTACCACTGATTTCACTAAAACAAATTTCTTCTTAATGTTCCAGACTATTTGCAGAAATAAGCTAAGCAATCTCTTCACTACCCTCCCAAACTGAGCGGTTATCAAATGGCTTGGGTGGCGAGTCTGTTCACAGCAATTATCTCTGCTTCAGGAACAAGAACCACAATTCCTCACACTCACTCTGCTATGTGCTATAATTATCCCTCAGTACTTGGTGACTAATTTGAAGCCAAGCACTCCTAGAGGCTGCACAAGTAATATTTTAAGTATATTTTTAGAATTAATGGTTTTTTGGTTGGATACAAAATTAATGAAACTCTGGTAGTTCTTACTATCTAAGTCTAATACACACTCTGGATACAAATGCAGCAGTATTTGATTCCAGCTTAAGTCTTTGAAAAATGTTTTGTCCTGTCAATATAACCTGTAATTTCTATAATCAGTAAGGGCACTTTGCATTTCAGTCATGTATTAATCTGAAGAATTCAGAAGCTTATTGCTGATAAATCTCTGCTTAGACCCTCTGTGAGAAGAGATAGCATGGCTGTTTCCTAAGGAGCTTAGATTAAGGCTTTAAGATAGAAAATAGGAAAAGAAATAAGAATTCCTTGAGTCAACCAGTAAACAATGCTTTTCTTTTTGTATACTTTGCAGACAGTAGAGGTGTGACATACTAGCCTAGAAGGTAGTGTTTCCTTCTAAATCCAACTACAGCAAAAATAGCAACTTGTAACAAAACTCTGAAGAATTTATGATGTACAAGACAGCATAGCAGGTCACAAATTTCCTTCCACAGTTCCTAAAATCATCAATGTAACACTTTCCTGTGGCAGAGACAGGACCTTTATTTTGTCAGCATATATATTTTTTCCCCAGAGGATATCTAGGAGTTTGATATCCCTCTATGAATACAAGGAAGCCAGAGTTTTTCCCCAATGCACGTTGCAGGCATGCAGCCTTTGGCAGTTTACACTCCACTGAGAGCAAAATCATGAACCTCATACTTCTTGAGAGCACTTGCTCTTCTCTGACCCAGAAGCAGGCCTTCTGTGGTCAGAAGAAATTTATATCCAGATTTTGAAGCCCTGACAAGAACCCATTTCAGAGTATAGAAATAGCTTTTAACATATCAGGTTTTTTCTAGGTGCTTTGACATCATCTGATGGTTTTACAGCTTCTGGGGCTGTTCTTTTAGGGAAAAGTACAGTCATCTTGATTTGGTCTCTAACATAAAGACTTAAGAGTAAAGCACTGTTAGTAAAAAATAAACACAAATCTTTTTTGTATCCTAAAAGACAATAGGAGAAGACAGTTTTGGAAGTTGATTCCACATTCCAGAGCTGTTAAACATAAAATTAGGCTTTTAAATCCACAGCTTAACTGATCTTCCAGAATCCAAAAGAGAAATGCCCCAGTTTTCTTAGTCTTCTGCATTCGCTCTCAGCCACTGCAAGGATTAGACTGACATTTGCATTGATCCTATGGAACATTTCTTATATTTCAATTTTCAGCTCCTGCATGAAAAGTCCAGTGAAACATAAAATAAGAAAACTCATAATAAGAAAATGCAAAACTAATAAATTACTTCAACACTAATTGTATACATTTGATATAAATTTGGAAATTTTTTTTTAGAAATGACAACTTGAAAAAGCAATTAGATTTATTTTTTAAAATTTCATTTTAATGGTGTAATACAAAGTGTGAAGCTAACAGAAAGTAAGTTTTCTTTCTTATTATCTTGAAATAACTCTGTGAAGGCATATATTACTGTGAAGAATTGAATTATTAATTTTGAGATAATCATATTTCATTTCCTTTAAAATACTTTTTGTATGCTTCTTATGAAGCTCAGAGTCTAGATCATAAGTGATATGAGAAACTTTCTGTGAATTACTAATTACTTGTGGTGTGAATCCTCAAATGCTCTAAAGTACTGGAGAGCTCAACACAGTGACATACAGCTATTTATTTACCAAGCATTTATTTTCCCTACCTGTGCTCTGGAGGAACTTGCAAGCCAGCTAGAGGCTCTATCATGACACACCATAATCTAGACATACATATATTTGTGTGTATATTATACATATAATCTATAGGTATTTTATGTGTATAGATACACTGTGTTATTGTGTATATAAATATACAGGCAAATTCAGAAACAGGAACACAATAGACTGCCTAGAAAGTTAATTTAATTAAATTAACGTAAATTAAAATTAAATCCAGACATGATTAAATCAGCATGGTCAGGAATTTCTCTTCAGTGATTCCCAAATAGTACTGGAAGGAAACACATTCATAATCTAGTTTGTCTTCCTGCGACAGCCTAACAGGCAGCAAAATTTTATTTCAGAGCTCTGCAACTGCTCCACAAACCTGCTCCACACATCCCCATGCGCTTCCGTATATCTCACCTGTACCCGCTGCTGCCAGTAGTTTTGCATAGCTGCTTAGCTTGCACTTTCAGAGACCAGTCCACATACTTATTGACAAAGTGACAAAGGAAATTTAGTTTTCAGTCTTGTGTATTTCATAATGAATGTTAATTTTTTTTTCCATGCTCTTTCCTTACCTTTTTCTTTTCAAATATATTGGGGAAATATAGAACTTGAGTTGCTTGTAGTATAAACCTTAGCTTTTAAGCTTTCAAGCTGACTTCTTTTTCAATGCCTCCAATATCTGCAAATGTGCAAAATGGAAAGTATGATTCCATATAAATTAACTGCTATACTTATTTAAGTCTGGTTCATTTCAAGTAAGCAACACAGTCATATATGAAGCAAGGAAGCAGATAAGTATTGACCTGAAGCTAGAGAGCTGCCTACTTGGACACCTGTGCAGTGTAGTTTAATACCTATATCTGGAAAATTGCAGGCCCGTGCTTGCAAGCTTACAAAGGAACCCTGCATATTAAGTTGTGTAGGATCTTAAAAAATCATGCAAAGGAAAGCAAAAAATGCTTTCTGCATTGCCCTTATAAAGTTATTTGATGCCTGAAAACACATTAGATGATTGAATTTTTCAAACCAGCAAGTAGGCTGTGTCTGTAAGATTCATACTTCTATAGCAGAAAACCATTTTATATATGTAGGACACAGGAAAATTAAGTTCAGAAGTCTTTATGCAAAGTAATCTCTTCATGGACAAGAATCTCAGCTGGTGTCCATGTGATATATTTCCAATTGCAGATTATCTGGGTGTCAGTCACAAGCATTTTTTAATGATTAACCCCTCAAAGGCTGTTATACTCAGAAAAGGTACTATATACCACTATATTTTGTCTAATATTAATTTTCTCAAGACTTTCTAGACAGACTTTTTTAATTTTCCAAGTATGAAAATTTTTCTTTCCCACTCATTTCTCTTCTTCACCTTTCAGATTTATAAACTCCATATGGAATCTGAAAAAAGCAAGCTGTTCATTCCCTTCACTCCCCTTTGTAATGAGGACTCTGCAAGCAGACTTAAGCTAACAATGTGGATGATGCAGCAGGAAAGCCACAGACCAGCTCAGCTCATTCTCCCACAACTGTATTCAAGCTATGATACAAAACTGAAAAGAAAAAGTCTTTGTCATTAATGTAACCATACGTGACTGCACGGCATCCAAGGATGTAGATTCAGAGTAATAGGACATTACTCTTTACACTGTTGTTTTTCCTGACCATAACCTTTGCAGATTGGTTTGTTAGTGGATCTCATTTAATCACATTCTCAAGATGCCTACAAGTTATGAACCATGAATGAATCTATTTCTTATGTATTTCTTCTGCATCAAGAAGAAAATGTACAGCTTCAACAACAATACAAGTAAGGTTGCTCTAGGAGACTAGAATATCTTTCTGGAAAAGGATACCCTTTTTCATTTGCCTTTATAGATTGTTAGAACATTTATCTGACTATTGAGCTCTACTGTCAGTAGAAATACTGCATTAAGTATTTAACCATGAAAAAAAAAAAATCTGATTTATGAAATCACAAAATAAATAGGAAAAAAAAAATCCTGTAAATATAACCAACTTTCTGAGATACAACAAGTATTAACAGTTTCACATTCATTCATCTGAAAGCATATTGGGAAAATAAATCCAATCTGCACAGACATCTGTTGTTTTACAGTTTTTCAGTTAATGCATTACAGCTAGAAAGTGAATTACTTTTCCTCTCTGAAAACTGTAAATAGCAGAATAGTTCACATGGGTGAGTTAAGAGGTAATCAGGGGCTACACTCCTTACTGTGTTTAGTATATATTTGTCGGCAAAATGAACATAATGGATCATACAACTGTCTGACCATGATAAAAGAGATATTCATAATGAAATTCTGTAGTCCATAATTCCATAGTGTGAACAGAGGTGATTTACATACCATAAACACAGAGAGGCAGGTAAGAGGCATAATTGTAATTGTAATATTGTATTACTTGACTCATATTGGTAAGTAAAAAACAAAGCATTAACATATATTTTATTTTTCCATTTTCTTGACATATGCACTAATGGATGGGGAAGGTATTCATACAACTTCATTAAATAACATCTTTTCCCTGTCCCTGTACACGACACAAGCATTTAAACTCAACAGGGAAAACAGTGCCACCTTTTGAATCACCATGTGGTGGACCACACATATTGGGTGATTTTGTCGGAAAAAAAAGAAAAAAAAAAAGAATGCCATTGTTTTCATGATCTGCCAAGACCTGACTCTAAAATGGAAGCTTTTTCCACTTCAAGTTGATAAAGACAAATATTTCCATTAAAATTACTTCATATAGGAGACAAGTCTTTTCCTTATGAAAATGAAACAAAATAAAAAACCCAAACAACAACAGTAACAAAAAAAAGACAAAAAAACAACTCCAGGTAAAAGAGAAAAAAAATCTCAACATAATTTTTTTCCAGCACTGGAAGATTTTTTTCATATTTTCATATTTTTGTTTATTTTCCTCTCTCTTCTGGGAAAAATGTATATATGTGTATGGAGCTACTTATTTTTTTTTAACTTAATACCCCCCCACCTCAAAGGGTTGTCTGTAGAGTTTATTCTTTAAGTCTATTTTCTCAGTCTAATTTTTATACAGAAAAGAAGGGACCTAAACCAGAAATTTTGGAAAATTTGGTTACTGTCTAAAACTGCTGCTTTCTATTTTTAACTTTGTCAATAATATGTAATGTCTGCATTACAGGTATGTGAACTAGAAACATGCTGAAACCAATTGCATTTTATCTTTTAATATCATATCAACTCCTGTATCGGTGGATATAAACAGCTTTCAGTGATATGTACTTCAATACTATCTTCCATAAGCAAGGATTAATATGTTATTAGCTAACTTCTAATAGCTGTTAAGTAGTAATTTAGTGATAATTAATCAATTGTGAATTGCTGATACTTGCTAATAGTTCTCTGCAGATTTCTTCCATAGCATTTAACCTATTATACAGACAAAATAGTTCATAAAAAGGACATTTTAAGAAATTATTTGGCATTAGTTTCAGCATAAGTGCCATCCCCTTCTTAGGTCCCATGACAATTAACGTTTGTGGCAGGCAACGATAGACTAATAGACTAAATCGGGTTCTAAAAATATTTCCTTTGGTTGTATTTAATGTCTAAAAAGTCAGCCCCCTTGGGAGGATTAAACTTAATTTGTTCAGACAGAAAAGTATTCTAATATTCAATATAATTTAAGGGTTTAGTTCACCAGGTGAATAGCTTTGTCATACTACAAATTACCTTTTTCAGCTTACATCTTATTATGATAGATATTAGTGAAGGATAAAACCAAAAGGAAACAACTATTTGCAAACTCTTGTGCTAGGTATTTATTACAAATGAACATTTTTAATTAATCATTTTCATTCCATTACCTGAGGAGATACTTTTACTTCAGAAATATTTAAATAAAATCTCATTTGTTACAAGAATTAATAACATTAGGTCATAAATATTTATACTCTCATTCCAAGAGACATGATAAATTTAAATGTAGTTGGTACAATTTTAAAAATAGTTTTATAACTCATCTTCCTTCCTTCTAAACACAGAAATGCTGTTCGAGTGTATCAAGCCCATACAAAAAATCTTTATTTTGAAGTATTTTTCTTACACACTTTTATTTTTACAGATTTTAAAATTCGAGCCTTACTTTCTCTAGTTGCAGCTCATCTATCAATGTAAAATCAACCCAAAATTATCTGTGTTTAGAAAACTCCTTGGGCAAATGGTTAGAATTCAGCAAAGCTTAAAAAACAGGTCCTTCTCTCCCCACCTTTTTTTGGTTTTTTTTCCCATTATTTTCACCCAAAAAATAAATGTAAGATTTGCTATAAAATTTCAAAGCCATTAGCTTTTTTGTGAGAGAAGGCTGAATTAGCAAAGGGCCATCCATCCATCCAATTTACCCTTCTCCCTGGGCATTCAACCACCTTTTCATCTGTCGAGGCGTAGGCAGGATGGACACAGCTGTCAAGATGTGACATGAAGGCTGCCTCTCGCAGGGCTGGCTCCTGCAGAGTGGCTGTGGGGCTGAAGGATGGGATCTACTGGGAGGAACAGAAGGACCTGGGTTTGTTTGGCCTGGAGAAGAGAAAGCCTCTGGGGAGACCTTATGGCTGCCTTCAAAACCCTGATGGGATGATGGAGAGGAGAAGCAGTCGGACTCTTGGAGGTGTGCAGCGATGGGACGAGCGGCAACAAGCACAGACCGGAACATGAAAAACTCCGTTTAAAGAAATCTTTTTATCAAGAAGATCATATTGGCTCCAGAAGTTATGGACGCCCCAGCATTCAAGATGCTCAGGACCTGACTGCACTTAGCCTAGAGAAATGTGGTAAAATTAGACCTGCTCTGAGGAGGGGGTTGGCATAGATGCTAATGGAGGTGCCTTTCAACCAAAATGATACTGTGATTTGGTGTGAAAAATGGCTAAATGACAGTAGTCAGGAGAATGGAGTGTAGAGTTGCTTCCCTGGCTGCAAGGAAGTGTCTGGATGAACAGGTTAGTTTTTCTGGTATTAGTGTCAGTGACCATTCCAGCAGCTAGCCATAAAATGTAAAATTGCTCATAAAAATTATAACCATATATAAATCCTAGAAGAATGAAAATACGTATGAACCAAACACAGTGTCATGAAGATATCATTGTTTCTTTCTATTAAAATGTGATTAATGAGAAATTATTTGGGCTTTAATGTTCCACGATATGAAATGCAGTTTCTGTGATAGATTGGAAATTTTGTTTGCAAGCCCCAAGTACATAGTGATTCTGTTGGTTGCTTTTTTTTTTTAATTGCAAGCTCTAAATTTTCAGTTTAGTACCTTGAAAATTACTGCTGCCCTGTTTTAGCACATCTATGCCCTAGCACTTTTATTGTCTATCTATTTAAGCTTCACACCAGTAAAATCTGTATTGCAGCCGATACAGCTGTCTCTGAGACTAGCAGATAGTTAATCTCCAGGACTCCTGGGGGGCCAAGCTGCAGCTGTCCTTGTGTAGATGTTAATGGAGAACAACAAAGGACACAAAACCACTCCACACACCATCTCCTCACTTGCAGACCTACATACTATGCAGACTCAGTCTTAGGCATTATAGCCTTGAAATATGAGAGTGTTAAAACATGGTGCTCTGCTGCCAGAAGGAGCAGCTACCATTCTCTCTCCCAGCTTCATACATTGTCAGAGAATGAGCCATACAGGGGGGAGCTCACCACTCTCCTTAAAGGACTTAGGTGCATCTCTGAGCATTTTTTCCTCTGAATATATGCATTATCATTGTTTTATAAGAGGAGTCCTTGTGCTTCAGTTAGAAGATATTTTTTTTTTAGCCAGGCCTGAAAGATAGTGAAAGGAGGTTCCAACAATATGGAAGCATTGTGGTATATTTTGAAGTATATTAAAAAAAGCTTCATTTTTGTTAAAAGACAGTCTGACAGAGCCTCTATAAAAAAATAGATGTTTGTGTCCTGTGTGACTTCTTAAAAATGGGAAACTAAACCCAAGTTTTTATTTTAAATCCTCTTTTAAAATCACCTAAAAAGTCTCAGCCATTCTACTGGTAGTAAAAAGCAGACTTAAAGTACTTCAGTTCCAGGAAGCCACACAGCAAATAGGATTTCTCAAATAGCAGAATGAACTATAATGTACTTAGCCTAGATCAACCTACATCTCAGTATAGAAGGCCTAGGATAACACCTCGCACCCTCCTTTTCTCTGTAAGACCAGGTATAGTTTATAAGCTGGGAGTAGAGATGTCCCACAAAATCAAATGGTGCTACAATTATGTGTGGCAGAGGGCAGAAGACTACAGAGGAGACCTGACTACTCCTTTGCATATTTTGTCCACTCCTGGAGAACTCTGATGTGTGCTGATTGTTCATATGACCTTTTCTGGGCTTTGAAGTTCCATATTGTACCTCATTTTTCAGAGCACACAGCAGCAAGGATCTCAAATCAGTTTTACTGTGGAACTAAGTAGCCAGTGACCAGTTCCATTCTCGTGTACAAAGATCCAGATACGGTGAAGTTCAACAGTATGTTTCTGTGTCTTCAAAGCCACTGCAAATCTCAGTAGATATCTGTAGTAGGGTATATTTATTGGCACACAGGAATCAAAATATAATTGGTTTCATTTCTTCATGAAAGGTTCTAACCAAAAAGATGGTCAACAGTATGATATTTCTGTCTGAAGAGAAAATATTTCCCTTCTTGAATGAAACTTTATGCCAGACTAAAGTAGCAGAAGAAAAAAATGGATGTTTCAGTTACAAAATTTTATAGACTGTGCATTGGGCTGTAGGAATTGTATTTTGCTGTTGGAGCTGACACGTCCTGAATGACCATTCAAGTTTCAGAAGTGCTTTTTTCTGTGTAACATCTTAAATTCAGATGAAGTCTTAACTTCTCACACAAACAAACAGACAAACAAACAAACAAACAAACAAAAGTACAAAACAGCTGTGTGGTAGAAGCTTGCATCTAGCATGGCTAACTCCTAAAGCTTTCTAAAGCTGGTAAATTGGCTTACAAATCTGTTTGCATTCCAGATGGGATTTTCTCTCTGTCTTTTTTTTTTTTTTTTTATTTACCTTTTATGGAGTTGTGCTCCAAAATTTTTCACTGAATTAATGAGAACAAGATCCCTACTTTTTATGCCATAAATCCTGAGGTTCCAAGGTAACAAAAAGGCTAAGTGCTAGAGAGTTAAAAAACCCCAAACCCACTAGGTAATGTAGATGTCAAGGCAAATCACAAAACTGCCATTTTGCTAACATATTGCTATTATTATATCTGTGGGAAAAAAACTATAAAATTGCTGATAACCAGCAAAATGAGTATGGAATTTCAGATACCATCTGTCTGTAGATTGATAGTTCTGCTTTCTTGGTTACTCTAGTTACAGTGCTGCAAATTGTGTCCATTTACTGCAGTTACAGCTATGCACTTGAATTTCAAAGTTCAGTTTAATTTAAAAAACTCTTTAAAGTTTGATGGAGTCTGGACTATAGGAAAAGTATCACCCTGGAATGGTGAAAAAAATAAAAGTATTCCTCAGGTAAGAGTCCTGATTATCTTATAGGATATCACAGAGAGAAATAAGGTTCAAGAAGCATTTGGACATGCTTTCAGGCACATGGTGTGATTCTTGGAGCATTCCTGTACAGAGGCAGGAGGTGGACTCCCCGTGGGTCCCTCCAAGTCAGGATATTCTATGAATCTGTGATTCTATCATGGTCATGTGATAGAGAGTGAATTACCAGAAGGTATGCAATAAACACAAGATGCATTATTAACAGTACAAGATTCTTTCTTTGAACTGAGTTGCTTTAAATTTTCCAGAGCTCATATGCAGAGAGAAGGTGTAAAGTTGAGCATGGGAAAGTGGACAGGAAGAGTGATGTTTTAATATTTGTCTTTGTTTCTTACTATCTGAATCTATTTTAATGGGTAACAAATTAAATTAATTTTCCCCAAGTCAGTCCTTAGTAAGTGATGTCCCTGTCTTTATCCCATGTCACAATCTTTCTTATCCTATTTTCTTCTCATCCTGCTGTGAAAGGGGAGGGAGCGAGCAGCCAAGTGTGAGTTTGGCCTTTAGCCAAAGTTAACTCACCAGGTTAAAACCAGTTGAATATAGACGTTTTGGCTTTTCTAAGAATTCTGCTTGTGGAGACCATCTGACTCATCACAAGTCCTCACAAAACCTTTGAACAAATATATCAATCAGAGCCTTAGAAATGAATCTCCAGGTTGATGCAGATCTACATTAAATTTTCCCTGGAGTGTTTACTGATGTACTAAATATGTTAATTTATAAACTCCAGTTAGAACTAAAAATAAAGATTCAAAGATTAATATCCTGCAGTTTTTCCTTCCATACAGAATTTCTTTAGTAAAGACAATGAAAGGCTCATTTTGTGTATATGTATATGAGTGAGAATTCTCTCATAGTATTATTGCGCATACTTTTGATGCGTTTCTCCTCCATGAACAAATAAATGTTTTAGTTTAGAGAACTATGTTCAGTGCTGTGCAGAAACTGCTTGAAGAGGAAGCTGAGTCAAAGAGAATTCATATTCTGCATTAGTTTCTGAGCATAGACAATTCTTGAGAAAGAATTTTACTGTAGGCATGCAATATTGAAGCTGATCTGAGATATCAGAGGAAAATGATTGTTTATGTGCTGCTTGATCCCATAATTTGAAACTGTGGTTGGTGCATGCAAACAAAAAGAGATTATATTTGGAATGAATTATTAAAATCTGGGTACTGCCTTTTTTGAAAACAATTTATATGTTGCCGGTATCTATGACCAATAAGGGAAGAGTTGACTTTCTTTTCAGAATAAGAAGTGAAGAAGAGAAATGGTATTTACATTTCTAGAGAAAATTCATTTGTCTAGAAATTAAAATAGTTGGATTTCTCTTTCTTTTGGACTTGGCATATGAAAACACATTGTAAAAAACCGCACTGGACATATCTGTTTTATGACACTGACCAAGTCACCTCACCTCTCTGTTCTCCACTACATAGTGGGATAAAAAGTGTTTTGGCATTTATTTCTAGAAACATATTTATTAATTAATTGCTGTTATTAAAAACTTCTTTTGTGTGAAAACTGAAGTAATGATAGACTACATATTGCAAGAAGGTGATAATTAAATTAAAGATCTATCTTGTGCATTATCAAAATCTCTGTTTATTAGCATAATTTAAACAAGGCAAGGAACATACCTACAAACAGCAATCAAGGAAACCTTTCCTTCAACACGTTGGACGTGTACTGCATGATCAGTTCTCCTCCAAGCCTTGTAGTTATGGACGAGATCCATGAGTATTGAATTGTCTGGAGTAATTGTCTCATGATTAACTAATAAACACTGGGTGAGTAGAAGATCAAAGGGGAACCAGGCATAGTGCTTAGAAATTCGAGACACTCAAGGCTTTGGGTTGCCTTGGGCACGAGTTACATTGGGCTCCTCCAGTGATGGGTTATGGGCTCAGGAGACAGTTCCTTTCCACCCATAACCTTTACAGCTACTGCTTCACACTGAAAATGGATATGGAGGGAATTCCTAGATAATGACATGAGCCCTAGAAGCTGTTGATCACATTTTACACACATAACTACACCTGAACTCTGATCACAAGCTACCACACATGTGAAGAAATTGCTGCATTAGAATCTGGTGAGTGTCACAGCTGGCCTGTAATAGTAATTCAGCTTCAAGTAAACAGCTTCAAGTAATAGAACACAATAGGATGATAAAGGTTTCATCAAAGTTTGAAAGACTTCTTTGAGTTCTCCTAAAATATTTATCCTTCTACTTATATCATCCTGATTTAACTAATACTATTAGTTCATAGACTTTATGAAAATGAGAGACTGAATAGAGAATTCTATATGAGCTGTGTGAGCACATAAGCATCCTTCTTTGTGACACAGCTGAAGCACTGTAATTTCTAAAATACTGCTGCAGTCTTCTCTGTTAAAAGCAAATGTAGGAGCTAATGCCAAATTGTGTGGTTTCCTGATGTGTTGTAATTGTAGTTTTGGTAACTCATTAGGAAACAGCTTGAGGAAGTTAGAGTAGTTTAAAATGTAATTTCAATTAGTTTTTCCACAAGGTGGGTTTCTAAAAGAAACAATTTAATCTGCACCAGTTAGTCTCGCTTACTGGCTCGGAAGAGATTTATGCTTTATTTCCTGCAGGTTTGGTTCAGTTACGTACTTGAAGTAGACTAGTGTGAGAAACACCACTCTTTGGATAATGACTTTTGAAGAAAGTCTTCTTGTGGAAAATCTATTATATTAAATAGAAACATTTCCACTCTGGGCCACTCTTCTTTATAGCAGCCATATGTTATTAGCCAATAAAAATATTTTCAATATTTAGCAATTTACTGAAAGCAATGCATAGAAAAGTCACTATGTTCCATGCTTTTTAATGCTCCTTGAAGTAACAGATTAATGTTCTCAACCTCTAATAATAAACTTTTGCAATCAAGTGACGCTAATCCATTTGTGGTCATTAGTTTCACTTATCACAATTGAAATTTGGGGAAGATGAATGTGTTTAAAATATGAGATGTGTAGTAAAGTAATTGGTACTATTTTTCAGAGAGGAACTAGGAAGTCTGTCTAATTGTGCTCTGGGACAATGCCCAAAAATGGCTTTTAGATAAATCTCTACTTAAAGAAATGTCCAAGGATTGGAAAGAAGATCTATTGTCCAAATTGTTACTTACAGCTACTGCTGTTGAGTGTGGGAATTTTGCTAACAATGCAGCTTCCCAATGCAAGATCCTCAGAAAAAGATCAAGTCTCTATTTTCTTTTTTTTTTTTGACAAAGAATAGTGCAAAGTTATGTTTTGTGTCTCCAACCGATTGCCTCTCTCATTTTTCCAAAATGTAATATTCAAAGATGCCTTGCAAATCCCTGAGAAACTCCATTGTGAGGAAATCTGCATCTGTAACCACATTTGCAATTCCTCACATTAGGCTCTGTCCTGATATTCTTCCCTGGTTTTCTTTACTCATAGAAGTCCCTCCTTCTGATATAAATAAAAATAATGTATTTGTTAAGGAAGCATTAGATCGATTTGATCAGAGAAGGATCTGGTCCTTGAGTGTATGACTGCAGAGCTGACAAGCAGAGGGCACACTGAGGACAGTCAATTTCTGTCGTGGGGCCTGTCATTGTGGCAGGTTCACATGCCCTGCCTGCAAGACCGGGCTGTGACTTCTCTCTGGTGTTTCTAAGGAATAATAACAAAAAGCCCGTGCGCAGAAAGTGTCTAAACTGACATTTAAAGGTTTAGCTCTTTAAATACTCAGGCTCCTGTTATGCTTGTTTTTGTCTATAGATGCTGAGAGTAAGTTTTTCAGTTTTTTAATGCTGAACTACAAAACACTTCCAAGTCAAAAAAAATATTGCCTTTATTTAACCCAGAGGTGAGAAAGACTCACAGAAAGGTAAAAACTTTATACCTATTATGTCCAGCTGTCTTCCAGAACATTTTCTCCACTTCTTATGCCAAAATATTACTCCAGACACCCGCAAAATCACCACTCCCTCACATTTTCCTCACTGTCCCTCCTGTCCCCTAGGTTTATTTTGCCCTTCCTTTTTACATGACAGCATGCTTGGGCAGGGTGGTGGTTTAGTTTTCCCGTAAAACTTAAACTAACAAAGTAATTTTTTTAATTATTTGAAATTACATCTAGTAATTATCAAGAAGTCCAAGGAGGTCAAAGCTTTAACTATGGAATTTTACTGGGGAATAATGGCACATTTAGTAAATGAAATTTGATATTTAAGCACTTGCAGTATGCAAGGTTGATATAAGTAGAAATGTCTCACATCTTTTAAATAACAGAAATATGTGAAGTTACAGGTCTTTCTACTGCAAATTTCTTCAAAACACATATGGTTCTTTTAGCCTTAGAACTGATAATAATTTGCAGAATATACTTTCTAAAGTATAAAAATACAGAATATAGAATTTGCACCACACAGACATTCTGGAAGCAAAGATTCACCAGATTTTGAGATAACTTTGGTTTATGTTTCAGTGACTGAGACTTGAAAATGGAAAACAGACATGTTTGGTCTTGAAGCACGTAAAAGTCAAGATAATACAGATACTGCATAACTGTTTGAACAAACATGACATGCCTCCTAACTCGAAAAAAAATTACTTTCTTCTTCCTACATACCTCTGTTAATTTTTTTACTTAAAAATTATGTGACTTATACCATCAGGGTTCTTTGCCAAAAAAAGAATGCTTTTTAAAAAAATGCAGTCTGGTCTAATAGAAAGGAACCACAAGAAACAGGTTGAAAGAACATTTGTGCCGTAAATGAAATTATAAGAAAGTTTTTTAACAGCCTCTTTAAACACTTGCTCTATCAGAGATTAAAAGCATTGTACTTATTAGATAGATAGGACTGAAGATCTCTGTGAGTATCATAGGTTGTTTATTTCCGTGCTTCTTTTGCCTGTGATTTCACTCACCATTTTGATGAATCTGATAAACGAATATAATTTACCTAACAAATCACAATATTATGATGATTTTTAAGATTGCAATTTTGAAAAATTCATCTTTCTTAGGCTGAACTTTGCTCTTTTTAAGTAGGTTGAAAAACATATTCTTTTGCTTCAGTGAAAATAAGTAATTGTAATTACTATTTAATATTTAGATAACACTTTGAATACATTAGGCCTTAATAGCTGGGCAATCGCTTTCCTGATTCACATTCTTCCTGATAAACAGGTAAGCAAATTATCTACTGTTCTGAAGTGGAAAAGTCTTATTAATAGTACAGAACAGTAGCTTGAACACTGGTTTATATTTTGCATATAAAAAGATAAGTCAGATGTGAGATAAAGATCTTATCCAAGACTGCTTCCCCTTCATTATTAGGATGAAAGTTGAGAAGCTACCTCATTGTGTTTTACTTGCTGATCAGATAGAGGAACTAATTCTTTCAGAAGCAATTAAATACTTGCAAATATAAGGAGACAGTATCAGTACAGAGTCATTAGTGATTAAGTCTCATCATTATGAGAAAGCTCAGCATTACTTTCCCAGCAAGTACCTAGTTTAGATACAGTCTGATGTCATGTAACTCTCCCAAAGCATAAGGAAACAAAGTAGTAGAAAATATTAAAATTGTTAAAAGTTGCATACTTTTTGTGGTAGCTCACAGCAGATTACAATTAGTTTTCACTAAACTGCTTCACAGAATTAATTATGGACACATCAGCAGAAAAATAATTACTTAGTCTGAGAATGGTTTCTTAATGCCAATTACTACTCTGTGCTTCTGGGGAAAAAAAATGTGAAAGTGGAAAATGTGTAGAAATACAGAGAAATACAAGTATATGCAAAAAAGGTTTACCCAAATGTTCTTCCCTTGACCCACACTTCTGTCAACATATCAGTTTTCAGTCCCAACACTGTCACCTATTTCATGGGAATTTTCCTACAGGGTTGAGGAAACAGAATAATTTAAAACTCATTACTACAATACCATTTTACGTAGGTAAAGGATTAGTCCCTTTGGGATTCAGGGTTTTGTTCTGTTTCTGGTGCTGTTAGTTCCAATGTTGTGCTGCTCATTACCCAAGTTCAGACAGAGGGTCCTCTGAGTCTGGGTTGCACATTCAGCCCTGACTCGCTGTCAAGCCTTGAAGCACATGCTTTGGACCTCAGTGTTTGTGTTCACTCACATTAAGAGATCCTCCTTGCAGTGAAGACACCATTTTAGTCACTTAATTGTTCATAATCATCCTGTCTCCTCCCACAGTTTCCTCCCACACTCTGACTAGATCAGGAGACCTCTCTTACCCATTTTACCTTATTGCATTGGGAATTCACATCAAAGTTTCCATTGGACAGCTTTCTGATCATGTTTACAGAGAGGCAAGTAAGCCGCCCAAGCAAATTAACAGCTGGTATGAATAGATAGATTCCAGGATCTTCAGACCAGTTTGAAGGGATTCTTTTAATCACAGTGGCTGAATTCTGAACAGCACAGCAGTATACTTATTTATTTCAAAGTCCTTACAGTGAGGCAAACTTGAGAACCTTTTTATTACTTGAGGTTCAGGCAAGCCTAAGGCTGAGAAGGAAAGATCATAGCCAGCAGCAGCAGTTCTCCTTGCTCTCTTTTTCTGTGTTTTGTTCTGTTTTAGTAAGAGCATCTGATATGAAGCTATGAGAATTTAAAAACGTATAGGTGTGGCTGTGAAGTCTCTCCCATTTTGATCCTACAACTTTTACTATAGATGTTCTAAAAGCCTCACGTAGGTCAACATCGCATTTTACATGGAGACAAACATATGAAAAATTAAGAGTTAAAAGGCTTTAAAAAGTGAAGTGTATTCATTGCTCTGTGGATAGTACATAGCATAATTTTTTTTCCTCCATAAACTTGAGCTAAAACAGGAAAATAAAGAGCCAGTATGTCCCATTAGTTATTGGTTTGTGAAGAAGTAATTATACAGTTGGGATGCAGTTATTTTGAATTCATTCTTCTATCCCATTGTACCCTAAAAAGTAAATTATAGGGATCTTTTGAAACTTGATACTACACAAGTACTTACCTTACAGTAAGTTTTACACAGTTCTAGTTCTTCCAAACCTTGGACCAAAGTTTGTAGTGTTGATTACAGAGAACACATACTTTAAACAGATGAACTTTAATTTCTTCCTTTTGGACAGAAGTAACTACAGGAAAATCCTGAGAAATTATGTTTTGTGAATACTCTGGTCTGCTCACAGGATGAGTGACATATGCTTATGAAAGAAAGTTTTGGGCTACATTTGCAGGGTTTTTTTCTACTCAAATACCTGCAATTAAGTTTAAAAGCAACTGGAAGCTTTTGCTTTGATAATTATATTTACTTCAAGGTTCAGAGTATTAAAATGCAGAGTGTCACTCAGAACAGATATCAGTATTATAAGCTGGTGTGTCCTATGTAATAGACATATGGAAAATTGACATTTTTGTCCTTAAATACACATGACATTTTTTTTCCCTTAAAGGAAAAGACCCCAACTGCTTAACATCAGAGAGGTCAAGCTGGCTACAGAACAGGAAATTTGAGCATGTGGGACCAAGACTTCCCTGGTGGGTCAAAAAAGCCCCAACTTTGGTACAACACACCTTCTTCTAGAAAATGCATCAAAATTCTCCAAAGGAGAGAAAAGTTAATATGAGAAATACTTATTCTGCTGTAAAGACCAGAATATTATTTCTGATAACTTTGGAGTGGGAATTGAGTCTGGAATGTCAATAATTATGTACACCTCAAGAAAGCCTATAATTTTGCTGAAATTGCCAACCCTGCATAAATGCTTTACACAGTGTTGTCAACCGGGAAAATACATTTTGTCTCTTTCCAATCAATACAAACTATTTATTTTAGATTCACAAAGGAAGAGAGATGAATGTGTTTTGATTAAAGAAGTAAAACACTAAAATGAAGCCTGATTTTCAAATGCAGGTTTGCAAGTTCCAGAGGATAAGGGACCAATTTAAAAGTCAGAACTTCCCTTGCAGAGTCATTTCTGTAGCCGTGGGCTGAGCCCATATCTCCCTGTTGCCAAGGTGCAGGCCTAGCAGGCTCTCTGGTCAGCTTGCTTGGTGTGGTCCCATTGTTTACGGGGCTGTAGGTGCCCTCTTTTCCCCGTGGGACCAGGGCTGCCCTGTAACATGGGACCTGGCTGGCATGGCAAGGATGAGGCCCCCGTCGTCATGGCTTACCATGCCCAGCCAAATGTGCCCAGAGTGCCAGTGCCGGAGCCACCTATCCTGCTGCATCCACAGTTTCAGTCAAGCTGCCTGGTCACCTTGCACCCTGGAGGAAGATGAAGCAGCCTTCACCTTTGTGTTTGCAAATCTTTTGCAGATGACTGTTTGAGAATGATTTCTGAGTGAGGTAAAGCTGTGAATTTCAATATGTGATAATTTGCTGCTAAAGGATGAATGTTCTAGAATTTAACCTTGTCATAAGAATGCAAATATTGTTGTAACTTTGATCATCCATGACAGGACTGTAAGACAGGTAAGAGGTGTGGAAAAAGAAATATTTCATTAAGCTGGGGTATGTCAAGGCTGGGATATTACACTGAAAGAGAGAGAACACTCCTAAGAAAGGAGTTACAGGGCAGTAAACTGATCTAGATAGCATATAAAAAGACATCATCAGTGGAAATATTTTATTTTGGAATATAGGCATACTTGGAGGAAGAGAAGCCCTCTTTAGGGAGAACTTTTTGTGGGACCTATTTAGGTTTATGCATCCAGAAATGTCTGTTGTTTCCCATTTTCGTTAGTTGGTTTAATAATATATGTGCTTCTCTTTACAAATCCAGTCTCTTTAAAGGATACAGACTGCTGTACTTCTTGTGAAAGCAGTATTTTTGCTACAGCTCATCATTGGTGGCTCTGGCTTTTTTAGCTGGTGGGTAGCTCAACAGAAAATTTTGTGGTGGATGCATGTATTCATATTTGTGTGTATTATGCAAGAGGCTTAAGAGAAGAACACAGAAAACAAGAACAATATGAGTTATTCATCATCAAGGTAACAGTAAAAGATAAGAATATTTATCTGCTATCAGTTAGAAAACAAAAAAAAGTGCAGCTATTATTTTGTAAGGGACCTTGTAACAGGTCTCCTGCAGACCTTGTTTCATGCTCAGTCTGAGCATAAAAACACCACATGTGCTTTTCTATAATTTTAAGAAGATCCAGAAAATTCTCCACTGAGGGCTACTGCAACAAGTGCGTGGATGCGTAACAACCTGTAAGGAATTTAAGAGCTGGTTTATAAAAAGGAATCACTCTTGTTACATAATATTTCTTTGTTGCCTGCTGCTTTCCTTGAATCATATCCACTGCAGGTCACTGAACTCGCACTGGCAAAGAAAATTTAAGGGTGTTCCAGTGTGAATGGACACCACTGTCCAGAGCAGGAATTGTGCCTGCCATGATGGCAGGTGCCTGTGTTCACACACTAAAATCAAACAAATGCTATAAGGAGACATTCTTTTCTAGGAGTGAGACACTGGGCACAAGTTGCCAATCTCTGCAGGTGTTCAAGACCAGGCTGGATGGGGTTTTGAGCACCTCCTTCTGGTGGAAAGTGTCCCTGCCCATGGCAGTGAGGTTGGAACTAGATGACCGTCAGTGTTCCTTCTGACCCAATCCAGTCTATGATTCTATGATGTGCTGTGGCAGAAAAACAGAGGCACTCCTGGACTACTGTCTACCTGATTTCCCTGAGATAAGACTGGTTGGGATCTCTCACAACTCTTGTCCAAAAGATTTAGGAACATTGAGATATCATGATGATTTTTTGGCACTTCCTGGAAAAAGAATTCTGGGATGCTGTAGAAAGTTTAAACAGAGGAATGAGAAAGAAAAGCAGATTAATTTTCACTGGTAGTAGCAAGAACTGTACTGCTATCATGCATTTTATAAATTGGGAAAATCCATTTGTCCTCATATGAAATGCTACTGCTGTCCCTTTCAAAGATGTAAAAAGAAGACCCTATAAAGGACTTCAAAGAAACCACTGGAAACAACAGATAAGGCCCAATTAATCTATGTTTCAGCTCAAATTCTTCACAGGCTTATAGGTAGATGCATATAGAAGTATTGTAAATATTAGCAGTGTACAAGGAACAGTAGGCAAGGTATTGATTTGATTCATTATCACATAAATTCACAGTAAGTGACAAAAATGAGCAGTCTTTTGTACTCCATGTTCAGAAATGGAAGACTGATTGGTCTATGCAATCATAGGACAGTGAAATTTAATATTCCCTCCCTCGCTTTTGTGCTGGCAGTGGCACTTCATTAGGAGTGATTGTGATCCAAAAATCAGAAGGGTAATTTCAAGAGAAGCAGGAAGAAACTCAAGGCAGAAATTCCCAAAACTGCACATTAAATTACAAAGCCAGTATGAGTATGGAAAAATGATTAAATAAGAATTTTTAAGAAGGAAAACTAGTAGTATATTTTTAGGCTGCTGGTTCAGGTCTATTGACTTTATATTCTTTGTAAATCAAATAGGGAATAACACCACTGTATAACAAATCAGTTTCAGGAAAGAGTCAAAAAAACAATATACAAGAAATCTTCCCTCACAGCAGGGACTGTGTTTGCAGCTGCTGTAGTTTCTCTTCTTTAACTAAAGGGTTAGCTAGCTCCTGTTCTTTTTCTGCTGTTGTTGCTGTTTCTCAGATTAGGCTGACAGCTTGGTTCCCACATCTTTTCATGCTGAGAAGCTCAGTAAAATGGTCCAAAAAGTACACTGCCCATGCAATGGGTCAAAAATTATCTATAAGTACTTGATCTCAAAAACACAAATGAAATGGAATGTCAAGAATATTTCCACACTCCTGGAAAGTCACTGAAGACAAGTAAATGGAAAAACAACTACAGAGTCTCAAAACACCTGTAAAAATAATTTTTATAATTTAATCGGCTTGAATAACAAGGCTTCTGGCAAGAACCAAAAGAAATTACCTTATAACACCTTAGCAAACTGTTCTCCCATTTGAAAACCTGTTCTGTGACTTGGACATCCCTAACAGAAGGCAAAGGTACATTACTGTGTGCACTTTCTACAACCCAGTGCCTGAAAGAATCAGCCTAAGAACTATATTACCATTAGCTTTCATCTACCACTATTGTTTTCAAAGAGAGACTCTTCCATTGCTATTTCCACAGTAAGTGTACAGTACTCAGAATACCACATGAATTGGTACTTTGCAAATAGCTCATAGATGCTTTTCAAAACTAGACAACATTAGGCAGCTTAATGTAATGGCCATCATGCTGACGTGGTGATTGTCATTCTCACCCTTGCTGCTCCCATTTCCCTCTTACACTCAAGAGTGAAAACATAATAGGAAGGAACCGGCACTGATTATGTAGTTATGCAGTGTCTGGCACACTCTTGTATGATTGCGACTGATGGTGACACCAAATGATTTCTTCTCCACATTGATTATGAGGTGATGAATTCTCAAATGTTGATCTTTTATAAAACCCTTAGAGGTGCTGTCTTAAGATCTTCACTTGATAGTATCTATTCTAGATGCTACCCTAACAATTGCTGAATGCCTTACAGCTGCTGGGTGGCGAACACAACACTGCTTTAAACGTGCAATCATTCTTACTTGACTCTCCTTTTGGATATCTGATGGATTAGCCTAGGAAACTGCTATGGTCTTTTAAAGCATTTGTTCTATTCTCTCCTGTCACCTAGCTAATTCAAATTCATGTCAGCCCTGCTTGGGCAACCTTTGCTGCACAGAAACTGGCATTATTTTCCAGATTTTTTTAATCATTAGTGTAATTTGAAAATAGCCCTGATGAATCCCAATGGCTGAAACTGTACTGACATTGGCCCTCTACTTCCCTCTTCTGTTTAAATGTGAGAATCTCAGAGGATTTGTTTTTCCATTTTCTCAATGAGTTTGTTCTTTCAATGAACAAGTAATTTGCAAAATGCTGTGTAAATGTCTTATTTTCCATGAATGGTGACATTGAATAACACATGGTCCATTACATATTTCAGGCATATCTGTTGCATTACAGTGTTACATTTCAATTGGACATGAATTTCAAGATAAGACAATTAAATATGAGTTAAAATGAAGCGTTCCTCTTAAAAAAAAACAACTAATGAATGATTTTGTTTGATCTGCACTGCTGAAAAGTAGGCATAAAAATACGGGTTCAGATTCGATCTTGGATATTCAAATACTCTATAACATTATCCTTACCTCTATACTATACTAATTTAGGCTTGCATTTGAACTGGAACTTATATCTTATGTCCATGGTAATTATGGAAGGATACATAGTTGGCCTTGACCTCAGAATAAGGCATCTGGCTTCTGAGGTTTCCAGAACTGCAGCTGCTTCCCTGATTTGGAGTATCAATGCAATCTTTGAGCCCTCTTTTTCTGCTTTTTTTTCTCCCAGACTTGTTCCTCTCCACATAGCCCCACTGCAGACTGCACAGGCACACAGCTCAGATTCCCCCTGCCCTGTCTGAAAAACAGAATCAGAAACATCCCATGGAAAAAAAAACAAAACGAAACAAAAAACTTGTATTTAGTTACAGCAAAATAAATCTAAAAATGCAACCAGAAAAGTTTGTAATTTGATTTTTACTGATAGAATGCCACAGAGTGAAAGTGATGAATTATTAATATTATTTATTTTGTAGCTTCTTTGCTTCACATTAATTCTACTTCTTACAATAAAGTCTAAACAGTTTTAGTAAAAATTACATAATAAATGTCAAACAGTAGAGTTGAAATAGATTTAAAACGTGCTAAATTGAGTACTTGGATAATTGTACTAGAAATGTTCACAAAATCAGTTATTTCCACCTGAAAGATTTAGATATTGTTAAATCAACAGTTTGCAATGGAATTATTGAAAAATCTTTATGTGAAATATTTTAATCAGCTGATCTACAGGACTTGTGACAAAACCCATAAACTGACTCTCTGTAAAATTTGTTGCATCTTAGTGATCAAAACATTACAACTGTCTTCCAGTTTTGTTGTTGATTAGCAGCTGAACTCCAGCAATATTAAGACTGTTCAGTTATTTCTGTAATCTTTAGGATTAACTAATTGTCAGGAATGATGGCAGTGGTTTCACTGTTTACTTGCTTGGTGCATAGCCTGAAGAAAAGGTAAGAATTTAGCAATTGCAAATAACAGCTCCCCAGAAAATTCTCCTACATTTCCCCAACATTTTATGGCTCAGACATTTCAAAGCCAGGAATAAATCCTTTATATCTACTAGTCCTTAAAATTATTTTTTATTCCATGAATGTAAGCTTTTGCTTTTTTGAATCTTTTAAACTTCTAGCATCTGCAATTGCTAGTGACAACTTAATTACATATTGTGTGAAGAACTACTTCCTGTCATTTGTTTGGAGTTTTGCCATAGTTTCTCTCAAAGCCCCTGGTACATCCTTTTTGTGAATATTGTATCCCTTATTAACTTGGCAGTGCACAACGTACTGATAAAGTGAGGGCAATAAGGAATTTCTCCTGGTTGCACCTAAAATCAATACTAACCCAACCTGTCAAAGTAAGTGAATCCCAGGCTATTAGCTGAGATCTGTAAAAACAAATTAGTCCTTATCAGAGAATCATTTAGGTTGGAAAATACCTCTGACATCGAGTCCAACCTTTGAATTATGCTTCAAACAAAAAATTCTTCTTACTTAAATGGACTTGAAATTCAAGTGCATAATCAATGAAGTGATACCTCTGGAAAATCTTATCAGTGAATACTGAGGCTGAATAGGCAGAGAGACTAAAGACCATGGTGTCAACATCTTTTGACTTTGCAGACCAACACAAGTAGGATGTGCTAGTCTCTGCTCAGCAACTTTGAAAGCTTCTTCCTGCTTCAGAAAACTTAATGAAAATGAAAAATTTACATGGAACATCAGGAATTTATGGAGCAGGGAAAAGATCAAGGGATCCTCATAAACAATTTTGGCCATTTTTGTCAATAATCTACAGATAGCCTAGGAACAAGCAGCAGTATTAGTCCTAGGTGACTAGACAATCTCTTCTAGATTTCTTATATCAGTCATGCCTGATAAGTAAATGCAATTAACTCAGTAATTTAGACATTATACTTTCTTATCTCTGATCTTGTTTTACATTCTTTTGCATGTCTTTCTTTCCCATTGTTTCTGTGCTATACACAGTTCATTAATTTTTTTCAATTTTTTCCTTTTCATTTTCCAGTCTTCATGCTTAAAAAGACATATTACCTTCCCCTGCCCTTTTCATCCCTCATCTTTGGCTCATATTTAAATTTCTTTAGTTCCTTTTTTCTCTATACCTCCTTTTATTCCCCTGCTAGTTGCTATTATCAGTTTAATCTTTTTAGTAATGAACATATATATAGTGCTTTATTATAGTGAAAATATATATCCATCTTCTTCCCTGGAAGAGTGGAAAAATTAAATCAATCCAGAGAAATAACATGGGTCAGAATTTCAGGCACTGGAGATTTTTGGTACTGGTTCAGTCATTACTGATTTTTTTTGCGCACCTGCAAGAAGTCACTTTTTGCAGTCAGAGATATTACTACCTTTTGGAAGACCAACATTCAATTAATACTTTTAAAATTGACATTTCTTAAATTAAAATTTAAGAGAGTAGAAGTACAAAAACAGATTTTTTAAGGACATGGTAGCTGTGCTAGTGACTGGCAGAAACAGCCATACAAATATAATGATTTCACTTGTATATCAAGTTCATATGCGTTATATTTTATGTCTCAGAAATTAGAAGAATGAAAAGACATTTAACATTAATATATATTATTGACATTTTTTCAGTCTCTTCATTGTGTCTCAAATACCCATTTCTTAAGGATCAAAGTCTTAATGATCAGTTTAATTTTCAGTTTGCAATCAGGATTTGGTTCCAGTTATCTGATGCAGTCATGAGCAACACAAAGGACTGTGTACTCAATTGTTATGTTAGGGGAAAAAAAGTTTTAAATTATTTATATGCAGTAAGAGATTTCTCTCTTTGCATTCCAGAACTAGAGGTTTAATCTGTGGCCTAGCTCTCAATTTTTAATTACAGAGTAAAAAAAAAGCCAGTCAATTTAGCTCAAAGGCAAGAAGGTTAAGGTGACTTATGTAGTTTGTAATTACTTTCAGAGTAGAAGGTATCTAGTACTATAAAGCTTTTTGCCTTTCTTTTTTTTCTGTAGTAGTCAAAACATTAACAGATTTAATGGCTAAAATTTAAATACCTTAAAGTTGAACTGGAAAGAAAACTAAAATTCCACAATTGTCATGGATGGTGTAAAAGGTGCATCATTTGAACAAAACCAACAGTCTATCTCTTCCTAAAATAAGTTTTAACTTACAATAATCGTTGCGCAAGCTGGACAAATCAATATGTAAAATTTGATGTTCTGCATTTTCCTGACTACATTTAGTAAATAAATATACTCTTTATGTCTTTAAAATCGAGTGATCAAATTTTGCAATTTAAGGAAAGAAAAATTCATAAGAGATAATGAGAGAGAGTTATATGAAGAAATCCAAAATAATGCACTCTAAATAAGTAGGCAATTTATATCTTGATACTTATTAATCTACGACAATGCAGAGGTGTGAATATTAAAATAATAACAGAAAATGCATTCAAATTGTTTAGAAGAAAGAAGACTATTAAAGAAAGTGAAAGAAAACACAGGACCCTAGATAGGAAGATTTCAGTATTTCTCATTGAGTCTTTCACATGCCAAGGAAGATGACTTTGTTCACTTCTCTGCCCTGGCAGTAACAAAAGAGCTTGTTCCCAGAGCTGTTGTAGTCACATGCACGAAGTGCCCTAACACTCTTGAGGACAAGGCTTTGGGCACTGCTCTGTACTTCTGCCATATCGGCTTCCATGGACCTTCATGGGTAGTACAGGTGAATCTCACCTCTGCATCCAAGCACTTGCAAGGCTTTTTTTCATGATAATAAAATTACTCATGTAAATAAAGATATTCATAGACATATGTCTTTCTATAATCCAATGCATTCTGCAGATAAAAATCACACCTGCTTTTTCATTTGGAAAATCATGGAATCATAGAATGGTTTGGGTTGGAAGGGGATCATAAAGATCATTTGGTTTCAATCCTGCTGCCGTGGGCAGGGACACCTTCAACTAGACCAGTTTTCTCAGAGCACTGTCCAACCTGGCCCTGAACATCTCTGGGGATAAGGCATCCCCAGCTTCCCTGAGCAACCCCTTCCAGTGCCTCACCATTGGAAATGTATGCGTAATTGACTTCAGTAGCTTCACTCTGTTCTTCCCTCTTGTTAACAGCACTTTCCTTCTTTGTTAATGTTTGCTTATTCTGTAGTTGCACTACAGATCCTGGCTGATTCAGTTTGGATAAAAAATGCTTAATTTAAATGTGCACACTGTGGATCATCCAGTTTATTCCAGGCAATAAATTTTAATGAAGGCTACAAAATGCCCTGAATACATATCTCAGGTAACATGACAAAGGTGCACTCGGTACATGTGCTACTAAACTTCTTCAGAACAGAGATTACTTTATGAAACAGATTAATATTTCAAGTCTTTTGTGAACATTTACAAATGAAAGTTTTATAAAACACAAAAGACAATTACAGTGAGACGACAGAACGGTATTTGTTTCTAGAATGCAGATTTCTTTTGAGTGATTTCACAAGTCACTCAGATTTTTATTATATATATAGCAATTGTAGCCAAATTGTCATTTGAGTTGAAATTTGAGAAAATATTAATGGAAGACACTTGTTATGTCACTGTTGTGTCATTATTATATCACATCAAACTCAATATTCCTCTTTCCTGAAGTCTTAGAATGCTAAGATCCTTGTGAAATTGTCTTTTTTTCCCTGTAATTTGTAATGCATTAAACTTGAGACTGCTTAAAGGAATTAATATGAAGCTGGATTTTAATTTGCTATGGCATAAAGTGCCTGCGGTAGGCCTACTCACAACAAAGAAGTATTCAGTATCAGGAGGACTACTACAATGAACTCATAAGTATTTTACTTTTGCAGTACACACTATTATATATGGTGTATTAAATTGTGATTTTTGTTTCCTACTATGTTCTATAGGAAAGAAATTAAAAATACAGTGTTGTTTGCAGAGTGGCACTATTTTGAGCTCTCAGCAATTAGAATGTGTTTTCCTACCCTGAAGAAATTTTCTTTTTGCATTAAATGGTACTATAAACACAGTGGTTCCTGTAAGACAAACTGCTGAAAAATGCTGGGTTTTTCCAACCAAATGCTCGCAGTAGAAAAATAACAAAAGTTGAATCACCCTTTTTCTAGTTTTAAAATATTGTATTAGCATTTTTGTCTTTTTTCAGTTGTATAGCATTTTTAACAAATGATCTGACATTCTAAAAATAATCTACTATACATTCACACTCATTGAACTCATACTAGAGTATTGTAATAGTATATTAATGTATTTTTTTATTTAAATGAAATTTTGGTGTCAATGATTAATTCTCCAGACAATGAGAATGATTTCCTCTTTGGTGTTCTACTCACAGGGGCAAAAAGAATCAATTGTATGTATGTCTAGATCCTGTAATTTTAATAATCTATCAAAGATTGCAGTTATTGCAGTTTAGTAGATTATCTGCTCTTATGTCCTTCAATATCTGAAGAAATATTCTAACTTGAATTACTAAAATTTTGAAAAATGAGCAGTAGTTTGTATTACTTGTTCTTTTTTGGCAGGCCTGGCCCTGTTAAAAGCCCCTGAATTGGTTCTTTGTCTTTTTTCTTTGTATATAACAACATAAGTGTTGTGCTTTCTCATAATAAGCAATCAATTGTAATATCAAATAATTTAAACCAGGACAGATACAGTAATAGTAGCACATAGGATAAGCCCTGAGAGGTGAATTGCCAGGATATATTGGGCTAACGTGGCAAGGCTCTGGTAGTGGCGGAGGGGTGGGTTGCGTTACAGGGATGGTTTCTCTGAGAAGCTGCCAGAAGCTTCCCCTGTGTCCAACAGAGCTAATGCCAGCCAGCTCCAGGATAGACCCGTTGCTGACCAAGGGCAAGCCCATCAGTGATAGTGGCAATGCCTCCGTGATAACATAAATGAGAAGAAAAGAAACACTATTGCACAGATGATATCATGTCCAGAGAAGAGAGGAGTGAGAATATGTGAGAGAAACAACTCTGCAGACACCAAGGTCAGTGAACAAGGGAAAGAAGATGCTCCAGGAGCTGGAGTTGCGATTCCCCTGCAGCCCATGGTAAAGACCATGGTGAGGAAGGCTGTGTCCCTGCAGCCTATGGAGGTCCACAGCAGAGCAGAGATCCACCAGCAGTCCACGGAAGAAAAGGAACTCATGATGGGACAGTTTGGGAAGAACTGCAGCCTGTGGGACAGACTCACCTTGCAGAAGTTCATGGAGGACTCTTTCTCATGGGATGGACCCCACACTGGAGAAGGGGGAGGATGTCTCTCCCTGAGGATGAAGCAGTGGCAGAAACAATACTTGATAAATTGATTGTAACAACTCTTCCCTGTCTCCCTGTGCTGCTGCAGGGAGATGAGGAAGTAGAGAATTGGGAACAAAATTAGGCAAGTGGAAGAGGAAAGGGTGGGGACAAGGTTTTTTTAGGATTTATTTTACTTCTCGTTATCCTGCTCTGATTTTCGTTGGTAATAAATTCAACTAATTTTCCTAAGTCAAGTCTGTTTTGCCCATGATGACCTTATCTCAACTCAGGAGCCTTTTGTTATATTTCCTCTCCCCTGTCCAGCTGAGGAGGGGAGTGACAGAGCAGCCTTGGTGGGTACCTAGCCTCCGGCCAGAGTCAAGCCACCACAAAGACAAGGTAATAATAAATGTAGAATGTAAGAGAAGATGTATGTGTTTAGGATGGATTTATAGAGGAGCTAAACACACTGTGGTCCAAAGCTGCTTAGCTGGGACTACTGTCTTTTAAAATCAACCTTATTGGATTTGAAATCATTACCTTCACTTGTTCCTTTAGAGTATCTTGCATGCCTGATCTCAAAGTTTTTCATGCATGAATAACAAAACACATTTGAAGTTCTAGTGATTGGAATGAAATGTCAATTTCATTAGCTGTACAAGTATCAGACCAAATAAATGCAGTAAGGCAGCAGCGGAAATGTTTAATAGATTATTTGACCTGTATTTAAAGATAGGCACAGGCTTACACTCTTGTTGAATTGAACCTAAAGATTACATCAGCCTTAGAGAAAATTCAAAGCAAATTGTTCCATGTGAAGTACCTTGATTTGCTGTAGAAAACAGCCTCAATTTGATAGGCTAGGAATAAAATGAAAAGCCCACAATTCAAAAGAGTTGTACAAGTTAAAAAAAGTTTGACATTGTTCCCATTTTGCAAAAGTGTATCACTAAAAGTGGTGTTTTGAAAATTAAGTATTTGTCGTCCCACCTGGATAAACTCTCAGAATGCTTTCTTTTTTTTCCATTTTAGTCATTTTCTTCTGTATTCCTATTTCTGTCACTGGCTTCAGCTTTTCAACAGATGCTTCACCTTCCCCTATGTATTCATCCTGACTGGAAGACTATTGCATATCTGGGAGTTAATGATCCCCATAAGTTAACCCCAAGGACTTCCAGGCCTGTGCTGCGCTATACTGCCCATCCAGAGGGCCCTCGTGACTGTGTGGTGTGGCACAAAGCCCTTGGCTGCAGGATGACCTCAGCCAGATGGTGATTACACCATCTGTGTGGCCTTGCCTTTAGCTAAAAGGACAGCGAGTAGTTCTTCTGTGACCATCAGGTCTGTCTGACTGTAGAAGTGATAGATGAGTAATTTCCTTGTAAGAAAATCCAATAATATATCAAATGATCAAAAGAGGAAAATCTCTTCTTTGGTCAGGGTCTGCATTGCATGCTGCATATGGGTTGTCAGCAACTAAGGGGATGTAAGATTATCTGTGCTACTCTTTTCTAATAGTTTCAATTCTAATAAATGGCATTTAAAATGATATCTTACAGAGTCTGAGTGCCTTTCTTATGGTGACCATAATGGACTAGCACCTTCTATTGCAGGACGCTCTGGAAGACAATGATTCTATTTGCACTTTTTCCCCAATGTTACCTTAAAGGATTAAACTATTGTCATGGTTTAACTCCAGCTGACAACTAAGTACCACATGGCTGCTCACTAACTTCCCACCCTTCCCACCCAGGGTGGGAAGGAGAATTGGAAGGAAAAGGTAAACCCTGTGAGTTAACTCATATAATAACTGAAACAAAACATAAAATATAACAATAATAACTGGACACTACTACTGCAAATTGTAATGTAAAGAAGATATAGGAATAAAACCCAAGAGAAAAAAAATTATGCATGATAAAATTGCTCACTACTCACTTACTGATGCCCATCCAGTCCACAAGCAACAATTGGTGACTCTCAGCAAACTCTTTCCAGTTTGTATACTGGGAGTGATGTTCTGTGGTATGGAATATCCCTTTGGCCAGTTCGGGTCAGCTGTCCTGGCTCTGCTCCCTCCCAGCTACTTGTACCTCCTCACTGGCAGAGCATGGGAAACTTTAAGTGTTTGATTCAGAGTAAGAAGTACTTTGTAAGAACTATGCCACCAGTATGTTATCAACATTATCACCTACTGAACCCAAAAGACAGCCCTGCACTGGCTACTCATAAGAAGGAATTAACTCTATTCCAGGTGAGGCCAGGACAACTATAAATAATTATTTTAAAAACAATACCTGGAGAGTGCCAAATTTCAAGAAATCGCTTAAGAGGTAAGTTAAGAGACAGATTAAAAATCATACCAAAACAAAAGTTCACTTCTGAAAAGTAGTAAGACAATAAAGAAGGAGATCCCACACCATTCATATTGGAATGGGAACTGATTCAAGACTCAAGACACACAACTCAGATAAGTAACATGTATTTCCACAAATAAGAAAGCTATGTGATAAGATCTGGCTATATTTCATAATTTCCCATCTAAGTGCTGTGACATACTGAGAAATGTCCAGGATTTGGACTGTTCTTGTAAGAAGCTAACTCAGCCAATAGGGATTATTACAGTCTAAACCAACTTCTCTCCTGCCCCCAAGTAACTCTCAGAACTTGTCTTTTCTTATTAATAGGCTGTCTAGAGGTTCTTTTTCCTTTGTTTTCTTAGTGACTTTAAGGGGAAAAATGAACAGAGAACATCTTTAAAACAAATGTGGTAATTGTGCATAGGTGGCAACCTCTTGATAACATACAAAGTGGATTTTCCATCCATATTTACACTCCTCTAGTGTCAAAAAAAGGACAAAGCAGTCAGAGCTGATGCAATTTTTAGGTCTGGATTGGGCCTTGTAGAGTGTGCTGTAAAGCTGAGACTGCCACAAACTGAAGAATAATTATGATCAAGCTCATGAAATTTTTAAACAGAAGTGATTGCATTATTTAGAACACTAATGTGGTTTCATGAAAAAAGTAATTCCTGGTTAGCCAATGCCAGAGACATTGTTTGCTGTCTAACTCCAGGGGGGCTGTTTATGTAGAAAATAATGAAAAATAATTTCAAATATTTTAAGTAAGTCTACAGTAAATATGTTTTACTGCACTTCAACTGCCTTTGGTTGAAGAAACTGGACTGGTATAAAACAGAATAAATGTAATTTCTCCTTAATTATGGTGAATCATATTTATTTCAGTTTGATAGGGTGATTTACATTGCAAAATTTATCCCATTATAACAAATTCCTCCACAACTCTGTTAGCATACCAAGCTGCAGAAAATCTTGGGCTGCCCAATATGTGAGGTTGTATCAGCAGTAAGAAAAAAAATCATAGCCACTCCCACTTGAAAATTTTGGCCACTAGAAAGATGCAGAAAATTTGTCCTTCCTTTTTTTTTTTTT
>VWZG01007821.1:178942-192442 GCA_013396735.1 Grallaria varia
TTTTTTTTTTTTTCTTTTTTTTTTTTTTTTTCTTTTTTGGCTACAGTTATGCTTAGTAACATTATCATTTTATCTTCTTTTGTAATGTTCTGGAAGTAGAGACTAAAAATTGTTTGCATGGAAAAAAAATACTCTTCTACTAAAAGGAAAAGTAAGTTTGCATGTGTTTTGTCTTCTGTAAAAACTATGCTCCAGAATAGAAAAAAACCCTGTTTATGAAATTGTAATATGCCAATGCAGAAGACATTTTCATGATTTCTGAAAGTGAAGTACTATTTTCCTACAGCTATAAACTGTAATATTCTCCGTCAAAGAAAAAAAAAGTCAGAAAAGAATATTTTATGTCAAATTCATGTTTGCAGAAGGAAAAAATGTTTTATTCATCCACGTCTCTGTATAAAGGATTTATTCTGATCACACCTCATGATCTTATGGGATCTTTGGAAGACCATCTTTCCTAGGCATTTGAAAATGAGAGATACCTCTAAAAGGAGTGGCAAAATGAAGAAGCCAGAAGGGATTCTGGGACATCCTATCTCAAGCAGATGCTTTCAGGAGGTAGTTGGATATGCTAAGGACACGTACCCACATGATGAATGCACATTTATAAATAAAGTACTGGAGGATACACTTTTTCTGCAGATTAAATCTATTTTACACTTACGGCATGCTGCTTCATAAATGTTTTTTCCTGGCACCATTGATGGTTAAAATGTTATTGTCACAGTAGACTCCACTGGAAAGAGTTTAGAGTTTACAGACACCATTTTGCTGTTCAAGTGATAGGAAAATATCTGACAAAAAGAAATGTGACAACATTCTTCTTAAATGTTTATGAATGAAAGAGTATGGAATGACTGACATCTATTAAGCACATTATAGACAATTGCAACAGATGACAGAGCATTTATAAGCATAAAAGTAGAAGGGTTTACAAATATTAAAAGCCATGGGTCCTGAATGATTATTACTCAGCACTCCAAACATGTGACATAAACTGGCTCATTCATTAGTATTTTCAGTACCTTTAGATGACACCGCACTCTGCTAAGTTAGTGTGCATTTGAACCTTCTCTGGCTGAAAGATGTGTATATGTGTATAGAACATTTTGTTTAGGGTGTTAGATGGTCCTTTAACTCTACAGCGTACATATATTACAGGGAATTGTTTTAGAATACACATCGGGATTCAGATTGGTTTAAACCTCAGCAATTGGTTCAAAATGACTCAGACACCCCCTGGAGTCCCTGACCCAGCCCCAGAAAGGCTGGTATACCTGAGGTCTCACCTGAGGCCGGGAGAGGTGTGACCACAGTGGGGCAAAGCAAATAAAAGCAGCAGCATGTGTTCTCCACTGTGGTTTGAGCCCTGCCACCTGGGCACGTGGAAGCTGGAAGCACGGGACTCTGGTGGTAGCTATAATTTTTTTTCTAATATTTTGGGTAACTTGAGACTGGATAGGTTGAATTTTGCTAAGTTGTGTGGGTTAGCATGTGCTAAGTCAAGGCTTTATGAAATTCTTAATTTAGGTCGAATGTTATCCTTTAAACTTTTGCCAAGTACTCTTATTTTCTAAAGTTTACCAGTAAAAGCACCTCCTGAGAAAATGTGTGCATCTTTTCTCCTTTGCACTCTCTCTTAAGGTGTTAGAAGAACTGAAGGCTCTTCTGTCATTTCCTGAGGGCAAATATTGTTGGGGCCTTGTATATTCTTAAAGTGAAACTCCTTCAATAAGCTTGTAGCTTGGGTGTTGGGGTCTTACGGCTTCAACTGTAGATTAGGAAAGTAAATAATTTGAATATAATTCATTACTGTAATTAGAAATGCAGTTGAAATACTCTTAATTATGGTTACCATATGACACAGATTTCCACTAGTGATAGTTTTTGGGGTTACTTTTATTGAAAAAATGTTAATAAACTATGATTTATTCTTGCGGAGACCATTAGCTATCAAACAGTTTCTTTTGGCATCATTATTGTTCTGCTGCAATGACTACAAGTAAAAAGCTAATGTACAGCCTGCCTTCCGCCCAGGTCTGGTTCTCAGTACCTACACATAACTAGATAAAGGAGCAAACCTTAGCAACGGCACTTGAGTAAAGTGATGCTTTCCAGTTGTTTTGGTGCTTTGTCTTGTGGCACTCCTTATTTCCACCACAAACTCTTCATTGCATAGTAATGTTCATCAGCATACCCGGAGTGGCTTTACTGATTCTCCATAAAGGAAGAGTTCCATGATTCCTTTGTTCTGTTTTCAATGCAGTTAATTAAACTGACAGACTAAATTTACAGAGGATCTGGCATACTGACAATAACTTCTTTCAATAAAGAAGCACTCCTTTCATGATTAATTCATATTGTAGTAAACTTTATTACTACAATTTTATATCCCTGTAGGTTAATACCAGAAATACTGTGGACTTGTTATTGAAAATACATAATATACTTAATTTCCTAGTATAGAAAAAACTGATACACCATGATAATAGTTCAAATCTTTCTCTCATTCAATTTCACCAAAATGACAACCCAATTAGACCTCAGATTTTAAGGAAGTTTAAAATCTGTTATTTCTGTAGAAAACAGAATAGATTCAGGTAGTGCCTTCCTTCTTATACAAGTTCCAAAATACCTGAAAGAGTTATAGACAGTTTACTTATGATGAAAATAAGAAGAATAATTTAATCTAGAGGTCCAAGAGTGAAATATCAAAACAAACATTATAAGACAGGGCTGTGGTATGTAAACACACGTTGTGGTTTAAACATAAAAAACATATTCTGGTATTTGTTATAGACCAGAAAATACGATTGAATCGTATATACTGATTTGCCAGGAAGTTCCTAGTAAAGCCAAAGAACTTTTTAGCCCTCTTAGAAAAGGCTTGGATTAAAATTTAATGGAAAAATAGTAGTGTTTTAGCTTGTACAAGTTTTATGGAATTGATATTTCAATGAAATCTTTGTTTATAAACACAAGTACTCCATAGCAAAAAAATTCTCAAGCTTTTCTGATGAAATAAGTAAAAAATTTCAGGATTACAGTCTAGCTTCCAAACTCATTCACAGAAGAGCACTATGGATGAGAATATATCACTCCATCCTTAGAAGTAATAATAGCTTCCCTACTAAGATTAGAGACAATGCAAGTACTTCAGGATTCAGAAATAACTTTTTAGCTTGAGGAAGAAATCTGGCCCAATTCCTTTCCATGATATTCTAATCCGTAATTTGGGGTGGATTGGGGTGGGAGTTGGGGGGGAATGGGTAAGATTAATATGTGTGGAGTACAGAAAGTTAGGTTGCTACTATGGTATCATAATGCTAGACTTCAAAATTTCTGATTTGCATAAAAAGATGGGAAGAGTTTCAGTCTGATGTAGTAATAGAAGTGTGCTCTTTTCATATAAATGTAATTAGTACATTGCTTTGTCAAGTAGTAAAGACAGTTATCTCACACAAGTTATATAAAGAAACAAATAAATTTAGACTTTTGCAATTTCATGTAAAATATGATGAATTAAGTTATGCTGAAGAACACTAAAAAAATTAAAAATTAACAGGACAGAAATAAATTGATGACATGCTTTTATTATATTTATTATGGACTTCATTCAAAGAATGTCCACATTTGTCAGGGCATCTGCCCTAGTTTCAGTTATCATCATCAGAATTCCTAAATCAGGTGATAGGTGTAATGGATCCTGGCAGAAACAAGCAAACAAGCAAACCCAAACTAAAAAACACCACCAAACCCCTCAAACCGGCAGTCCTAAAGTAGTATTAGAGAAGAAATAAATTGTTGTTGGAATTTTTCTTTAAGCATCTGTCTGTCAAATGCTAAGGAAACTTCCCTGTCTGATCATCCAGGAGCCACTCAGCTGTCGCTCACACCCCCTGAGCTGTGAGTGAAGCCCCTTTGCCACTAGACCTCCCCACTCACACAATCAGACCTGGTTTCCTTGCCTGCTCGACCCCAGGTTTCACATAGCAGAGGCTCAGACATCCTGATCCTTTGAATAATTTTATGGTACAATAACTAAATACCAAAATAACAGCTCGAGCTGGTGTCTCCAAACAAAGGAATGCCAGGGCTTTTATACCCTCACAGTCTAAGCATTGAAAAGTCTGGGGGACTCAGCTCCTGCTGTCCCTGAGTGTTTGGTCCATGGCTAGGCCACAGGTCTTGGTGCCCTTTGTTGTGCAAAGGGTCAGCAGGTCACTGCCTTTTGTCTTGGGCTTGAGATCCTGCCCCCCCCGAGCTCAACCTGCAGCTCCACTGCAGCTGCACACCCAGGTACCTGCACTGAATGCATTCCTCAACACGAGAACCAAAACTTGCTTTGTAAGAATGGGAGCTGTATAGATTTTTGTTTTACCTGGTGAAGGTGCATTCAGTAAAAGAGTGTGACAAATTGGAAGTCACATGATAAGGTGAACACAGGCAATATATTACTACTTAAGAGCCTAAAAGCACTTTATTGCTTTGGGACATGCCTCTGGTATCTCTGAAAGAACAGTAATGTATAAATTCACCATCATGGCCGTGTTTGGCTTCAGTGTCTGGTCTTATACCTCTCCATGCTCTAGAAGATACAACTATTTATTCTGGATATGCTGACAAATAAGTGCCTGCAGTAAAATTGGACCTGCACTGCATGCTAGGGACGCACTAAGGTGGTCCTCAAGATCAGGATCACATAGATCCATATAGATGGTAATGTATAAGTCTTGTCCCAGACATGGCTAGAGGATACTTTTCAGAGCAAGTGAGACTCCATGTACATGTAATAGGCATTGAATGTGGGTTTCAAGTTATATTCTACATATAACTCCTGGTTAATGCCAATTGAATACTGTGTAGGTACACTTTGGAGTGCCTAGTTTTTCCATCCAGGACATTGGCATCATTTGTCCCCAGCAATTTATGTTGTCTCAATAATAAAAACCAAGTTGTCCAGTTATCTTTCTTTTTTCTGTTCCCTAACCGGTATGATGTCGTTCAGTGCTGCAGTCATAATTGTATTAAATAATTTACAACTTCATAAAACTCCTTTTCAGAGTTGCTTGTATCTGTAAAGCAGCGAGGGTAATTAATCACTGACACAGTCATGTTATTCATTACTTGGTGAATTTAATTAAACTTGCATTTCCTTCTAGAACTAATGAAGTAAGTTTCAGCTCACAACTCTTATTCCTGATTTCTACTTTTGAAGCTCTTATGCACTCTAGTGAGGGTAATTTCAAATGTTTTGACAGCACCCCAGACAGCCTTATTGACTGGTGCCAATCAGAAAAAATTTCAGGCTTCTTCTAGTGATTCATGAGTGTGAATAGTGCAGAATTGTCACTGTCAGAATCACAGAGTATTCTGAGTTGGAAGGCACTCATGAGGATCGTCGAGTCCCTCTCTTAAGTGAATGTCCCGTGACTGATGCTACTGTCAACGGTGAGTCAGCCTGTAACACCAATTTAAAATTTGATCCCCAGCTACATGTTTGACTCCTGATCTGTACTTGTTTGATTGCACATCTTCTATTGTGAAACTAGACTTGAAATTATGATCATCAACTGCCACCCTCAGAAGATATTTAAATGCTTAAATTTAGAAATAACTGCTTCATTTATCCCAATCAGGGACTTGATATCTTGTTTACTAGCCAAGTTTTTTTGTCCATCTGGTGTAAGCGTCAATTACAAGTAAGCACATTTTATTTCAGCTGCAATAGTCCAAGTGCAAAATTTTTGCCAAGGCTCAGAAGCCCCCTTTCTTTGAATGATACAAGGATGTTTCTGGCATGTTTCAATGATTTCTATGGGACAGATATGACTACATTTCTTCAATCTGTAAGTCTGGAGAGCAGAAATAAGTTCTTGCCAAACTGTGTTTTAACTAAGAGTTGATAGTAATTTATTCCCAATAGTTTCTACATACAACTACAGAATAGTTGAGGAGATCCTAGAGTCCAACCCAACCAATTCAACCAGTGTCAGCTATAGCAGGTTTCCCAGGAATGTATCCCGCTGAGTTTAAACATGTCCAAGGATGAAGACTCCACAGCCTCTCTAGGCAACCTGTTCTGTCTGGTGTTTTATGACTCTCACGGTATTTATTTTTTTCATGTTTAAATGCAATTTCCTGTGTTTCAGTTTGTACCAATTGCCTCTTGTCCTTTCTCTTTGTACCACTGAGAGGAATCTTGCTGCATAATTTTTTTATTAGTCCATTCAGGTGCTTACACAAGTTGGTAAGTGCCTTTCCCTCCCCCAGGATATCTTTAAAGTGAAGAATTCCAAGTTCTTTCATCCTGTCCTTACGTGACTCTTGCTTCAATCCTGTAATCATTTTAGTAGCTCTATGTGTATGTACTTTCTTCTGCAATGCCTTTGCCTTTATCCCTCACAGCAGCTGTCAATTTTTTATTAGAACTTTTGAAGAGAAGGTGGTGTTCTCATTCAATAAATCATTTCTGTAGCCAAAAATGGTTCAAGGCATTGTTTTCAGACAGTCTGTATGTCTATTAATTTTGGACGATTTTTGCGGAGGATTGACCCTTAAGTAAAAAGCCTCTATGAATTATTTATTTCTGTACTTTAGGAGAAAGTTGATATGGACTATTGGAATTCTGTAAATAATTAAAAAATGCATCTAAGTGTAGCATTCATGTAATTTCTGTTGTAGGAGTCAAAAAATGCACTAGAAGTTTCTGATGTATAACTTGTGAGGTTCAATTACACCAAAAATAACTTGTAATTTGAAAGGAAATTTAAAAATCTTTAATCTTCTGAAGCATGGATGTTTCTTTCATATATTTACTCCCATGCAGAATCATGGTCATAATGTGTGCTCAAGCAGTGCATCACATCAGAAAGGAACTTCTAATTAAAAATCATATAGCTAATTGTAACTGTGTCATTGCAGCTTCCAGGGACTTATCTTAGTTTTCAGCTGAAACCTGTATTATCTTTTTGTTTGTTTAAGTAAGGTGATAGGCTAGTTTTAAAAATATTTGGAATTTTTTAAAAATCTCACAAGGAACTGAATCCTAAAGTATTCAGGATGAAACTACTTCCTACTCCTCAGTCATATTTTCAATAGCTTTTACAGACAGTGCTGTGTCAGGAAATTTTACATTTGCAATGCCAACTATCATTGTAGATTTTGAAAGATACTTTCCAAATTGCTGTTTCCAAGCAACCTGTCATTACCTGACAGTTTTTTCTCCTGTTTCATAAAGCCCTTGTTAAACATTTTTTAAACAAAAATAAAACCCCATCAAAATGCTTTGAAAGCTGATTTTAACCAGCATATTGTTTTCAAGTTCAAATTATTTAATTAAAAAAGCTTATTTTTGTATATTCAATTTGGAGTAAAGAAAATGGCTTATAATACAATTCTGAAATAACCTCTGTAGTCATACCAGTTAGACTGGCTTTCAAATATTTTCATTCTGCTCTGAACTGAAATACTGGAATCTCACACTTGTAATTTTCTGTAATCAATATGTGCATTATTTAGCTTTTTTTTTTCCTTAAATGCCGTATGTATTCTTTATGTTGATGAGCCCTTTTTTCTTCATGGCTATTAGGAAGCTTTTTATATTGACCTTCCTTGAAAGCAGACCATGGCCACTTGTCTTGTTAGTAGAAAACAGTAACTGGTGGGAAATACTAGTATCAAATATATTTGCTCATTTAAAGGGGTAAGAACTAACCAGATTACATTCTAGAAAAGAGCGTTAGATGGAAACTTCTCAGGTGCTCACAGTGCAAACACCAGTCATGTAGTATGTTTTATGTTATGTTAACAATAAAATCTAAAGTTGCTAGCACATAAAATAGCATATAAACCCCCAGTGCCAGGCTTGTAAATGAAGAGCTGAATTGATTAAGGTGTGATCCTCGTGCATTATTTCTTGTTCTGGAAGGTGAAGAATACCAAGGACTCACCATATCCCCTGGATGCATGGAAAGGAAATATTGAAGGGATAGTGTTCAAAGGAGGATGAGCATGAAGGATTCCAGAGGTGAAGGGTGTCCTCTGTGTACTGAGTTCCTCTGTCTTGATGTACCTCTTTTTGAAAGTAGTGCAAACCTAAGAGATGCATCAAATAAATCTACAGTGAAATGCAAGGCTATTGGATCTCCTGCACTGTTGCAACAGTGTTCACCCCCCTGTGCTCATCTTATTGACTCTTCTCTTCAAAACCTACTGCAATTGTGCCTTCAAACAGCGCGCCATGTAGGCTTTCATTGCAATCAGTAGTACACTGTTGTTGGCAAGGCTTTGAAATTGGCTTGGGACAAGAAGGCTTTATCCATGCAGGAGATTTACCACCACAGAAAATTGTGTCTTTGAGGAACACGACAATAAAGTTACAGTATTTCATTACCTTTTTTCATGCATTTAGTTCAAACTGGAACCATTCAGAACAAGGAGGATGAAAACTTGTCTCCTGACTATTAATTTATGGGAACTTATTCCATTCCCCTTCATCCTAATTTAGCTTCTTTGTTATAATAAAGAGCTGTCAGCTATAACATGTCTTTAAAAAGGTGAAGGAGAAAGAGAAAAAATTAAAAACTGAAGCAGACACTCCAGCAACAGCAGATGATCTGGTGCCTATTTATCCTCTCTCCAGATTAGATTCAGAAAGGAAAAAAAATGGAAACTAGTAGTCTTTTGACTAAGGATCATGAAGGCTGATATTTTCAATTCTTCACCTCACTGGCAAGTACATAAGTATATCTTGAATAAACACTGTTTTATATGGATTCTGTATTGAGTTATAGTGATGTAGACTTGGAGTAACATTGATGTTGCACCATTACACCAATGTAACACTGAAAATACAATGAGAATTCTTTATGTAGACCCAGTAATTTAACTCCATGAATGTTGCAACCTGTACGTCTTTTCATACACTCAGTTACAATTTTATTCAATTTTTCTTTAATTTTATGAATTTTGACATTACCAGTGAAGGTATAGAGTAGCTCAAATTGCCTTCTCATGGTGAAAGCTGTTGTGTAATAACAAAACTCTGTTTGAAGACTGTGTTTATATTATAGTGGAATAATCACTCCAATTATTAACTGTTCAGAAGTAGACTTGTTTTTGGAGAGGAATTTCTAGACTTTATTAAACGAATAATGACACTTCCAGTATGCTATGTAACTCTCAAGGCAAGGAACAATACTAATGGAAAAGGCAAAACACTATCTGCTAAAAATGGTTGATTAAAATAAAAATATACACTTACCTGAAACTTCTTGATGATTTTTTAGTGGTCTTGGGAATTCGGAGAGGTCCCAGCTGACAGGAAGCTGGTGAAAATTGTCCTGATTTTCAAGAAGGGAAAGAAGCAGGACCCTGGAAACCACGGGCCTGTCCATCTCACTTCAGTGCCTGGTAAAGTTATGGAGAAGATTATTCTGGGAGGCATCAGAAACAAGATCTGTATCTCACTGATTGATGGGTTGAATCAACCATTTTGTCTGTGTGTGTGTGTGTGTGTTTGTTTGTGGGGACAGGGGACCAGGCCTCCAGTGCAGTGTCCCCAGGATGGTGGCTGAGGTTTGGCTCTGTGGCATGAAGGCCACATGGGGCACCAGTCAGTCAATAAGGCCCACCTGGTGACCTGCCCACACACCCACCCCAACACTACCCCCCCCCCCTCCCAGGCCTCTGACTGGCTGTGGCACCTGTCACTTTGGCTGGGGGACAGTGAGTGGTCAGTGAGACAAAGGGGAGAGTGGCCAAAGTGACTGAAGTCCATAAACAGGTGTGCAAGGCCTCCTCCCTCTTGCCCTGGTCTGCACTCCTGAGCTGTTAATATGTGACCTTCTAAGTAGTGACTGTGTTTTTTTCTCCTCTTTTTCTCTCTTTATTCTTTTTTTTCTTGATCTCTCTTCCTTTATTCTTTTCTTCCTCTTGTGGGTAACTTAAACACCTTTTTCTGTATTTAAATCAAGTTGTGATTATTTCATTTAAGTTGCATGGAGTTTGCCGGGTGTAACAAAAGTTCCCAACTATAGCAATGCTTGGTAGTCTTGGTAATCTGTTGTAACGCTTTTGTGAAGTTGCATGTTATATCTGTAAAACCCTTTTTGCCAAAATGCCTCTTTTCTCCCTAAATTAAAAGAAGTGAACACCTGATAAAACTTGGAGCTTCTAGACTGGAATGTAACAGGAGGTGTTGAAAAACACCTGGAAGATAACACAGTCGTTAGTTACAGCCAGCATGGTTAATGAGTTTAACCTTGCTTGAATCTGTCTGAAGAATATAGTAAAAACAGTTGACACAAAAAAGAAAGTTATCGAGGAAAGTAGGAGTTCAGGAAATATAAGAAGTTTTGACCAGAATGATAAACTATTTTCTACAAAGGCAGGTCTTTGGGTATCAAAAAACCCCCAAAAGACTTCCATTCAGGCTTCTTGTTATTGGTTCATTCTTAATATATGCTTTTTGCTTAGATTTGTAACCTGAAACAAAGACTGGCTATTTCCAGCAAAGAGGTATTGGACATTATGGACTATTACCATTGTCTTATCCAAACTTAAAAATTGGAACTGTTAATCAGATTACTGACCAGAATGCTGCTCCAAAATGCTTATGTGCATGTGGTTGAAGTATTTCTTCTTGCAAGTAAGATTCACATGTTTGGACTGTTTCGTATTCTCCTGAAAAGGACTGGTGACCTTAAAACTCAATATCAAATACTTTTGTCTAAGTAACTTTTCAAAGATTTGATTACTCTCAAAATCTGGGTTGCATGAGAAACGTTTCCCATTTGTTTCAACCTCATGAAGGTTTGCAATTGTTAGCTGCTTTGCTTTTCATCATGTCTTAATCTATCTCATCAACTGAAGAAAGAAAAAAAAATCTTCAGAAGAATGAAGGATATAAAAATTGCAGTATTTGATTGAGTTCTCAATTTCACACAATGTAGATTCCCCCCGTGAAATTTCAGTCAGAATATTGCACTACGACACAAAAGATATCTTTTCCATCTATCCAACTACTGTTAAAAATGACACAGAAATCATTTATATCCTGGAAATGGACTCTTCTGCAATCAGTGATATGAGTGATGGACTGTATGAATGAACTGTAACTGCATAAAGTCTCTAAGTAGTCACTGTTAGCAATTGTCAGATGAAGAAGCAATCCAATTAGCTTCAGGTAAATTAAAGTTTATATGAATGGCTTCTTTAACTAATAGAGATAGTGTAGCAGCAGTCTGAGGCAGTAGCTTAAGTTGTTCCTGTGTCAGAACTTATAAATAGAGTGATTATTATAAAAATTAATAAGAAAAAGATTATCATGGAGAAAATCTATGTGAACCCTCACTGTTCACCAGGCTGACTCTAATAGCAAGTGCTTCAAAACAAAAAGTTGTTAAACCTATTTAACTGAGAAAATGTGTTCTAGGAACACAAGAGGGATATATGCAATTCCATTCTGAGGGCCCATTTATACATGATAGTATAACCTATATAATTGATAGTATAACAGTCAGAGCATGCAACAGGAAGTGAGAACAAGATCGTTGTTCATCCTATTCCAAATTCACACTGAGGGACAGCAGCAGGATAACTGTACTTCATGGCTTGCTACAGCTATAAGTAGGTGGCATAATTTTTTGCTAAAAATAACTGAAAGCTGGGGAAGGTTCTCAGCAGGAGCTGGATGGTTGTGCACAGTACTGATATAGGAATAGAAGTGCTCTGGTACTGCTAATCTCCAGCGTTCAGGAGTCATGACTAAGGCTGCATAGAAATCATGAGACGGCGTAAAATAATCAGATCCAAACAAGCAGGCAAACAGTTCGTAGACGTGGATAGAATTTTAATTAACCCCCTGCCTGGGAATCTTTCAGGTTCACTGTGGCCATGTATTCTAGCTTATGCTGGCAGCTGCAGAAGCTAGAAATACTTTTCGAAATGAAAGCTTATGTTTTCCTGTAGGCAGCAACTGCCTTGAGGGGTTCAGCCTTAAGCAATACACAAGCATCAAAATTTTGCAAGAAATGCTAGCACCTACCTGATCATCTACCTGGTCACACCACATGCAGGTGTAATCTCTGTTGCCCTCCAGTACTAATGCCTGGCTCTAACACTCCCTGCAGCCCAAGGGCGTGGAGACCTGGATGGGTGCCTGCTTCTGAGAGAGCTCCATCTGGGTCGCCATGCTCCTTCGAGGGATGGCTCTTGACCGTGTGGAAACCATCCTTGGATATATTCTGTGAGCTTGCCTCAGGGGCTGGGATGGTGGCTGCTCTGTCCTGCGTGCCCTGCCTACACAACCTGCCATGCTATGGCCTGACTGCCCACACAGGTCGCTCACGCTCCCTAGAGTGGTTTCAATCTCCTGCAGGTGCTCTGACAAAGCCCTTGCCACATCAGCCTCTCTCGAAAGAGCTGCCAGTTCCTGCTGAGACTCTGAGCCGTCTTTCAGGTGTCCCAGTGTCTGAGAGCCCCTCTCCTAAGCTCCTTCAGGTGTTTTACCCCAGAATTTGCCATACCTGCCACTGCTGTTGCCACTGTCACTGGGCGCCTTGTTGACTGACTAATGTGAGTTTGAAATGAGTAATAAGATAATTTTAAAAAAAAAGTACAGTTTGTTTCTCTAGATGCACATGGAAACATGCCTACAAACTGCTGAAAAATTACTATTTTCCTGTTTTTTTTCTTTTTTTCCTTTTCATTTTTTAAAATGATTTCTTTACACTGATTTGTTAATTTCAAGTGTTCACATACTTGGATGAAAAATTCAGATAAGCACCAAATACATGCTTCTTCACACACTTCTCAGTGACATCTGTAGTGGTATTTATGTACCATACATTAGGCAAACAGATCCTTTAATTTTCAGTATGTAATGCTTCTGCTGGGCCATGGCTTCCATCACAAAATGGGAAAATCTCTATTTCTTGGTCTCTGCCAGCCAGTAGTGTATTTCCATGAAAAAAATAAAAAGAGGAAAAATTAAAAGAAATATTCTCAAAACTTTGCAACTGAGTTATGATTTTAACATATGTAAAGAACTATAAAAGATAAAGAATTGAAAATATTCAAATCCCTATTATTCCCTCTTGCCCTTTGCTAAACCAGATTACATATTTTTTTCAATGTACTACTGCTTATATAAGTAGGTTTCTGTCTTCATTACATTCTATAAATTCTAGTTCTATAAAGAATACTCTGTTTTTGTGGGTGCAAGGGTAAATCAAATCTGAGTGCTTTACCACCAATTTCAGCTGAGGCTATGATTAAGAACCTACTTACTGGCACTAAAAGTAATCAAGGTGTGAAATAGATCAACTCATTTTTGTCATCAGCTCTTCTTTACTCCTTGCCCCTAGTAATCACTTTGGTGTGTTACACATTTCAGAGTGAGCTACACTGTAATTTCAATTCATTGGCAGAAATATCATCTCATGGACCATATCTGTGTAGTCCCTTCCCTTCCCTTCCCTTCCCTTCCCTTCCCTT
>VWZG01007821.1:195977-206281 GCA_013396735.1 Grallaria varia
AAGCCCAGAATCATAAATAAATAGGATGAAAAAATAAGAAATAATGCTAAAAGCTTCATTTACAAAACAGGTGAATTAAAAAATTTTATTGAAAAATGGTCCTTGTTTACCTAGCAATCCTCAGGTATGGTGCATTTCCCCCTCTTGATAAACATCTTGAAGGGAATCCGAGGAAATGCTACCATAGTATTTTCTGTGATAGGATTCTGCACAATTGAATCATGAAACAATCACTTCTCAATGGATAGGTTTGCTGGGAAAATTGTTTTGAATGTCAATCCAGCCAGTGTCAGGGTTGGGAAATGAATTACCTCCTATCCTGCTGCTATGAGACATAATATAATGTAGCTTATATTATTTGCAATAAACAACTGAGTATCTTTTGTAGCACATGCAGGCTACTTGACATTTTTTTCCTGCAATGAAGTCATGGCCTTCAAAGGTCCAACGGATTACACTGGTATCTCTTGAAAATGGCACAGAATAAGTAAAAGAAGTTGTCTATCACTGGTTTTGCAAGAAGTAGATTTCATCCTGCTGAACAGAATACATAGATTTTTCACATAATATTAATAATTTACACTATTAAAACATGAAACTCATTGCTAGTGAATGAAGTTGAAAATATTACTGAATAAGAAAATTGATTTATTTCCTTAGTTTGAAATGGAATCAGTACTCAGTCAGCGTCTATATAACAAGATGGTCCAAATTTGACCTCCAGGTTAGGGAACATCTGCAGTGCTGTTTACAGAACGCTGGGAGGATATAGCAGAGAAAAGGAAGATTTATATATTTCCAATTTTCTCCCTAAGCATCTGGTACTGGACACTACTGCAAAAAGATGCAGGACAAGGAGAAACTTTTTTTTGACCCTGTTCTTGCCTTCATATTTTATCTGCTGTGTGTTGTTAAATAACCATTTTACCAAAAATCATGTCTGGAACAGCAGAGCTCATTTATTTTATCTCACTACAGGGAAGCAGTCAGAATGGCTGTATCCTCCTCTTAAAATAGATACAAACACCAAAAAATTATTGTATACTTCAAAAGAGGGAATATACAGGCAGCAGATTGACTGTGTCTCAAAGAGTTCCAATAAAGAACCTAGATTGCTATGTATACAAAAGCACACTATTGCTGTTCAATACTTAATGTATGTCACTGGGCATCAGGGGAAGTAAAAAGCTGATGTTTCTGTTCTCCTCAAAATCTCAGTTATTGAAATACTTGTTTCACTATCTATTAACCATTCTACATTTCTGCTGCTGATTCTATAAAGGTACACAAGTGAAAATAAGGATTTGTGAAAATATTTATTCTAGTATGCAGTGTAATAGGTCTGTGAATGCTAGGTGTTAGAATTTTTAAAATTTTGAATTAAATAGCTTAAAAGCATGCTGCCCATTTCTTCTTTTCCTTCTTCAACAGCCTGTGGAAGGTTCCTGAAGATTCCTAAAGATTTTCAAAACTTGTCTTGACAAATCTCTGATCAAACTGAGCTCATATCAAAATTAGTCCTACTTTCAACAAATTATTGGACTAGAAGACCTAGAGAGATGCCTTCCAACCGAAATTGTTCTGTTTCTTTTGTCTGAGATGCTGCTTTTTTTTTTTTTTTTAAAGAAATTATGGATGTCAGTTTACTATATGATTCTAGGGGATTCAACAGAATCACCTGCCACCTTCTCCTGCATTCTTCCCTTGTGGGAACTGATTTTTATTTCAGAATATAAGCACAAACAGGAATAATTGTCTTGTAGCAAAGGAAAGTAAGTGGTTTTGGTACAAGAGATCATCTTCAGCCGCTGTTCATAGTCTGTTCAAAATAAGAGGAACCCTGGAATGGCACAGAGAAGAATCTGACAAGGCATATAAGACACCCTTAGATCCTTAGATTATTTCACTTTTACGTATTGGTAATGTTCATCTTTGTGTCTTACTGTTTCCTGTTCTTGGGGCAATTGTGGCATGAATTTTCATTAATCTAGCAATAAAAACGTATTTAAGTGCGTTTTTCAGGTACAAGTTCATTACATATGAGAGACAGAATGGAACAACCTTTCATGAGAAGTCAACAGAAGGAAAAAAGTGCCTGTGACTGCCTTAGATGGATAATGGGCTTAATATTCAGAGTTGTGGAGTTGCCTTTCTCTAGAAATACAATGAGAGTCTTGAAACTAATTTTAATGGAAATGAGGCTAATCCATACAGAAGTTCTTTGGTCCTCAACTAAAATCCTCATTTAAAGTTTTGCTGCGGTTTCATTTCTAACGTGTTCTGCTCTTGATGCAATGCAGTACTGGTCCATGCTGCCATCTAGTGCCTGTAGGGGAAAGCAGTGCCCAGCTGAATTTAGGATTTTCATGGATGCTGAAAGAATAGCAATTCTTGGGCCCTTCTACTGTGAGAGTTTTCTTGTTGCCTCAGTATTAACCTTGGAATTAACATTATGGAAACTTACCTTTTATACAGGGAAAACCCTGTTAGGAATGAGTACAGACGTGCACAGGAAGGAGTTGGGGGACAAGGGATGGGGACATGGGGGAGACAGGGAAGAGCAAAACAAGCGATAAACAAGGCTTCATACAGTAACCAGAGGAGAAGAAATACAATTACTACAGTTGCAGCTATCTTACTGTTCAGAGAATGAGAACAAGTGCAGTGGAGTGGCCATCTGAACCAGAATAAATACAGCAAGGGATATAAGTGGAAAATGTCATGACCTTGAGAGGAATAGAAAAGGCATAGAGAGAAAAGATGAGGAAGAAGGGTTTGTACACTCACTGGAGGGTTTGTGATTTATCGGTAAGTTTAATATTGGCTAAATAATACAAATAATTAATATTTTACAATTAATGCTTTAATAAATATGCATACATTTATACAATTAAAATTAACTGAAGTCCTTAAAGACTGCTTATTCAGTTAGATTCCCCAAAAGAGTCAAAAAGCTCAACCATGGTAAAAAGGCATTCATATTAGAGACTATTTAAAATTACTGTATGGTATAGTAAGGGTCTCTCAAAGCATGCTGCATATCAATGTAAAGATATCATAACTTAGTTAATTAAAATAATTATAAGGAAAAGACTTTGAATTCTGATGACAAAATAAAAACATGGGTGCATGATTACTTTTTCTTTCTTTAAAATGCTTGAAAAGAAGAGCATTCAAAAAAATTGGCATCTATTTTCATGTCCATTTAATTTGAAATATAATTTTAAAGGACTTTTATACTTCCCCAAAATGAAGACCATAGTTTCAATAAAGCAATCTTTTAATGTACACACACCTATACAATCCCTCTTGGAAATTTGCTGTTAACTAAAATTATTACTTAAACATTGGCAGTGTTTTTATGAGCTGTCCTTACTTACAGAAATGAAGAACAATAGTAATTTCTAATTGTAATTATTCTTTGAATTGTAAAATATTTATTTTTAGATACTCAGATCTAGAAATATACTTGTAATTACTTCTTTTACTGAAACTAAAATAATATGCAGACAAAGAAACATGGCATCCTCAGCAGTTTCAGAATATTCAAAATCTCATAATTTCCCTTACATACAGACAGCAAACAGGCACATGCATACCATAAGTAGAGACTTGTCTACTCAGGCAATATAGAAAAAAGAACTATATTGGGAAAGCCAGGGTTTTTTTTCAGAATGCAGTTACACAGTGAAAAAAAAATGTATAATTGTCAATCAGTCTATTAGACAGGACTCTAAAATGCCAGTCTAAGATTATAAATGTAGAGCATACTGCTTCAAATAAGCAGAAGAATAAACTTTAATCTTGCCTTACTGATGTAAAATATTTGGGTCTACCAAACTAGAATTGATTTCAAATGGAAAAATGTACCTACAGAGCTCTAACATTATATAAAGTTTAGCAGTATTTGCAGAGAAATAAAATAAATACAGACATTTTTCTTAGATCTTTTAAGAATTACTGTGGTGATGTTTGAGAAACTTCTTCCTTCTTTACACATTTTGGGAATATGTCAACAAATAACTGTATATTTGATGTAATTTTCTTACCTATGCCATTTTTCAGGAGATGTCATGTATTCTGTATCTGCTATGTTGGAGAAATGGATCACAATTGTTTTAAACTTTCTCCTATAAAAGCAGTTGCTGTTTTATCAAACTCTGCACATCTCAGTAGGAGCTGCAAAACCCACAAAAACATAAGCTTGCTTATATTGTGAAATGTCATGAATCAGAATGGTGAGAGCCAAAGAGGGTGCTGGCTCTCACTGGGAACAGCCAGTGGTTCTACAGAAAAATGTAAAAGCTGGTGATGGCTTAATCTATGGAAAGCTCTTGACATGCAAAGGACTCCATTGTCATTTTCCATCCTCCGGGGTCATGCCTGTATTTATGGCCTTGGTACAATGAATCGAGTACATAACAATTGTCTGGAAAAACCATGCTGCAAAATAACATGTTTTCAGGTCCCCTCTGTGTGAGCAGTGCTGTTTACAGAAACAGTCACTGTTTCTGAGACCTCCAGAGATTCGTTATTGTTGTGTTTCTGTCCTTCCCTTTGACCTCTTCATGCACTGAAGAGAACCTTTATTGGTTTATCAGGGAATCAGCAATTTTGAGAAGCATCTGATTGCCCAGCCATGTCTAGCTAAGACAAATTTAATTTATTATGGATTTTGATATAATTTTGATTACCTTTTTGTATTTATCTTACCAGTAGATAACAAACCAAAAAAACCCTCCTAACTATTAGAAAAGTTAGTTACCCAGCAAACAGTACCAATCATTTCTAAAAAGTCAGGGTAGCAATGAAATCCCCATGACTCTGCTCCTACCAACTGTTGGCATTCAAAATCATCAGCTGAACCATAAATATATTTAGCTTTCCATGTTGAACAATATTTTCATAGAAGTCTTGACAATTAACAGACATAAAGAAAAGGTCATATGAATAATTTGCTTTTCATCTGTGTTAGAATAATGAAAAAGTAAAGACAGCATCATGATGATACATTAGTTATGTAACATGCATTTTAGATGGGAATGTGGTTCTCAATAGCATAATATTAAAGAGAAAAAAAAAAAAAAAGAAGATGCCTATGTAGTTTTAAAAATTGACTCGTGCTTTTTAATGGGAGTGAAGGTGCCAGAATTTGCCTAGAGTTAGAATCCTATGGAGCTGTATTTTAAAAAAAACAAAAAGATTAGTTAAATTAAATCTGTTCACATTAATTGCAAGTCCATGGACTGCTGAAGGCACTGTCTAAAACAAAGTGAATAAAGCTCGAAAAATTATCTTCCTCAGAGACACATTCTCTCTAGATCTAATACTAAAGTCATTGCAGTGACATTTGGAATTTGGCCACAATTTTGAGAACCGTTGTTTTGATCTCATTTTGAGTACTTGTTTATCCCAGGCAGAGTGCAGTCAGTCTCCCAGTTAATGATCCAAGATTTCCCTTTTATGGGAGCTAGTGCTTTTAATTCTCCTCAGACTTTGATATTACCACTCATAAGATTGTAACTAGTCTAGCTTGGATGATGAAGCTTAGAGAATTTCTCCTGTCTCCACGTTAAGGCACGTGACAGCCTTCCCTTAATTCATCTGAACTGGGTAACTGTGTTTTTCCTTTCTCTCATGTCTCACCTTTTCTGGAAGGATTGTCAGCATAACAGTGCACAGTACTGCTTTTCCTAATCTTGACTTCAAAGATTTCAAGGTAATGCTGAACAGATCAGGTTTATATATACAGCTCTTAAAAAAACACGTATTTTTTTCTCTGTCATGTCATAGATGAAGCTAGTGGTCATATTTCCTTGGCCATTATTTCAGGTACTCCAGCGAACAATTATTCTGGAGGAGACATGGAATAGACAAGTTTATATGATTTTCCATGTTGTATGGTTTCTTGATCCTTTTTGAATTAATCTGAGCAGTCCTCTGTTGACAGTAGAAACCTCAGGCTTTATCACCTTTAGTCTTACCACGCAGCAGATACCAAATGTTTTGGACCAAGTCAGCTTGGAAAAATATTGAGAGGAAATAGTCATTTTATTCTTCAGAACAAGTTTTTTTGCATATCTTTGCATCTCTTCATCTCTTTCTGCTCTTTCTCCCCCTCTTTTATTTCTAGAAATCCTTTCACTAGCAAGAGTACATTGAAACAGCAAGTTTTATGTGTGTATTGCAAAAAGCTTGTAAACTTTCAAAATGCACTTGTATGCATGCATAGACACTTCAGAGTCAAATGTATGACTTGTGCTGTATGTTTTACTGTACTATTGGTCTGGAACTGGTTTGAGATTATCTCAGCATTACTTGAATTTTGGCCATTGTGCTCACCCTTTTAGGGAGCAGGCACATCTTTAATCAAGGAATTAAAATGTATAATTCTTTCAGCTAATTGCTAGTGTGTGAGTTCCAGATCAAGAATAATTCACAAACCCCATTCCACAGATAATGATAAATTCTAGAAAATTGCAGTCAAATCACATATAATTCGCGAATGGAATAAGAACTGAAACAAATCAGTGAATCAATTTGTTATCATTACTTTCTCTTCTTTCTAACACATCTGAAATTTGTTATCAAATTTTATTAAGCAGCATTCAGATCCATCTGCAGTTAAGACTGCATCCAGTATTCAAAAGATACCTTAGGTAATGGTTGAGTTTAACATCCATATCCTACACTGTTGGAGGATTTAATACAGCACAGTAAACTGTGATCCTTGGCATAGTGAAAGTATTTGCTTAACTTTTCTGCTTCTTAAAGTTACCTGCATTGTGTAGGAAACAAGATAATGATCTGATCTGTATGACAGAAAGCTCAGGATGTAGCCCACTCTTATCTCTCACTGTAGCTGACTACCTTTCAGAAGCTTCCATTCGCTAGTCAGTCTAAAAATGCATAACATGACTGCAGTGTCGGTTCTAAATAAAATAACTCTCTAAAACTACAAAAAGTGTTACAGACCTATTTCAAACAACCATGCTAAGTGAAAGTGAGACTTCTTTTCATTCTAAAAGTTCCCAATGGACAGAATACCCTTTGAATTCCATGATCATCTCACAGACCTTTGCATAGTAAGACATTTTTCACACAAGATGTTTAGCTATTTGGATACAATTCAAAAAGAGGCTTATGCTTCAAAGAGCAGGAAAGCTGACTTAAGCTTTAGATTAAATACCTAAATCTCTTATCCTTCCATATTTGTCATATGTTATAATCCTTGCAAGAGTGGCCTCTGCAATAATAGGAAAGAAATTCTAAAGATTGGCTTGACAGACTAACAAGGGCATTATACATAAATGGTGGTTAGGGAACAGTTATGGGGGTTTAAGCTTTATAAATGACAAATGCTCATTTATATTAAAATGTATATAAATTTCCAATGGGAAATTGTTTCCTGATGCAAAAGTCCTGTTTCTGAGGACTGATTTATTCTCTAGCATATATGAACAAGAAACTCCCCCCAGGGTATTTACCAGGGCAAGGACATACACTTTACAAATGTATAATTCTAAACAGGCTGATTCTCCTTCCAAATTTTGTCTTGGCAAAGAAATGGCCAGTGATATATTTCTGAATGCAGTTCTAGGGAAATATGTCATACTATTTCTGTAATTTATCTGTAGGTGTGAGGGCTTATACACTGGGATTAAACTCCAGAATTTTTTCCTTCCTATTGCCTGAATTAGTTTAGTTTTGATATTAAAACATTATTAATTTCAAATAGATTTGTATTTTCTTAATATAATCATTTATTTTAATAGAAACATTTGAAATTGATTTGGTTTTGGAAATTCGTCTTTTGGAATATGATACTGTTAAAATACCAGTTATACAAGCTCACTTGAACTCCATCTGATTCTCATGCTAATTTACATAAGAAAACACTTCTCATATGTGCCAATGATTCATAAGGAACTGCTTTTATACAGTATAAATAAATAGAGCTCCTTGAGATAGTCTCCAAAACAGACATCTCTACCTTAACACCTTCCCTCTAAAACCTAGAATTATGCTGCCTTGAAACTGACCTGCCAAATCAGCTGAGAAGCCCTGGGAAATTCATTATCTCGGGAGAAAGCAAGGTGTGTACTCCCTCTTCCCAGCATCATCCTTGCTTGCCTTCGTCTTTCTCTGTGAGTAAGGAGGAGGCAGATGATTCAACCAGTGAAGAAATGAGTCAGTGGTAGAAATGAACTTAAAATGTAACATTTATGTTTCCATACCTCACATATTTAGCTGGATAGAGGAAAATTTTAATACAACATTGATTCCATCCTTATCATAACAGATGTACATCACCATGGATTTTGAGATAGTTGTAGTAAGTATTTTGAAGCCAATGATATTCATTACCATTGTTTCTAAAATGAAAAGTAGAATTACTGTGTACTTACAATAGATATTAAATCATGTTGTCCATAAAGTTTCATGTGCTGGGATATACTGTACAGAACACAAACAGAAACTACAGAAAATGAACACAGGAGGGATGTACATAACTAATAATCATCACCTATTACACAATTAATCCTCTTATTTTTCCAGCAATATTTTTGGTGTTGTTTTTTGCTTTTTGTATTTCTATCCACAACATGAAATACATTTTCCTCTGAATTTTCTTTTCATAAGTAACATCTCACTAATATGCCACAAAGAGGTGCTCTAAACCCACAATAGGTATTGAGAGCAACTTCAGCAAGAACAAATAGAACTGCTGCAAGCTCACCTCAAGGTAGGGGTTTCTGATTCTAGTACTTTGTTTTTTTTAAGAAAAAATATTTCTCATGGCAATCACTGCAATAAAACTTGTGTCCAGCAGTCAGAACTTAAAATAATGAGATCCATAGTTGTCACTGTATTAACAAATCAGACAAGATTTATTTCATGAAATAGATTTAGGCAGCATACTCAGCTATTCATCATCTCATTTTTTATAAATAATCTATTTGGTTGAATAGAATGTCTTTTTTCTCTGCAGTAATAACTATGTAATGAGTGAATTGTTTGGCACAATTTTACAGGGGTTTCTGTTCCGACAACTGTGGTGCATGTGTTTAAAATACCAGTTTTGTGAATTATTCTGTTGACTACAGCTTCTTTACTTGCACATGTAAAGATGAGCATATATACAAGTCTCCACACAATCAGGACTGAAGAAATAAATTTCCCTGGAGGTCTAATTTCTAAATCTCCCTTTAATCCAATTGAAATTAGTTTTGTAGTCTCAGATTAGTTTTAACAATTTTTCTGAATCCCATCACCGTTCTGATTGTCAGAGAGGACAAGTGTGGCTGAGGCACAGAACCCTGAACACTGCATTATTCCTTGTCTGTATGACTTGATACTGAAATAGATGGGGATGAAACTTGATTGCAGTCTCTGCAAGAAGTATATGGCTTTGACCTCTTCAGTCAAAAGAGGAGTCACCTGCTGTAATGGCATCATCTGGTGGATCTTTGTGTAGGTCTACTACGTGGAGACCACTGGAGGTAAAAAAATCTGAAATTCCAATTCTTCTGGAAAACTGAACCTATACATACCACTGTAGTATTTTTCCATTTTGAGTTTGGGGAAATCTGGATCTGAATCATGATGAAAGTTTATAGTTCAGTTTTATTTGGAAACACTACTTGAACAGCCCGATTTTTTTGCCATTATTTATTTCTGAATATAATTTAGAAAGTGATGCATGTAATACAGAGTATTATGATATGTGTTCATTTTGTCATGCGTAAGCTAAAGTTTATTGGATTATTAACAATTCTTCCTATGAATCTCTTCACTTATGAAGGGATGTTTCATTCTCAAGATACTTGAATTTCAGCTTAAAAATTTGGCTTTGTATTTGTATTCCAATATGAAAATATTTGGATTCTTTGGAGCATTTAAATTAGAAAGTTTTCAAAGGTAATTTTCGTTTTGTTTCCATATTATTTATGGTGTTAAGAATCAATTCTGTATTTTAAAAGTGTACCATCTGCAGTAATCAATAGTTATAAATGAGAGATAAAGGAAAGGAGAAGAAAGGAAAGAAAGAAAGGAAAGGAAGAAAGAAAGGAAAGAAGAAAAGAAAGGAAAGGAAAGAAGAAAGGAAAGGAAAGAAGAAAGGAAAGAAGAAAGGAAAGAAGAAAGGAAAGGAAAGAAGAAAGGAAAGGAAAGAAGAAAGGAAAGGAAAGAAGAAAGGAAAGGAAAGAAGAAAGGAAAGGAAAGGAAAGGAAAGGAAAGGAAAGGAAAGGAAAGGAAAGGAAAGGAAAGGAAAGGAAAGGAAAGGAAAGGAAAGGAAAGGAAAG
>VWZG01007821.1:206932-237917 GCA_013396735.1 Grallaria varia
AAGAAAGAAAGAAAGAAAGAAAGAAAGAAAGAAAGAAAGAAAGAAAGAAAGAAAGAAAGAAAGAAAGAAAAGAAAGAAAAGACTTCCAAAATTATGCTCCTGCCAATATGATCTATATTTAATAAATGACTTTTAAGATAGGTTTGATTTTTATTTCAGCAGGCATTTCCCATCTATAATAAAAATATTATTTGTGCTACTCAAAGTCTGCATGGTGATATAATTGTTTTGAGAGCTATAAAGCCTTGGAACACAAAAATTGCTTTGGGACTGCCAGATAAGTAGGAAATTCAATTTGAATTCTTGAATCTAAAATATACACACTTACTGCACAAGTTCCAGCTGAAAACAGGAAAGAGGAAACAAAATTATTTAAAGAGAAGAGCAGTAAGATTAGAGATAGTGCAAGATTAGAGACAGTGAAACAAATTTTGTAATTAAAAATATAAACATAAACCTTATATGTAGTTTTCAGGCTGTACATATGCCTCAAGCATATGAATGATAATACTGTGTTTGAATTTTTGCCTTGGTACACTCATTCTGTCTCTTTTTAAGTGCCTATTAAGTATTTTGTTCCATTATCTTTTATGTCTAGATGCTTACTAATTGAAGGTTCTTTAAAAGCTGCAGTGAATACTCTGACTGTAGAAAGGTTAGGCTCCATTGCCCAAAGCTGCATTGAGTACAACCTCATCAGCATTCAGCACCACTGCCACAGTGTTAAGACTGGAAGAAGTGGGAAAAATTACCTCCTGAAACACAGGAAGAGAAGATGAAAAGAGGCCAGCGAGAAGAAAGGTGCCTTATTTCTGTTCTGAAGCTTCTTTATCTAATGGATCCCCCTCCCAAGCAATGTTGCGAATGGCAGGTGATGTGTTCTGCAAATAGATCAGCAATGTCACTTCTTAAATTGCACTTTTTGGCATTCAGGTGTTAAAGCCAGTCAGCTGGTAGCTAGGCTTTATCCAAGGCTGTATTATAGAAAAAGAGTGTATGTTAGATCATCTAGCAGCAATTACAGTAAAACACCTCTGGCTTGAGCCAGAATCACTGTTACTGTTGCTTCCTGCAGTGAATTCTGTCACTGTCATATTTGCTTCATATTTTCACTCCCAGGTGTCAGATATACTTGGGTAGGATTATTTTGCTGGGCTGAATTTGTTCCACAACTTCTCCAGAAACTGAAGTGACTGTTAGCTCTCTGACAGTTCTGAAATATTGAGATCTCAGTGAAAAATTGCAAAGATATACATCAGATTATATTTTAAAAGATATTGCAAAAGGCATTGAATAAATGATGAGATATCCATTGTTAGACCTGCTCTAGCCACAGATGTAATGTTACTTCTTTCCTTTCTTTTTTTACTTTTGCCATAATAATCACTGCAGCAAATTATAAATGCAATGAACCCCCCCTCTACCTATGACGGAGAGAACACAGAAACTGATTTATTATATTCATGGATAATACTGCATTATGCAAAGTTCAGGTGCATAATTTCATAATTTACTATGGAAGGAAGGAAGGAAGGAAGGAAGCAAGGAAGGAAGGAAGGAAGGAAGGAAAATGTTATACCCCTTCTCACATGTAAAAAGCATAAGGAAAATTTACATGTGCACAGATACTGTAATGAAATATTCACTCGTTATTTGCAGTTTGTATAATTCTTGCTCATCACAATATTTACCTAATATAGTTGTATCTCCTGTTGCTGCCACTTATTGTTTACTACTTGTAGAATTATCTGTGCTTTATGTATTAATGTTCAGTCATAGCTGAAGTCTTGTGTGGCTTCATGAATTATTTTCACAGGCTATCCAAAGAACTGAGAAATACTGTGAGGAAAACCTACTATTCTTCCATGACATCTTCCCCCATAAAGGGCTTCAAGAGCTGGAAAACAGAGCTACTGTCTTGCAAGAAATATGAGGCAATGGTTGACTGAAGAACAGATGGAGTTGATTGGATTACATGGAACGATTGGGTGGTGGTGAGAAGGCTTGCAGGTGCCGCAGAGAGAGACTGAGGAAGCACAGAAAGAAAGTGATTTGTTAATGAAAGTGAGAGAAAGGAGTAATAAAAATATTCATATATTCAACTGGGAAAGAAACGAGGAATTCTCTTGGCCTTCGCTTCTCTAGTCTTTCTCCTGTCCTTGAAGCCAAATCATGGTCTTGGTTTCCTAGATATAATGACATCTCTGTGCTCTTGATAGGAAAGTGATGAAGGCAGAGTTCCTTTCTGCTACATGTCTTAATTCCATTGAGGTCTGACATTACTTAGAAGGCAAAGAACAACCTCATTGATGCAGAAAAACTGCTTTTCATATCTGTAAGAAAAGCATATTAGAATTCTCTGATTTCTCATTATATCAGGGGGTGTAAAAAGCTACAAGGATCCATAGGTCAGGTTCTTACTAGGGAAAGTGATTGCTTGCAGTATTCAAAAAAATCCAAAGGAAATACACTCAGTATTGCTGGAGAATGAATTAAAAGGTTTTTCTGTTAATTCACTGATGTCTTTGAAGAGTCGTCTCAGCTCTAGGAGCAGTGATAAAGCCTTATTCCAAGGCAAAGATCAAGCTTTATGCTGGAGCTTAGTGATTTTTAGTTTGTAATTTTCAACTCTCATTTAAATAACTATTTTCTATTTTTCTATTTGCGGTTCATCCTATCAAAATCTAAGTTTTAGTTTTGGCTCAGGCTCTAACCATTTACATTTTGAAAAATGAAAAGGACCACAGCCATAATGGTGTCAAACTTTCAGTTGTAAACATACAGGAAACTTTTCCTTCCCCTTTCCCTTTCAGTAAAAATCTTTCTCACCTACGTACAAACCAAAGATCTGCTTTTGTAATAACTGTCATTAATAAAAAGAATTTTCCTTCTGGACTGTGCTCATTTAATCCATTGCAACTGTTCTCTGTTTGTAAAGGGACAGAAGGGCACACATACAGAAGTGTTATCAAAGCCAAGACTAAGGTATAGTTAGGCCAAAAAAATTTCCAGTTTACTTTAAACCATACAAACTCGAAACAATTTTGTGAGTATTTTGAAAAGTGAATATCCCTTTGTTCCATATTCTGTGTCGCATTGGGGTTTTTTGGTTGGTTGGTGGGGTTTTCGTTGTTTTTTGAGGGGTTTTGTTGGTTTTTTGTTTCATGAAAGCATTATTTTCTCAGATACTGAAGGATCATTTATGTAGTTTTTCAATCAAGTAAAATCAAAAAACTGTCTGACCAACTAGAAGAATGTGATTACTCTAGGTTGGTTTGATTTCATATTTCAATACCTAGCTCCCATATAAATATTTGCCTTTTCACTTTCTGCAAAAATTTATGCAAAATAATTTTGAAAATTAGTTTAAGTTAGGTGTGGAATGATAAAAGGACTAAACTGTAAATTGAAAAAATTTGGAGCAAATATTGTGAGTTTAGCGTAGTTTTAATAATTGATGGATTGAACATGATTTCTTGTGTGGTATGGAATCTTTTATGCATGGGGCAACTACACATGCTGCAGATCTACAAATCAGAATCTATGAGGTATTGATGCCGGAATGAAATTTCAGTATAGGAGCCATGTGCAATGAGCACTGTTCATGTTTAAAGTGGATAAAAATGAAATCTAAACCAGTTTTTCCTTACTGGTAATAATGATGTGGTCTGCTAAATAACTGAAGATGACCAACACATTTTCACTTTAACTAACTTGTGAATCTAACAAGATATTGATACCAACTACCAAAATTTCCCCTCTTTATATGAAACAAGTTTATCCTTCAAGAAGTTAACTTAGATTGTTCCTTCCTGGATATGTCATTCAGGAATGCTGACAGGAAGGGAAATGGACATTAGAGTCCAATCCTCCACAATGGATCCATATTTAATGTGAAAGTCTGGCCTACAAACAGACTTTCTTTACAGACCAAGAAAATATGACTTTCTACATGAATTTTCTATTCTGATTGGGTTTTTTTTTTTCCACGCTTACCAATAATACACTTTAGTATCTTCCAGGAAAGTACTAAACAACAGGTCTAATATATGTTACTTGTTAAAAATACTATTCCTGCTTCTTGCTGCTGAGTTTTTTGGGGTTTTTTCTTTACCCTTGTACAATATTATAGACATGACTCAGTGTCTCTCTGAAAGCAATTATTTCCATTTTTTGTGTGTGTACGAATTAGGAACGTCACCCACCACCACTTACATTCCTAAGCAAAGAAAAAAAAATCATACAGCATGCCAGCTGCTGGCATCTAATGATGCATCATTTCAGCATTCAGCATAAAATAGGGTCTATTTTCAGTTAACCTGAACTTAATATGTGCTGTGAGTCAGCAGCACGTTCTTTATAAAGCGAAGTAGTGTGACAACCAGCTTTTGAATGTTGCAAAACATTGCAACAATTTTAATAATTTCTAAAATAAAAAAAAAAGTTACCTTTTCTTTCTCTTTGGATGGTGAAAGACACAAGAAAAAAGAGAAAGGGTTTAAGAACCCATGCTTTCCACTCCTGTCCAGTATTGCCTTGCCTTAATAAGCTCTCAATAATCTTTTTACAGGTATAGTCTGAGAACCTGCTCTTGGCTTTGAAGGTACAAGCACACTGCACTGCGTATCTTATGCATGTGACTTCAAATGCAGTAGCAGATTATAGAAGGCAAGTGGCAATGCAGACTCATGTATCTAAGGAGTGGGCTGAACTCTCACAATAACTCAAGTGTACTAATATTTAAATAGAAATTTAGATCACTACTGTGAGAGAAGATGTATTGTCAGGCGGCAAAAACAAATGGGATAACATTATTGAAGAAATACTAGGACTATGAGGTTACAAGGTATCATAAAGCCAAAGTTTTTGAATACTTAATTCTGTCTTAATTTGAATATGTTTTCTGAGGATACAATTAAGGCCTGTTGAACTGGACCACAGCCAGGAAATGCCTGTATTGATGGTGTGCTCAATAAATGCTATTGTTTCTCAGCTGTGACTGAAACCCCTTTTGATTAAATGAACAAAATCTAGGATCTTATCTGCTGAGGATTTAAGTGGATGTGTTATGATGTGGAAATGGGATAAGCAAAGTAAAGAGGATACTCCAAGTAGTCTCCATTCCATTAAGATTGCTTCACTCCATTTTGTCATTAGCTTGGATAAGTTTGTTTACTACTAAAGGTTAATGTGAATGTGGAAAGCAGATGAATTATGTGTCTGCACTTCATAAAGGGGGAAAAGGTTCTGAGTGATAATACATATATTTTGAAAACTGAAAATTTCAAGCAGGAGAATTCCAAAAGTCAGTTAATTATTAGCTTTTTAGCTTACCTTTTTTTTTTGTCTTATCTTTTTGTTGTTGTTGTTGTTGTTTTTCCTAAAGAAAAATCTTATGTGGCATACTTATGGCAGATTATTTCTCATTCTTACATATTCTTGATATTAATTAATGTATTGTAAAGTAACGGAGAGTAGATTTTCAGGAAGCCACGGGACCTGTGTAAATCTGAGTAGTGTGTCTCTATGACAGAGATCCAGAGGAGAAAATCTGAATCAATACAGAATGACTGGCTCTAAATGCCTGGAACAATACAACTGCAATGGGGGGGAAACTTTGGATGAACCATTTTGCTTTTCAGAAGAGTCAATTAAATGCTGTGGAGTGTGCAGCAACTAAACTGCTCTAACACTCAAGCTGGCATACTTTCAGTGACAGTGGCATCTACCTCTACACTGCATTGCAGTAAAGAAAGTAAACTTTAACCTGAAATGCGATTAAAGAGGCTATGAGCAAGTTGAGACTTGCCTATACAAAGAGATTTTCCCTTCATTTCACTAGTTGCAATCATCACCGCTATGCCCATAATGCAAAATTGTTGGTGTAGGAGCTACTCTGGCAGGGTTTAAGTCAACTTGTTTACCACTGATGAGAAAAATGCAGCACAACCCCATTCATTGCCAAACTCGGACAGTGAAGGAACCAGAAGTTTGGCACTTCATGTACGTGCAAAATGATGCTGTCATTTATTATTGTACAATACTCACAGTTTACTTTCTGGGGGATTTCATTGTCCTTTTCTCAAGAGAATTTCCATAGAAAAGATTATGGGAGAAACTTTGCAGAACTACTTTCAGTTCATATCTTTCTTCTTTCTTCAAGTATAGTTCATTATCAACCTTGAAAAATGTTTGATGTGGTAAATCAGTAATCTGCAGCAGATAATATATTTGTGTGGACCACATTATTGCTATTATTTTCTACAGGCTGATGATGAAGGCAATTTTTTGTTTTAGGTTGAATTAGATGATATTTCCTTTTGTACTCAAAATTCTGAGTACTTTTCCCACCAAGGGTAACAAAATTCAGAATCCCATCTTGTTTTTAAGTTCCAGATATTTTTCCCCCCAAAGACGTATTCATTGAAAAAGCTACAAACTAGCTAAATGTAAAAGATTAAGAAAGGAACACACATAATTTAAGATCCATTTTGCCCATCATCCCAATTTAAGGTAAAACAATACTCTGCCCCTTCTTTTGATTCGTCTCTGCTTAGTTTGGTGTTCCATTAAATTTGAAATTAAACCATCTGTATTAATAGCAACACAATTTTTATTTTGGAGAATTCTCTAGCATTGTACATTTCAAACATAAAATTGTATATATGGAAGGTCAAAATTTAGAATGAGAGAGAAAAGGGATATACCATAGCCAAAAAGATCTGAGTAAGGTAATTTTAATGTTATTGATATTAGTCCATACCATCCTGTTCACCTGGTATGGCATATAGGCCTCTAGGTTTTATTGTCAATCATTAAAACTCATAGCATGGCATTCTCTTCTTATGGTCCTTTACAACCTGTCATAAGATATTCAGCCTTTCTACATAACTTTACAATCTGAGTATTTGTGTCCCAAAAGCTTTAGCCCCCGGAGAGATTTTAGAGAAACTTCCTTTTCCCTGATGACATATGTAAGAAACAGACCTCAACAGAAAAGGACTTTGATTAGCAGCTAAAATTAAAAAAAATTAAATAATTAAATGTGTGCAAGATCAAAACTATCTACAGGTTGATGGATATGGCATTATATGTGAAATGTCAGTAGATCATAATTTAGGATAAATCTGAACATGTGCTTGAAAAAGAAATATTTTTATAATTAATCATGCATACTTGTCTGATAGTTAAAATCAAGTTATGGTCCAGAGATTACAGAAACAAAAAACACAAGGAAAATAAAAAGGGGATTGCTTCTTGGTGAGAAAATGGGAGACTGGGAGATTGATTAAGATAATATGAACCAATAAACTGAAGAGGGTGTCAGGAACTGGGAAAGAATGAGAATAACTGAACTTACCTCTGTTTGATTCAGTCTGGTGTCTCAGTCAAATATCTTTTAAGGATTCCAGATTCCTCGATCTGGTACATTTCCTAATTCAGGAGAGGAAAAGTTTCACACCAATTCTTATGGGTTTTTTATTCCTGCTAAAGAATGAATGCAGATTAAGATAAGAGTATGAAAAATATGGGATGCAGTGAATACAGAGGCACTTCTGCAGAGCAGTAGAAAGATCCCTTTTTAAAAGAATAAAATTATGTCACCAGTTTCTCCCTCCTCAACTCCTGCTAAAACCAGAAGATTAACTTTCACAAATATGCTATGATTGCAGAACTTGCCTACAGAAAAAAAAACCCAAAACTTTTTTTTTTTTCCTTAAAGAAAAAGAGAAGATTCATTAGGTTTTTATGGTTCAGTAATCCTGAAATTTTAAAATTGACTGCTGAAGGACAAATCTTTTACTTGTAGTGTTTTTACTTCTCTCAAGTCCTTGTTTTTGCAGGGAACTCAGTAGATAACGTTTTTTCATGTAGATGTATTCAGAGGCAATAAATATTTTCTGTATAGCAGTGGCTGCATAATGAGATTTTTTTCCTCTTCTGTTTTGTCACTTGATACCAAAATCTGCCAGTTGTTATAATTTTGCTTTGAGATAATTTGTTACATTTCTTTCCTTTGAAATCAACATGATAGATTTGATAAAGTATTTATACAATTTAATAATTGCAAAGAGCTTTTCTCTTTGTTTTTACTTCTGAACATTTAAGGTGTGTTCTGTTTTGCACTGAATTCTGAGCATAACCCACAGGATTACAATAATTTATGTCTATGAGAAATTAGACTCATGAACACTTACTTTCTGAACATTGTCATAATTAGATTTCTGTGGAGTTACTTCTAATTTACTTTGATTTAAATTATATTTGTTGGCTCGCTTTTTTTGCACAATTCAACAGGGACAGCATAGAAATTAAGTCTAAATACTGATCTGAAATTTTATATTCAGTCTTCTAATTTTTTCAAGTATATTATTTCGCAAATATTTTGAAATAAATACAAAATAATATTTCTTTGAAAAAGTAGAAAACCAGAGTTCTTCATAGACTCCCATGGCCTTTCATTCTGGAGTATATACCTGTATGAACCACTTCTCCTGGAGTAATTTGGTTCTGCAGAATAATATAATTCTTAAATAAAAGTATGAATAGCTTTTCTTTTTACTTGTCTGTTTTTAATCACAGAAAACTTTTTTTGGTAGAGTGTAGTTTAACAATCAGTGTTTCAAGTTCTGTGTAGAAATTTCAGAAAGCCTAACTATATTTGTAACTTTTATAGTCCCATAACAAAACTTGAAGAAGCGTCATGAACAAAAGAACAGTTTATGGAATAATCTCCAAGTAGGTTAATGCATCCACAATACAGCTTGCTCACATAGGAAAAAAAGGAGCAATGAAATTGTCTGTTTTGTCTATCTACAGAAGGCATTCCTCTTTAAAAGAGTAATGAAGAATCTCTTTTGGATTAAATTTAAATCCATCAACACTTGGAGTGTCATCAGACTGCACTCCTTAATTTTACATGTGACACCAAACTTGGAGAGGCTGTGGAGAGTGGACCAGGGCAGGTCTTCTGTTCAGGGGAACCTCATGAGCCTGAAGGAATGGTCTGATAGGAACTTTATGAAATTTAACAAAGGCAATTGCAGATTCCTGTGCATGGGAAGGAAGAGCTCCTTGAGACAATGCAGGCAGGAGACTGACTAGCTGGGGCACAACGTTGGGGCCCTCAGGAAGAAAGTGACCTAAACATGAGCCAACATAGTTTCCTGGCAGCAGAGAAGGTCGTCAGTATCTGAGGCTGAAGCAGAGCCAGTATTTTGGGAAAAGCTCTTATCTGCCCTACATATGACATTCCTTAGCCAACGCTTAGGTACTGTGTGCAGTTTGGGCCTCAGTTTACAAGACTTGAGTGCAATTTACAGGAAGAACACTGGGAAACTCCAGAGAACCACCAAGATAATCAGGGCATGGAGCAGAAGCTCTGCGAGGAGACACAGAGTGAACTGGGGTTGCTTAGAAAGAAAAGGGGTGACTCGGGAGGGACAGGGTAGCAGCCTAACAATGCATCTGAGGAGGAGGCTGAGCAGGAGGCTGGGCTTACCACAATTTATTTCCAGTAGGAGGACTGTAATCTGAAACCAATGAATTTCTACAGTAAGGTTTGTGTAATACAATACACATAAAATTGATTATAAAGTTATTGTACTGGAAATCCTTGCTGGGTTTTAGGTAGATGTAGTGTCTGGGGAGCGCTTGTTTGATCGTAATTTGGAACATCTAATTTTAATTTCTAAGAAGGCAATTGCAATCCAAAATAAGATGGAAAGAAGCGTTAGTGAAACTTTTACACGGATATAAAATAGTTTCGTATCTCTTTTATCTGAAAGCTTTGAGGAGACAGCTGTTTTCCAGCATAGCTATCAATACTTCTGAATAACTGAAAAAAATAACTAGCTTAAAAAAGAGGCTTCCCATACTCACTGTATTTTCATTTAATATTCTTGATGTTAATAAATTATTTCAATAGAATGTAATGATAGTAGATTTCTGTATGACAGGAGCAAATTTTCATTTACAGTAAGATCATTCATTACAATCAGAGACAGGGTACTTGAACTGAAGATCACCACTCAGTTAAAATAAAAAATAATGAAAATGTCATCTTTAATAGAAAGTGTCATATGAATACATTACAAGTGGTGCATATTCAAAATGTTTTCTATAAGTCATGTATGTAATTTCAGATTTTAGAACTTAAAAACACTTTACTTCCTTTTAGTTGAGATGGGACACTACACCTATATTTTCATTTTCATTTGAGGCATCAAAGTCCATAATGTTACTTAACTCTATATTTTATTTGACAATAGACAACTCCTGAAATAAATTTGCACTAAACCCACAGACAGCAATTATAAATCAAAGTAGGCAAACAGAACTTAAAGCTGTATTTGACATTAAGGACTCCTGCAACACAAAATTAAGAAAGGGCTTCGAGTTATCTGTGAGTATCAGTGCAACCCTTGGTCTAAATATCAAAACCTTGGGCAGTACAACAATGAAATACAAGCTAAGGATTAGTTACTGCATTATTTGGTACAGAACAATAAATGAAAACCTGCTGTCTCAAACAAGGAGACTAGCGTAGCATTTTGCAACTACATGGTCAGGATTATGGAAACAATGTGGTTTTGATTATAAAAAGTTTATAGAGAAAGGAAAAATAGTACAAATGTCTAGTCATCATAAGTCTGTGGGGAAATAAAACAGGCCAAAGTTTTTATTTTTATTTGTCTGTTGATCATATTATGCTATCTACTAATTTACTTCTTCCTATAAAGATGAATATGAATCACCAAGAATCATAACAATATTTTTTCTTAATCTGCTTCATTTCCTACACACATACAAGAGTATTTTGTTTTTCATAAAAGTGCCCACCCTTGTTAAATCAAATGCTGTGATTTTTCTCAAAGACAATGTACAAAATTGTCGCCTTTTTTTTTTAATTTAACACAAAATTATACTATATATGATTAGTAATTTAAATGATGATTAATTAGGTCTTCTAGGTGGAAGTCTGCTTGCCAAGTAAATACACCATATATTCAGTGTCAGTAGTTTTAATTCCAGAGATGCTAAGGAATGTATTGTCTTTTTATTTGAAGAGAAGGTGTTAAGATGACATTTCAGGAAGAGAGAGGGAGATAGCGCCAGGACCCAACAGTACACATTAAAGTTTTCTACATAAATGAAAAAAAGGAAGTTGATTTACAGGTCACAAAATGGCATAATGTCTCGTAATCTATATTGGAAAGCGAGAAGGTGACAACTATAGTTAAAGGAAAGCCAGATGCTGGGCAGAACAGTCCATTAAACTCTGCAGTACAACCGAATTGCTTAAAATTATATATAAAGGGGATTGTAGAATGATGTGAGTAGGTACATACAGCATACTAGAGAAAAACAACGTAAACCCCAGAAATCTTCTGCATTTTATTAAAAATTTTAGATAATATTGACAAGTTGAGGCTAGAAGAGGCAAATTAGATTTTGTGATTTGGCTTTTAAAAGCAACCTTTAGGAAATGTTTTCTTACAGAAGGTCACTAGTTAAAGTGAAGAATGCCTACAGCAAGCAGTGAAGCTGCAGCATAAGCAGAGGTACAGCATAGCACCAGTAGGTTGAACTGGTAGTTGTAGACAAGAATAATCACAGCAGAGGCCAGGAAGTGTTCCTGGTCCTTGCATCTGGACTCTATCAGGTTGAAAGCATGCATTCCTAATTCCATCTAACCAAGTTCTGTTCAAATACTGTACGCAGAGCTATAAATAGTCTATTTGCACTACTCCTCTGTACTGATAATAGATGTTACAAGAGTATGACATAAGAACTACAGCAGGTAAAGTTCTCTGATTTCTGCTCTTTAACAAGAAAACCATAACACATATTTTGAGTTAAAATGAGAATAAAGGAAAGCATAGCTAGGACTACAGAAATGAGACTAAGGCCCAAAAAGAGTTAACTGAGGTACCTTGTTCTAGTTTGCCTGTAAGACTTAACACAACACATGCTGGACCAAAGAAATCTAAAAGTTAGAAGAACAGAAGTAGGCCATAAATCAAGACTAGGTAGACATTTCAATAGGCAAAAAAGCCCTGAAGCCAAGAGTTCTTGCAAGCTTCAGTTAACAGGTCACTAACAATGGAAAGTAGAAGGGTCATGGTGAAGAAGAAGGGCTGAAGACCCTAGAGATGAGGTCAAAGGCTGGACCTCCCACTGGATGTAGCACCAAAAAGCCTTGCCAAAAGATGATGTCAGAAGATTCCGCCTCAGGCCCCACCTTAACTCCACCTGTTATGAATATGATTAGTAGACGATGTAATCGTATGAATATGTATGTTAAGATGATGTAATCACAGATATAGACTGTATAAATTACTTTGCTTTCACTGATGCCTTTAGGCAAGTTTGTCCAGTGCAAACTGGCTTGCCTCCAGCACTGTCAATAAATACCTTGTTGCTAAAAGACACAAAATTCTCTTAGCAGTTTCTTTTACGCCGAGGTTTTTTGGAATCACTAGAGATTGGAATAGGCCCATTTCTGAGTTGCTTCCAAGTCTAATCCAAGTTCAGGAGGAGACCTTCAACAAGATGAACTTAAATGTCAAATTAATAATGAGACAATAACAAGTTAAAAAAAAAAAAGGAGAAGGGAGAGAATAGAATAGATGATTAAACAGTCTCTTAGTGTGGTTTTTTGCCTTAACTCGTGTTTTTTCAGCTTTCTGTATTGAACTGACATTGATAATCATTTTTTTTAGAAACAGGCTTGAAGTATAGTGTAGGATACAAAAGAAAAAACAAAAAAAACAACCAAACAAGCCCTGCGTAATTGTGTCCAGATACAGTAACTCTAAGCTTTCACTCTCTTTGCTTGCAGAATTAGGCAGCTGTATAATTCCATCCACCCAATGTGACAGTGCTCCATGGAAATATGCAATTATATGCTCATGTTTATCTTTGGTTTTTATTTACAGAAATAAATCTCTGATTAAAATGATTTTTAGTGAAAGCACCATAATAAATGTACACAATACATGAAATATGAAATATAAAATAGAGACAGTCCAATATTTAACCTTGTAAAAATGTGATATTAGAGAAGTATTCTTAGTCCTTCTACTGAGGTATGAGGAACATATTTTATTTTGATTTTATTAATAACGTTCAAAAGCTATACGATGCCCAGGTATCACTTAAGAGAGTGTCACATTGACAGCACCATTTCCACTGCCAAACTTCTCAATTTCTCATTCCTGTTTCCTAATATTTCTGAAAAATTATCTCCCTTCTTTTGGCACTGTTAGTTGGACATGCTGTTGATTCTATATCCCCTGCTCTGTGGGTTTCTCTGAAAAACCTGTAGAGAATCCAGGAACATGAGTTCCACTTGCAGCCAAAGAGTGAGAAAATAATTTGTTGACCAGGCATATTTACTGCTACCTACAGGATGTTGTAGTGTTTGGTGACCTTCTCTCTGCATCAGCAGTTCCACTTTCCTAACACAGACTTGGATAACACTTTCAAAGAATGGGCCGTGCTGTTTAGGAACATATTGACTATTCTGCTGTGTAACAGCAACTCAAATCAACGTGGCATTCATGACAAATATAATACAGCCATCCTGGGCATCAGAGGCAAGGGGCAAGTAAATCACTGTTATCATATCCTCAGGCACCACCAACACTTGACTAATAATGCAAGTTTGAGTGATGGAATAGGAAAAACTGAGATCTGCCTGTCATACTCTTAAAATGTTTCCCATAATAATTTTCTACCGTCTTCAGGCATTACAACGTTTATTATGTGTATCTTCAATCTTGGTGTATTTACTTAGATTTCAAAAACTGTTAGTGTGTGATGTTTACAGCTAAAATCAAATGAAAATGCATCAAGAATACATATAGTTGATCTTCTAGCCTAACAGCTAGTGCACAGTCAACATGAAGTCAGAAAAAAATTGGGTTTTGTACGCATTCTGTGGGATCAAAACAGCATTACTGTTATTTGACATATAAAAAGTAGAGTAAGCTGCTAATAAATGTAAATACAAAAGTCTTTTGGGTTCATTCTATTCTATTTTAAAGCCATAGTTTTGAACTATGATTTTGATCTGTCCCGATTTATCTCACCAAAACTTTCCTTTAGATAAATTTTGTCAGATTTGTTATAGCTCCATTTGCCCCAGTTCTATCTCCTTAGAAAGATTTGTCTTTTGGCCATGTGAATAAGACATTGCTTTTCTGGGTTTGGGAGAAATCTTATAAACATTTATAAAAGCCTGGCTCTGTAGTGCCCAAGGAAATAACAAGGGCAGTGAATGCAAACTGAAATACAGTGTATTCCATTTAAACATAAGAAAATTTAAACATAAAGAAAACATTCTTTATGATCTGTGTTGTCAAGCATTTGTGTGGAAATGGCCAAGAACTCTAGAGGTTCCTTCCAACTAACTGATAAGCGATTACTTAGCTCTTGAAGTGGTGCCAGGGTTTACTGTGTGAGCAATGAAAGATACTTGTTTGTCACACCTTTCAGGATTCAGGTATAGCTGCAAAGTAACATACGCTCTATTAGTACCTTTATCTTAAAATTACTACATTTTGTGACTAATCTCGTTTTTTTAAGACAGCATATTTTTCTGAATCCAGAGTTAAGGACTTTAGAAGACCTTGTTAGAACTGCAAATTGTCTGTTTTTGTTAGAGTTACAAATGAGTGAAACCCCATATCTAGGACTAAAGCATTGACGCTGCCCGGCAGGAAAGAGGAGCACAGGACAAACGGTTCTTGACAAGGCTTAGGAGGTGAAAAATGAAGCTTTATTTGAAGGGTAGTGCCAGCTTTTATAGGGTGCTGGTGGAAGGTTCTGGAAAGGGGCAGAACTTGGGCGGAGCATGCAAATACAAACCAATCAAAGAAAAAGGGGGTGGTAACGCTGCACTGCGGCAACTGCCAACCAAGCAGGGAAAAGCACATTACATGAGGTACAGAAATATATGATTTTTAACAAAACTGATTAATGCCTATTTTTAACAATCACGAACTCTATTTCTGATAGCAAAACCATCTCTAACACCTAAACAAAGACTGTGTCAACACGTTCTTCTGTTTCTTCATTGCCTTTTTCTTACTTCTTGTTTTCTTTCTTCCATCTCTTATACGCCTCACGTTTCTGGCTTCCGACTTCGCATTATATTTGTATTAGGACCAAAGAGAAAAATCTTCTAATCAAAGAGCATCAACTTTCTTGTCTTAAATACAGCTGCTTATCTGTGATTGACTCTCTGTACAAAGTGATGAATTACCACCAATTAATTTATTCTAGCTGTGTTCCCCTCTATGACAAAAGAAGTGTCACGAATTTCATCTGGTCTTGGTAGTTAAGAACTACAATGTATGATTTTAGTTGAAACTTTGTGATACAATTGAAGGGGTTTAATCAGAATATTTTCATGCTGCCAAAGAAATTTATTTTTAGATAATGCAATATAAAATAAATTTTGGTTGGATTTTAAACTTGACTGTTATTCTGCACTTTGTAACATCCACTTTCATTAACGTGGTGAATGGGAGAGATAGCCCTTGAATGTTATAGGGAGTGATTTATATCACCTGTGTCACAAGTGTGTTAATTACTGCCTGTAAATAGGTTTGGTTCCGATGTCGAACTCCAAATTCTAACTAAATAACTCCAAAAATCTGACTCCGAAATCTAACTGAACTTCTCCAAGGAGGAGTTATAAATGTTAACATTTCCAGAGGAGAGAGATATAAAAGCTTGTATGGCATGTGAACTGCAGGTTAAGCAGCCTCCAAGTAGGCCTGGACACACTAGCCCATAACAACTTTTACAGGGCAGTGCATTACATTATTAATGTCTGTATTGAAAGAATTAATAAGCATAGCAGACATGCACTTGATTTAGAAAACACTCGGGTATATATAAGTACAGTATATATTATCTATTTCCTATGTTTCTGTTATTTTTGTAATGGTTTGCAAAAACGACTTTTATTGTTTCATCACACAATTCTTCTCTAAAGCTATAATTCTCAATGTCATTGCTACACTTTGTCAAATAAATTATTAAAATAAAGTGTTCTTTAATTAAATCATAGGGCTAAGAAAGAAGATCATAGAATCAGACATTCATCAAGGTTGGAAGAGACCTTTAAAATCATCAAGTCCGACCATCAAACCAGCATTACCTCTGTAACCCCTAAACCACCATAACACATCATCCCGTGCCAGACCCAGATGCTTCTTAAACGTCTCCACGGATGGTTTTGACTCCACCACTTCCCTGGGCAGCCTATTCCAATCCCTGATCACCCCAACAGTGAAAAAAATTTTTCTAATGCCTAATCTGAATCTCTCCTATCTCAGTTTAAGACCATTTCCTCCGGTCCACTAAATGGAGACATGGTAGAAGAGACTGGCCCCCACCTCACTAAGACCCCCTTTCAGGGAGTTGTAGAGGGTGATAAAGCCCCTCTTGAGCCTCTTCTTCTCACAACTAAACATACCCATCTCTCTCAGCTGTTCCTTATAAGACATGTTTTCTAGACCTTTCATGAGTGTTGTTGCTCTGCACTGGACATGCAATTGTTAAATGAGGGGCCCAAAACTGAATGCAGAGATCAAGGTGTAGCCTCACCAATACTGAGTACAGGGGGAAAGATACCATGAATTGTATAGTCTTGCTTGTATAACACAAACAACATAAGTTCATCTATTTTGCCTAGAATCATGGCTAGGCTTCACAAACGAAGATTTGGGAAGGGCTCTACCCACGCTTGCTGCAAGCGCGCTGATGGCTGAAAAGGCTGATGCGAGATAGGCAAGTCCGGTTGCAAAAGGCACAGCAGAAAGTCTCCATAGGCGGTGTTGGTGACGCACGGTTCTTTCTGCGTTGTCTTTTCTCCTCGAGGCTGATACTGTGTGCATTCTCAGAGGAAGCAGCAGCGTTGTGGATGGTGTGTCTCCATGCCTCCTGATTGGAGGCCAGAGTGGACCATTGATGGTAGTCAATTTGCCTAGCATAGACCTCTTTTAATTGGATGTTGTTCAGAAGGTACTTCCTAGAATTCTTCAGTTTTTCTTTAAAGCTATTATGTCATCAAGAATCCATCACTTCATATCTAACTCCATAAGTATTCTGTTAAGTTCTCCTCCTCCCATCAGCCAGTTCCTTCCTTCAAATTTGTACTCAGCTAGATTCTCTGCACAGTTCTGTCTCCTACTTATGTCTTTAAGTGGAGACTGGCTAACTATTTGCATGTATTCTTCCTTGTATACACTGCAATTAAGTTACCTCTCAGCTTTCTGGTGAATGAAACATGATTAGTCCTTTGGAAAAAGTTTGTCTAGCTGTAATTTTCTTCAGTTTCTGAACTCTTCAACTTTTGAATATCCTCTTAAAATCATTAGTCTTTGGTACCTGCAGTATTCCAGGTAGGGTTAGTGATCAACTGTGGAACAAGTGGCCAAAACTCTGAGAGTGGAAGGCTAAAGCTTTTTTAAGACAATTGTTTTTAGAGTAAAATAAAAAATCTTAGCCACAGAAACTTCTTTTTTTATAAACTAATATTTCCAGCTCTGAAGATTTGCCATCTGCATCTTTAAGATGTGATTCCTGTTGGATACATCTAGAAAGTGCTACACCATAATTTTAAGAATTGAAAAATGTCTTTGACATTTGTGTTCTTCAACTTGCTTTGCTGCGAAATTCAGAAGATTTTTTTTGCACATGCATTTCAATGAAGTTTCATCACTCAAGTGTCTGGAAGAATTATTCTGTAAGAGAATGACTTAAAAGTCGGCCCATAATCTTTAAAATATGCCTTAAGTCTCTCATCCAATAGAAGACTTTCACGACACAGTTCTGTAGACTTACTGTCTCGGAAATTCTCCCTGCAACCTGTGTTACACCCTCACCTTTTTTCCCTTAAATGGAGAAAGAAAGAAGAAAGAGTGGGATTCACTATAAATGAATCCATATTCATCAAGAGGAAATTTTTTTGGAGGATTTTTAACCCAGTGGTAGGCCTAGGCTCATTGGGCTAGGCAGGTCCTAAAAATGCTACCAAAGTCAATTCTCTACTCTCACGGACCAAAGAGGAAAAACTAGGGAATTTAGTCCCGCCAGCTTGAAGTCAAATTGGTGAACACAGTATAGTGTCTTTCTGAATCATGTGAGGAAATCCTATTTATGCTTGTACCTCATAGTTTTTATGGTCCTTGAAGATAAAATCGGTTCTGGAAGGAAAAAGGAAATTAAAAGCTCAAGCAATTAATTCTTTCCTACCCAGTATTCTCTTCTTGTGATTTTTGTTTAAGGGTACACAATAGAGTGAAGTTTAAATGGTTTATCATAGGAGCAATAACTAATTAAAAAAATTTCATGCAAAGCTTTAGAATTAAACCTATCAGAAATGATGTTGTTTAAGTATTTAAAGAGTTTGGTCTTAGTGAAGATTTTGGGTTTGTATTGGTAGGGTCATAATGTGCGTAACACTAAGGAAGAGAGACAGCATTTCTTGTTAAAACTGCCAACAGACTCAACATCTAACCTTAGGTATCTGTGGAAAAGTTAATATAGTTAAATGAAGTATGAAGGAGGATCTTATTTCTACAAGATGCACAAAAGTCATCTTGAGTATCAAAACATTGCACCAACGTCATTGTGCTATGCTGAATTGTTCCTGGTCCTGAGGCCCTTGTACTCTTTTTGTTTCCATACTGCATTTGTGGAATTTCTTACATAATTTAAAAAAAAAAAAAAATTATTTTCTAATGTTTCAGAAGTGTTGTATTTTCCATATTTGTAGCATAACTTTGTTTTATCATGATAACGCGGTAGCTTCTTTGCTGTTTAGTACTGCACAATGTAAATATTGAAAGGAAAAAAGAAGAGTCTGAATTGAGTAACTAGTGATTCTTTTGTGGAAAATGGTTTAAAAATATGTTAAGAAAATTGTTTTCTGAACTGTTAGGAGTAAAAAGTTCAAAACCTTCATTTTCAAACCTTTAATGCCTAGCAGTTAATTATTAGATGTAGTAAGGTTCTGTGTGAACAGAAGTTACAGTGATTTATTCAAGATCAAGATTTTTTGGTCTTAACTTCAATACAGGATGAAGCTCCTTTATTTTTGCATCTTCAATGAATACAGATAACAGAGCTTCGATGTTTTGCTTTCAGAATCAGGAGCTTGATCCAAGGCCAGCTCAGTGGAAATGCTATTATTGATTTCAGTGGCTTTGGATCAGACTTTAATTCTGTTGTGACTGGATTGAAAACCAATATACTTATCTCTTCGGAATTTTTGCTTATGTAGTTTATTTTAAAGGGTTTTATTTAATTCTTTTTCTGTTGTGAATCAGGAAATTATTCAAATAATTCAACCTACTTCCTATTTAACATTTTGTTATCAGCTGTCAAGATAATGAAATACTTAATATAAATTTAAACACTTTAAATAACAAAAATGTTGCTGATATGAATAATGGAAGAAACAGAAAAGTGGGAAAAAATTTACAAGGATAATTCAAACAACTTCATCTGTAAATAATGAGAATTTAGTGAGGTTGATATCCAAAAAAGCTCTCATTTCTTAGTGTAAAAACATTCATTTTTCACATTGGTTTTTTAGCAATATTCTTAGGACATTGAAGAGAAAATGTTAGGTGAATGTAAATAATTTTCATGGAACTTTTTTCTTACTCCTAGAAAATTCAGTTCACCTATGGATTTCTGAAAGGAACATTTCATCAAGCATCTGATCTGTCACAAAAAAAAAATAAATAATTAAGGCTCAGGAGACTGATACCCTATAAACAATAAACTGGGTCTCTTAATTAAAAACCTGTAACTCTAAGTTCTCATGATGTAGAACATACCCTTAGGATAAGTTTTGTAAAATACCAAGGTCCAGAGCTAGAAGAGAAATAACAACTAAGAAAGTGACATTATGGCATTGGTCCACACTATTTGGACTTTATTCTTTCAGATCATAATATCACGACTATTGGGAAAAATTTCAAGCTAACTACTATAGTGATTCAGTACTACAGTACACAAGTAGCACTGCCAGTGAGACAATTGTTCCATCTGCCCTAGACATCTATATTTATTGAGATGTGTGGTGGGTTCACTGTGGCTGAATGCCAGGTGCCCACCCAGCTGCTCTATCACTCCCCTTCCCAGTCAGACAGGGGAGAGAGTAAGGGTGGAAACAAAAAAGAACCAGCACAAATTGTGGGTTGTGATAAGGCAGTTTATATTCATACAAAAAGCAAAAGCAGGGTGCGCGCACAAAGCAGAAGCAGCTACTGATCTCTACTTCCCATGCGCAGCGATGGTCGGCCACGTCTCTGGGAAGCAGGGCCCCTACGTGTGTGCCGGATGTTAGCAGGCAGCCATTGGAGACAATGAGTGCCTCCCCTTCTGCTTCTTGCCCCAGCTTTTATATCTGGGTTGCTGTCATATTGTATGGAATATCCCCTTGGTCAGTGTGGGTCAGCTGGCCTATTTGTGTNCTGTTAGAAAGAGAAAATAGGTACATTGAGACCCACATTGGCTATTCATTCAACTGTGTGAAGTATCTCCTAATAACTTATTTTAAATATCAAAAGAGAACAATTATGTATACTTTGATATGAGAAGCTGGAACTGTGTGTACTTATTTCTGAATATTTGTTTCAGGATTTTATTAATTGCTTTCAACTTTGAAAGCATTTCTGTAGCTTATATTAATTATACAATATTTCTTGTCAGCAAATTTGTAAAGCTTAGGGGTTGAGGAAGACAGAAAAAAACAACCCAAAACCTGAGAGAAAAAAAAAAAAACCAGGAATTATTGTAAGGAAGAAATTACATGATCTAAGGCTGGAAAAAAAAAATGAAAAAGAAAAGAAAAAATACTGTGTAGAACTGAAAAATAGATGACAAGTTACTGATGCGTAGCACTGAGTAGCTATCTCAGTTGCCTATCTCTGATGAAAAAGGTTTATTGCCAGGATGTCACTGAATGCTGCAGCTGAAAGAGCCTTAAGTGGGCATTCTCAAATGGGAGCTTACTGTTCAAGCAAGAGTGCAACATTTATTGAAAGGATTAAGGTACATTAGGTAACTGGAACAGAAAAGAAGCAGACTTCAATGAAATCTTTAAAGATAATGACTATATTTTGGGTCTAGAGTGGGGAAAAAACCCACAAAACTGAACATAAAAACCAAAGATTTTTTTCTGTCATTTTAAGAAACATCAAAAACAATCTGAACATTATCATAAAAGACATGAAGGTCATGGTAATCAATACTTTCGTTTATGTCATCCAGAGATGTTCACAGTTAATAAAAACTATCAACAAGGTTTACACTGCCAGATATGGAATGATGTGCTTAAAATGGTCTGTCAGATTATGTTGGTATGTGTCAGACAACAATAACGATTTCTATAATATTAAAGGGCTCAGTGGACCTGTCAAAAAGTCAGAGGGTTCTACAAGTGATGACAAAGAAAAATTTGCTCTTGTGCTACTACAAGTTTTGACCCCATATAACTTGCAAAATAGAAAAATATTAGTACTGAGTTTGTGTGACAAGGTTTGGGTAGTGTGGGGCTTCTCTGAGAAACCATTGGAAACTCCCTGTGTCTGACAGAGCCAATGATACCTGTCTTCAAGGTCATCTGGCACTGGTCAAGACTGAGTCCATCAGTGATGGTAGTAATGCCACTGTGAGAACATATTTAAGAACAAAAAAAGGTACTGCGCTGATGAAATTGTGTCCAGAGAAGAGAGGAGTGAGAATATGTAAGAGAAACAGCTCTGCAGTCCCCAAGGCTGGTGAAGGAGGGGGAGGAGATGCTCCAGCCACTGGAGCAGCGATTCCCCTGCAGCCAGTGGGGAAGACCATGGTGAGGCAGCCAGTGCCTCTGCAGCACATGAGGCAGAGATCCACCTGTAGCCTGTGGAGGACCCCATGCCAGAGTAGGTGGATGTCCCCAAGGAGGCTGTCCCTCCATGCGAGGCCCACACGGGAACAGGAGATCCAGTGAAGAGAGGAGCCCACACTAGAGCAGGTTTGCTGGCAGGACTTGTGATACCACAGGTGACCCATACTGGAGCAGGCTGTTCTTAAAGGACTGCACCCTGTGGAAGAGACCCACACTGGTGAAGTTCATGAAGAACGGCAGTCCATGGGAAGGAGTCACACTGAAGAAGTTCATGGAGCAGTGTCTCCTGTGGGAGGGACTGTGGAGGAGGGGAAAGGGTCCTCTCCCTGAGGAAGGAGCAGAGGCAAAAACAACATATGATGAACTGACCATAACCCTCATTCCTCATCCCTGATGTGCTGCTGGAGGGATAAGGTAGAGAATCAGGAATAAAGGTAAACCCAGGAAGGAGGACTGGGGAGAAGGTGTGTTTAAGATTTGTTTTTTCTTCTTGTTATCCTACTCTGATTTGATTGGCTACAAATTCAATTAATTTCCCCAAGTAGAGTCTGATTTGCCTGTGACAGTAATCAGTGAGTGATCTCCTCCTGTTCTTATTTTGACCTATGAACCTTTCATCATATTGTTTTCTCTCCCTTTGTTCAGTCAAGGAGGGGATTGGTAGAGAGGCTTTGGTTGGTACCAGGCATCCAGCCAAGGTCAGAACACTACAATATTCCTTAAAAATAAAGTAATACTTGTAACTAAAGCAAGTTAAGATTTATTGTCTTATTTGTTAGAGTTCTTGATATAAAACAGATGAAGATGTTATATTAGTGGACGGGAAAAAATCAATGAGATCATTATCTTGCCTGAACAAAAGCATTGAGAGTTATGCAAATGAGAATTTCTGGAAAAAAAGTTAGACATCTCTTTTGGGAAGAAGAAATTCTGAATGACTCTTGAAAGGTGATTATGGGATAATAAATATTAATTGCATTAAAAATAAAGACACAGACACCATATTCCCAATGAACTCTCTTGTCTGACCTAAGTATACATACAAACTTTCTCCAGTAAAAAATAGAATAGAATACATACTTTCTGAAGGCAATTAAAGAAACATATTCACAAAGCAAAATGTGTCAAAACCAGGCTGACACAGACACATTTTCCCATCTGTCACTGCAAACACTGATAAATATTGAATAATTAACACACAAAGAAAAATTGGAGCAACTTTTTTTTCAGGAAGCCCCAGCTTACCAGCTATATGTATTTGCCTCTTATTTTGTGCTCACGAGAGCTTGCTTATGCCTAATATTTATAGGGTGAGGGGAATCCTCCACCTCATTATATAAATTAGCTACTGAAGCTACAGAGCCCAGACATGCAACTGAACACCAGTGTGGGTGATGTTAGATGTGATTATGTTAGGGATTGATTCTCCTGTCTTTAAATAATAGTTGAAGGAACTCATAGGAGCCAGGAGCTTTATGGAAAACAAACTATTCTGCTAATGCATAAAAAAGACAAAGAATGCAGTAAGAAGCCATCGGGGAATCTACATCTACAAGAAAAGGAAAAAAAGAAGACGGGCTAAAGCAAAGCACACTTCTGAGTCAAAACGAGGTTTTAAACTGATGTTTTTCTTTACAGTTTGTGATAGCACAAGACATTTAAATCCTGCTTCAGAAAGCAGATTTATCAGTATGTGGCTGGAGTGTATTGAATATAAAATCACATGGGTTACATCCAAGGAATTGAAGAGTATTGACTACCTAAAGCCCCGTGTGGGTGGACCTCGTATCTCTAATACGGACCGGTTTAGTGTTTTTATAGTATACATTGACTTTATTTAATGCTAGGATGAGATATTATTATTTGTTTTCCATTACCTTTTTTTTTTTCCAAACCTAGCAGAAAACAGTAAAATGCATGATGAGTGAACTAGAAATAATATAGAAATAACATGTGAAATAATATAGAAATAACATGTTGTAAAATTCCTGAGATTACTATGTGTTCACTTGTGTTCTAAAACTACTGATGTTATATAAAATCTGGTTTTGCACTATTTACAAGCATTTGAAGACTATTGACCATAACAAGATGGTAAAACTCAATACTGTCAACACTGATCAAACAATTAAAAATATATTGAACATTTCTGTGATGTACATATGCACAGTTTGATCTGATTTTCTTACTTCTCTTTTGACAGTTCACACAACTGAATTAATTACAGTTGAGTAAATAGATTGTTGATTTCACCTTTCTTAATTCATTTCTACGGACCTGTTTCCCAGTTTTTGTAGAATCATAATTTTTCCTGAGTGCCTATGAAGTTTAAGCCTTTCCTAAGAAGTTATTTCTTTCCTCCAGTTAGGAATGTATAAACATGCTGTGTAAAGAGAGAAAGCAGGAGGAAAGCAGACTGAGGTAAGAAAGAGAAAGAAATGCTACTATTCAATCTTTAGAAAAGATGGCAGATTTATTGTTGCTTTCAATTACTTGTCACTCACTTAAATCCAGATTTTGTTCTATTTTGGGTTATTCATACTTTTAATGCAGTATCAGACCTCTTAGCTTCAGATTTATTGTTCTATGTGTTCTAGAATCGCAATTACTACATATCATCATTACCTACAATAATTCCTAGAACTGTAGCTCTTAAAGTCAGAAGTGACCTTTATGATCAGTCACTCTAATATCCTACATAATAAGAGCCATATGAAATCAAATAGTAAGACATATATCCATCTTGATATCTTGTACTCCAAAGAAAATAACAGGTAATGGCCTATTTTAAGATTAACTGAATATTTTAGTTAGCTGGAACTCATTATGCGGTTCATTAGTGGTTACCTTTTCTTTGGTTCATGGTTCCTACATGAAGCATGCAACATCACAGAATTTATTGCTCTAATTTGTATATTGTTGATGCAGACAACTGCAAATTCAACTGGGAGCTAAATGAATGATTAAGCATGGATAAATGAAGTGCTTTTGCAAGTCTTAACTTTTGGAAGCTAAATTCTGACTGCTGAGCAGAAGAACTAAGACTAACACCTCAATAGCATTCTTCAAATCCTGACAGCTTTGTTCAAGACCTGAGAACTAGGTAGAGATTTGAAACCCAAATGTGTGAATGAAGCAGTGGTGAAGATAGGAGGGATATAGGTATGGGTCAGGAACTGGAGAATTTCTCTGAAGGAGTAGATTGCACAGGCAGCATGGCCTGAAACGTACTCATAATGGAATCAGGTAAAGAAATTGAAAAGTGTTGGAGATTAACATTTTGAATAAGAAGGGAGAGACTGGTAGAAATCAATGATATGCAAAAGGTCACTGGGCTCAAAGTGATACAATGGCTTGTGTCCTACTGCTGGGGACAAGAATAGGGACAGGAAGAATATAGTAAGTGCTATAGTAAGTTGCAAGTGAATCTAGCATGTGAATGTCCAAATTCATGAGAGGTAAATACATAAAGAGGGGAGGAAGAACATAAAAATAACAGTCATAAAAATGTGAAATTTACTAAAAGATTGAAGGCTCTAAAGTTTGGGGTATTTTTATATCAAAGCCCAAGTAAAATTTGTTCTACAATTCAAGAAGAAAACAGAATGATTGAAACACCCTACATCAAACAATCACAGCACATTGAGAAAGTTAAGGAAACTATTACAGGAAACAGGCTAGTTTTTTTAAATTGGAAGATTTGCTTGAATGAGAACAGGAAGGGAAATTAGAGAGGGCAAAAAAGAATTTGAGATATGAACAAAGAATGCTCAAACTGACCTTAAAAACCTTTCATATCAACTGTCACTCCTGGTAACTCAATCTCTGGCCTATGTTCAATAAAAAGGCTACAGAGATTTTAATGGCCTATTAAAATAAGATTTAAAAAGTGATTTCTGAAGAAAATATGCAAATTCTCTTCAGAGGTTGGACAAAAAGGCAGCTGGTGCTTTTATCAAAATATGCCACCCAAAGGAAGCACTGTATTCTTTCCAGTGTACAGTTCTTATCATGTCAGATGTAAAGAATCCAGCCATCCACAATTCCACTGTGCGATAGTCCACTAGGAGCCAGAAGTGGTTTGCATAGGACCACTGACATACTGTTATATGTGGCTTCTTTGTTTTCCCAGTGCACTGTGTAATCAGGCATTCTTCCCTTGCAGTTTTAAAGCAGATCAATGGAAACAAACCACAAAATAAATCAACATAATTCTTAAGGGTTTTTTGAATAGTTGTAGATAGACATGTTCTTCATGAACACTGGGGTTAGTGTTTAGTTCCAAACGAAGATTTTATTAATAAAAAAAATCTACTTGACTTGGCTAGCTGTTTCTTTCTTCATTTTAGGTAGGGAAGGGAGTCATCAGCAAAACATTCAGACACAGGGGTAATGCCATATTTAAAGATGAAAGATCTTCCTCTGTACTATGGTTTGGGTTCATACCTGTTTTCTATCAGTCTTTCTGTACTTTATGTGTATGAATTTGAGATAGAATCTAGCTCTTGGTATTTTACTAAGGTAAGGTTGCTTCATTGATCTGCAAGGTCAGTATCTTTTTATTTTCTACAGAAGATAGGACTAGAAATGATCTTGGGTTATCAAGTCTAGTACCCTGCTATCATAAGGAACCACATCATCTAATCCCTTCCTTTAATTTATCTAGTTCCATCTTAGGTAGTTTCTTGCCCCAGAACCAGGTTACTATGCTTAAAACTTGGTTATTTAAAATTAAACATATGTATTAGTTGTATGAACTCATAACAGCATATTATTGGAAATGGATAAAATTAGTTAATTGCCTAAATCTAATACCCTTATGACTTTTCCCGTGGTAAAGAATGACATACCTACAATATGCAGCATGGTATCTTAAAAGTCCACAGCACAATGATAACTCCATTGAGATTTTATGATTAATATAAACTTTACAATCTCATTTTGAAAATCCATTTTATCTAAGATTGTTCTGGGTTATATTAGTCAGGGATTTCTTTGGTTCATTTCCATATAGACTAGGCAGTGATGTGTGAACATCTGGAGCTTCTTTTCAGGTATAGGAACAATTTCAGTAAGGCTCACTTCAAGGGTCATTAGGAATATATTTTTGTTGTTGCAAATTACTCAACACTCTCCTCTTTTTAAACATTAGCTGAGACTTTGGTTCAGCCAGTAAAATGTAACTTTTGAAGTTAAAAAAGGTGAAAGAAAATCTTTATTATAATCACTGATGCAGAGAAATGTTAACACTATTCTGTTCCCTTCTCCTTAGGCTTTTGAGCTATTTGTTTTTAACAATATCTAATGTTGAGTTCAATTTAGAGAGCGGATGGAAAAAAGCAGATACCGAGTACATCACTCGTAGAGTGGAGTGGAAAAGCCTATTTTAGTCCAAGGATGATGGCACAAGCATGTGAAACCTGAGTGGCTCGCTCTGAAGCATGGACAGGGGCTGTACTGAAGTGCTTCAAGTAATTTTTCAGTGCTGTAGCGTGCAATCACTTTTTCATTCTCTAGGTCTAGATTTCCTGAACAGGAAAGGCTATCATATTCAGAAATTCTATAAATGCTAACCAAAACAGGACTTGGTACTTCTCAGTCAAACTAATTTGTACCTGTTTCAAAAAACATACTTTGAAATGTGTCCACAAGGGAAGGGAAAGGGCAGGGAACCTTCAGAAATGTTTGACTTGTATTTTATATTTCTCTAAAGCTCATGAAAGAATTTAAAGCAACAAATACATTTCAAAAGCTCTCATACCTTTCAAAACACAGGGAAACAAAAAATTCTGTTGGGGCAATGTCTAATATAATGCAGTGGTCATTCACTGAAGAGGTTGCGACTCCAAAAAGCTCAAACATTTAGAAAATCTCAAAGCTTCAGAATTTTTTTGGGGTAAGCTATGATGTCTACTTGTATTTTTATAATTTTCATTCAGTTCCATTTGGAAGTTAAAGCAGAGCTCTTCCCACAATATGTGTTTTGGGGCAGGGGAGCTCTCCTATGCTCATTTTTTTATGAATAGCTTGATTTATTCAGGTGCCTGCTATATATATCATGGGCAAAATATATCAAAATATATCAAAAACATATCAAAAGGAGATAACTTTTTTTTAGCATCTGATTTTTTGAATAAAACATCTTCAAAATTAAATACCAACAGTTCTAAGAAACATTTTATGGACTGATATGTGTAAAGAAATATTATTTAGTGAGGGTGATGTCAAGGACAGTGTAGTTTTCACTTTCTAAGGCACAACACTGATTAAAACAATGACAGGTTTAAAAGACAATATTAGTGACACCTTAACAAAATTACTCTAGCTGTACCATTTGCTGAATCTGCTCCTTAACCACTAAGTGGTATGACTAAAATATGATTCATTCACTGGAAAACTCTTAGTTTGGGGTAAGTACTTAAAATGAAATCACTGTTTCTATGTAACCTGTAGTAGTAAAAGAGTTCATGCAGCAATCATCAAAACAGCCTTTCCTTGTCTCTCTTACAAAAACGAACATCTCTATTATCACTGTTACTGCACACACAAACCCTGTATGGCTTGATGGATTTGTGTTCAGAAATCCTCTTGCTTAACTACACTGGTGTGATCACACTAACATTTTTTCATCTTACTCATGAGCACTATCTATATGTCTTTTCATCTTCATTGTGTTGTGTTCCTTTGATAGGAGTTTTGTGTTGCAGAAATTTTTTGCTTCAGCCTGCTAGAATACTAATGAAAATCATAATATATAACTATAATTTAGGTAGGGCACGTACAATGTATCTTCTGTTTTCATATTAAATTACTGTTTCAGGCAATTAAATACTGTAGGCTTTTATTCATTTAAAAATACATCAATGTCTTAGTTTTCTATAATGTTTCCCTAACTCTCACACATGCTTATCTTGAATCTTCTCATCTCAGGGATGTGAAGTTTAAAAATGATTTTTTGCTAACTTTGAAAACTTCAGACATTTCACCAACACTTGATGTTTATAGACAACACCAATTCAACTGAATTCATTCATTTATTTAAAAGCAAAGATTAGATCCTTTACTGAAATCCTCATATTGGGATGAATCTCCCTTGGGCAAAAAAACCCATGAATAACTCCATGTTAGGGTAATGTCCATCACAAGTTCACAAACTTGAACTAATATGCAGTGGTAAGATAAGTATTCAAAAAGAATCTGTTATCACCTGATAACCTACATAAGAAATTTGATCTATGGTGGAAACAAAAGAAATGGAAGAGATCAGGGAGAAGCACAAGCAAACAGTAAGTAACACATGAAGACTAACCAAATCCTACTTCTCTTCCGAAGTGGTAATTAATTTCTCATATGAGTTTTATAAATTGCCACTGTGATAATTTCATTCACATGTTGCAGTTAGCCTACATTGCTTATGTGGTAATCAAATAAGCCACAATCAGTTGTTAAGTAACCCTTATTGCACCAGTGTGGCCTGTTAGAGCTCTGTCACCAAACATTGGACAGTATTAGGATGTTATTTATTCACTAAGAAAAAGTTCACACTTATTTAATTGACAGCTTAAAGCATAAATTTTGTATAGCTGGGTGCTGCATATAAAAGGCCAAACTTATATTTCATTTTCACACTATTGCCTTTGAATTTCTTGGCTTTCTTTGTTATCCTTGGGGAACCACTTTATATGCAAGAAACTACAGTTGTAATAGTTAGGAAGAAATCAATGGTTACTGGGGAAATGATCAAACAGTAAATAAAATAACCATTTATAGCTGTTTTAGCAGTATACCTTTATGTATGCTTGGAATGTATGCGTGTCAATAAAACACAAGCTAAGATTTAAAACCACACAATTTCAAAGGTAACATGCAAAACAACTTGACTCTTTTGCCAGATTCCACCCTGCAGGTAATGGCATGCCTCAAAATATTGCTTGGCTAGGTTTTTATTTCTGGCAAAAAAAAAAAATCTTCTACAAAATCATTCTGTTCTGCAGCATAGCAGCACTAATTTATAATCTGTGCTTCAGTAGCAAGAGTCTATCTTTCCTTCTCCCATTTAACATTTATATTTACTTTATTCCCTCTTCTCTTTTATTCTGTTTACTGTAGCAACTGTGTTTTTGAAAAACCAAAAGAAAAATTGGAGCTTAAACAAAGGACTGGCAAACCTGAAGAAAAGTTTTTCTGTGTGTCTGCTGATGACATGTATAGGGTATAATAATACAGTGCTAACCTCATGTACTATATTTTCTACTCGGACACCTCCTGACAATTGCACAGAAAGGAAAATGACTGCTTTGATTTCATAGATGGGAGGAATGGCGGAAGCAGAAGTGAAAAAAAATTGCATACAAGATATCCTTGATTACCGCAAAAACAAAGCAGATCTCTTCATTACATTTTCATATGCTCTGGACCAAAGGGTCTTTGCACATTATCTTTGCAGTTTTCCTTAAAACTCATCAGTTACATACTTAAATACAGCTTGGAGAGAATCCCCAACAATTCAGCTGAGCAGCAGTGATCCACTTGCAAGGGTGTAAGATATGACATGTATAATTTGTCCACAAGGAATTGGAATCAGAACATGTAGGCTATTCAACATCTTAATTTGGCAATTATTTTTGGTCCTTGACAGCCTCACTTGATTACAAAGCAGGAATGAAGCAGTTGATGACTTCTCCACATATAGTCAATGGATCATTCATTTCTTGAGAACATCTTTGCTCCCTAACCATTGCATTGTCACACATGTTCTCCCTTCATTTTCACATGCAATACCATCATCTATGACTGTTTTTCAGGACATTGTCATGAAAAATAGAGCATATCCTCAAGACCAAAGAAGTGATGGTGTGTAAAGTGCACATTACCTAATCTGTAGCAAGGAGAAATCTACAGTCACATAGATATTTACCTCTTCAAGAAAGCAGTAGAAGCAATTTATGCTCCTGGGCAGTATTTTCTTTCTTATCAGCACAGCTCTTGCTGTTCTTTTTTGTCAGCCTTGTTAGATTATTTTACTGCTAGTGTACTGCGTGAAAGAGAACTAGTGCACGATTC
>VWZG01007821.1:240122-256697 GCA_013396735.1 Grallaria varia
CCTCAGTTGTAAGAATTCTCCTCGCATGCTTCTATACAAAACTATCATAATCTTTTAGACTTCCCATTGCACTTTTACATACTGACAAGTTGTAAGGTTAGCAACTTTAAATCCACCAAGTCAGCAGACCTTGTTCTTAAAGTGTCCCACACATAGAATTTTACTAATAGCTTCAAAGATTCTACTTCACCGAAATTCATACAAAAAATCATATACCCAGGGTTGGTTTTGGGGAATTTAAACATTTACTATTGCTGAGCCTCAAGCCAGTTTATATGTTTTATATTAAAATGGCACTTTCTTGCCTTAGATATAAAAAGGTCCCATGCAAAGGATGTCTTTTTCTTTACACTAAGTATTGAATGTATCCCAAACCTTACTATGTTTGTGAGGAGTTTTTTTTAAATAAAATTGATATATTTAAGCTAAATAATACCATAACTAATTGAGATCTGCAGTGTGGCTGTGTAAGTGTGAATTTTCAAATATGTCTCTGGGTTAATAGAACATATTGTGAGACCTACTTCTCCCAATATGAATATTCATGCTTCTGTATGATGTGGGACAGGAAGAGCTGATCTGGTTTTGAAAATGTATTTTATACATATTGCAACAGCACAGAAGTCATGCGTTCACACATTCAGTATGATATGAGAAGTATACATTTGCTAACTTCTCATTTTTGGTCCCAGATCTTAGTTGGGATGGACAATTAATAATGATTACCAAACTCTACTAGTATTGGAGCTCTAATTCCACAATAATTGATCTTCTGATGTATTAGATGAGTAGAATCTGTTTTATATGTTAGAACATTTATACTGGAACTATTAAGTGCTGGTCCCAGTCTCATAAAAAATATGGTTATATTCTACTGTGTTTTCTATGGGCATTTAAATCCATTTGAAACATATACAAGCTTCAGCCCAAGGACATTGAATATGCATCTATGACATTATGGCCAAAATGAAAAATGCAAGAAAAACCAAAACAACTTCCCTGCTACAACCCCTTGTGTTTTTAACCAGAGTACAGTGGGACAAGTCAGTTTTGCAGACTGTTCAGAATCAACATAGGCATGAACCAGGCAATGTGCAATGAAACTGGTGTATTGTATCTAAAAGTCTGTTTGAAACGGGTACTGAATGATTCCTATAAAAAAGATCCACTTTCTAGAACTTCCAGCAGGATCTAAATCACAGTTCTTCCTTTTTATTGAAAGAGAAAGACACAAACTCAGCCTCTTCACTTGCTTCTCCTTACTGTTTGAGTTTTTTTTTGTTTTTTAGATTAGATACTAGGAAAAATTTTTTCATGGAAAGTGTGATCAGGCATAAGAATAGGCTGTCCAAGGAAGTGGTGGAATCAAAATCCCTGAAAGTGTTCAAAAGGATGGGGCACTTTGGGATATGGTTTAGTGGTGAACACAGTGATGTTGGATTAATGGTTGGACTTGATCTTGGAGGTCTTTTTCAATCTCAGTGATTCCATGCTTCTATGATTGTGTCAACCAGCACCCACAAATCCTTCTCCTCATGCTGCTCTCAATAAGTTCTCCACCCAGGTTATATTTGTGCTTGGGATTGGCCTACTCATGTGCAGGACCTTGCAATTTGCTATGTTGAACTTCACGAGATTCATGCGGTCTCATGTCTCAAGCCTGGCAAGGCCCCTCTGGATGATATCTCTTCCCTCCAGTATGTTGACTGCATCAAACGTTTTGGCAGTGGTTATCAGACTTGCTGAAGGTGAATTCAATCCCGCTGCCTATGTCACTGACAAGGCTATAAAACAGCATCCGTCCCAATACTGATGCCTCAGGGACACCAATTATCACTGATCTCCAGCTGGACTTCGAGACAACACTTTGAGTGCAGCCACAAAGTGAATTCCTTATCCATCAAGTGGTTCATCATCAAATCCATGTCTCCTCCTTTTAATAGATGCGGATGCTGTGTGGGACAGCATCAAGTGCTTTACACAAGTCCAGATAGATGGGGTCAGTCAATCCTCCTTCATCTACCAATGCTGTAACCTGTCATAGAAGCTCACTAAATTCATCAGGCATGATCAGCCCTTAATGAAGCCATGTTGGCTCTCACCAATCACTTCCTTATTTTCTAAATGCCTTAGCAAACTTCCAGAAGGATCTGCACCGTGATCTTGCCAAGCTCTGAGGCAAGACTGACCAGCTTGTAGTTCCATGGGTCTTCCCTGTTATTCTTTGTTCTTCTCTGTTTCTCTGTTTGGAAAAAGAGGGGTTATGTTTCCCCTTTTCTTGTCAGTGGGAGCTTCACTGAGCTGCCAGAACTTCTCAAATACGATGTATAGTGGCTTAGCCATTTCCTCTGTCATTTCCCTCAGGACCTGCAGATGTATCTTTTCAGATCCCATGGACTTGGACACCTTCAAATTTCATACACTTTCTCAAACCTGATCTTCTTCTACAGCAGGTGGTTCTTCATTCTTCCAGTCCCTGAGTTTGGCTTCTGTAACTTGACTGGTGTGGCTGGAGCACTTGATGGTGAAGACCGAGGCAAAAAAGTAGAGTACCTCAGCTGCTCTGCCTTGCAGGTAATCAGGTCTCCTGTTTGCTTCCAGAGAGCCCACACTATTCCAAGTCTTCCTTTTACCACCAATATACCTACAGAAGCTTTCTTTCTTGACCTGGATATCCCTGGGCAGGTTTAATTCTAGCAAGGTTTTATCTTTCCTAACCTGACCCCTGGCTCCTTGGACATTTACTCTGTATTTCTGTTAGGTTACCTGTCCTTGCTCCCAGCTCTCTGCTGGCTCCCTTTTTCTCCTTGAGTTTGCCCAGGACTCCTGGATTACGCATGCAGGCTTCTTGGCTTTTGCTGACGTCCTCTTTGTTGAGACGAATCACTCCTGAGTTTGGAGGAAGTGATCCTTGAATATCAGTTTTGAATATCCTTTTCTTGGATCTCTCTTTTCTCACAGACTTTTCCTATGTATTAAATAAATCTCAGAAGAGGACAAATTCTGCCCCCCTGTACTCCACAGTTCCTTCCAGCTCTTTATTCCCCAGTATTTTACCAAGTATTTTACCCTGAAGAGGTAAAAGTCTGCTCTCCTGAAGTCCAGGGCTTCGAGCTTGCTGTACATCCTCCTCGCTGCCCTAAGGCCTTGGAACTCCACCGTTTCACTGCTGACATAATAGTACACACAGTAACTTTCAGGTGTTAAACTTTAGCATGTCTTACTCAGTACCCCTTTATCTCCCACAAGGGTATGGATTAATAAACTAGTGACAGATTTCGATTTTTTCAGCATTTTCCTCATCTACTATTACATGTAAATTTAACTTCATATCATCAACTGTGATTCCCATTATAGTACGTATTCCTGTAGGTACTACAGTATAAATGATATACTAATCTTTTGGGGTTTACTTTACTGATTTTACATTTAGGAGCCTAAATTTCATGCCAAGTTGTCTCACCAGTTAACAAGTGTGCTTCGTTCATCTGAGATGAAGTGTTAGTCTTATAGCACATGGATCATACATCATGACCATGTTTTAGAGTCACATTTTAGATTTTAAAGTTATCGCTATAACAATGCAGAATTTGGTTTACTTTTCTCATAAAAACCATACTGGTTTTGCCCAAAATGGAGTTCAGTTTTTTCATAGCAATTCATATGGAAAGTTTTGGACAGGGGAATGTTTTAACTATTGCCAAGGAGTTCTTCTCTGTTTCTCACACTACCCTGCCAGCGAGAAGGCTGGGGGTGCACAATAAGTGAGGAGGGAACATAGCCAGAACAGCTGACCCCAACTAAACAGGTATCCCATACCGTTTGATGTTGGTCCTAGCAGTGTCAAAACTGAGGGAAGGAGAAAAGCAAGAGATAATGAGTGATGGCATTTGTCTTTCCGAGTAACTGTTATACATGTTTTCCTGGGGATGGATGAACTCCTGCCTGCAGTTGGAAAGTAGCAAATTAATTCCTTATTTTATTTTATTTCCACATGCAGCTTTCACATCACCTATCAAACTATCTTTATCTCAACCCACTAGTTTTCTCACTTTTACCCTTCTGATTCTCTCCTCCATTCCGCTGCAAGGGCCTGAACGAGAGCTGTTTAGTTCTGAGCTGCTGACTGGGGTTAACTCACAACAAAAGTCAATATACCTATGATGGATGCAGATTTCATACACTGAGTTTTCTTTGTATAGCCTAAATTCCACAGCATTTTTCAGTACAGGGCAAAACAAAGTCTGGTAAAGAGCAGTATATATAAGAACATCATAGTCCTGCAGAATTAGGCTACTTAGCTACTTAATACTTAGCTGTGTGAAGGAGCCACAGATTTCAAACAGCATTGGGTAAATCTTATTCTTCCTTTAAAAGTCTGATATTAGACCTTATTGCAGTAAGTTCTTACCTTGTAAATTACTGTATTTTTGTAACTAAACATATTAGACTCTTCAGTTGCCTGTTGTGTGTTAATTCAGTTTCAAAAAACAGACAATTTAATTTTGAAAGTGTTTATTACTTCTGGAAAGAGAAAGACTAGATCCTGTTTGTCACTTTACTACCCTTTTTATCGTTTATTTACATTTTTTTGGTAATGCAATCCTGGCCATTTGAGATTCAGTAATTATATATCCAGTATTATAAGCACAAGAACCCCACCACCCACATACACATGAAATGAATCATGTAAGTTGCATCCTTGTGTTTTAAATATTCAATGAGTATCAGTGAATATATGACTTTATTGCAGTCTTGTTTTGTCTCCATTTTTATTCAAATCATAATAATACTGAGTGGAAGCTACAGCTAACCCTGGCAGACACTACTTAATCTAGCTCTAAGACAGCATTACCTGAAGAACAGAAAAAAAACATTTGTAAGAGATAGCAATTACATTAATGTAATTTTGGGCAAACTGTCTCATTAATGATTAATACCTAAAGGGAGTTTGTATTGCAAAACACTGAAGAAAGACAAAACCAAACAAACAGGAACAAAATAATTGGGCTGAATCATAAAGAGGGATGAACACCCACAAAATGTTCTTCCATATTCTGAAGGAGTGGGAAGAATACTTGCAAGGGTCATCTGAGGGATGACTGTATTAGAAAGTATTGGAATGACACTTTGAAATGAAAATTTAGGATTAAAGTAAGAAGAAGCACCTTCCAGTGGAGTAAGTTTTACTGAGTTGTCAGTTCTCACTTTCTGGCACTGAAGCAGTGTGGAGCAGATCTGAATGCAAAGGAATGAGAGGGGAAGAACCATAAATCCATACATCAGAAGCCTGAAAGTCCTAGAGTCGGTTTTGATTTGCATAACATTGAATTAAACACACAATGTTTGTGGATTAGAGGAAACAGCCTTTTTTTATTCAGGGTTGCAATCAGAATAAGTTGGCTTTCTGGAGTTCTGGCCTGCTTGATTCTAGAGGTAAAGCTCAGGAAAAATTTACAAGTGAGCATGAAATAACTAAAAAATAAAAAATAATTTTTAAAGAGATTTTTCAATTTGATGGAAAACTAATGGATATTTTTTGATTTTTTTATTCCAAAACAGAGGTATTTAAATCACTGACTACCTGTTTACATTTCATATGGACTTGAATTACTAACAAGAATTTTTTCCCCTTGTTTATTTTGCAGGTATTTGTAAAACATTGTTAACAGGCTATTCATCTCCTGTTTATATCAGATTCTTTGAAATTTAAATCAAATTATTTTAAACCTATCTTTCTAAAATTCCTAATCTCTTACATTCTTAAAAATCAAAGTCAAACTTGATGAGGGCTAAACTTCCAAATACTGATTCTTTTTTTGATATTAGAAAGATAGCCAAAATTGCCACTATTTCCTGTATGTAGATATTTCTATACAAAGAACAAAAACTTTTTCAACCCGTGCAATAAATAAATAATTTCCAAATTAGACAACTAGCAGTGGCTGTATTTTCAAGTTTCTGAATAATTTCTGCATTCTTCAGAGAAGTTATCTCTCTTCATCACTAAAGGAATTTCTGCTTTTATTCCACATTGTTTCATTTTTCAATTATTAAATAGCTGCTACTACTTTCCTGTCTTTCTTCCTCCTTCCTGACAGTTACACTAAGCACTAGTCTACCTTGCATGTCCTGTGGTGTGCCACAGCTGTTATGACCTGTGTTTTACCTGAGCTGTGTAAATTGCCACACTGATCCACAGGTATTTGAGATACCATTCCAGTCAATTAACTTATCGTATTAGTTTTTCAAAATGTCATAATAACAAAAACTTATTGTCTTGCCGAGGATGTTCACTTACCGGTAGCAACACTACCTATGTTTTTTCAGCATTTTTCTTCACAGCACATCTTATTTTGCTGCGTTTGGAACCTGCAGATAGTTCTAAATGTCATACAGCACTACTAGGGCTCATTTGAATGCTTCCTTTTCCCAGTGACATATAATTTAGTGTTCTGTAACCGCCAACCTTCAGTATTACACCAGTTAATATGTTTAATGTTGAACCTGCTGATATCCTGAGGTCCATCTCAATCTGCATGGTTGAAAGTTTAAAGAGGGGGCAGAGCAATTCTGAAAGCAGGATCAGAAAGTCCTCATATTCTCTATTTGCAAATATTTAGAACTATTGAAGCATGCTAGTGATGCCTCAGGGCTATTGATTTTTGATTTCTTAATTTTGTAGATTTTAGAAGCTGTAGATTTAATGTAGCTCAGTACCTTGATGTTTACACATACCAACTCCATCCTATATCAATCCCTCAAAATTGCAGTAGCTGTTTAGTCTTCATTTCAAGGTAGAACTGCAGAAAGACACCATGAGGCCTGCACCAGAAGATAAGAACATGGACAGAAGGACCTCCAAATCTAGGACTTTGGAAGGCCTCCGAGGACCCGATGTGCGGCGAGGGAGATGGAGATGTTGCAAGNAAGACATAGTTCCAACACTGCTTATATTTTAATTATTTTTAATACATGCTGGGATACACTGTGAGTAACTCATGCTTGCAAAAAATTAAAGAGAAATACACATTACTGTCAATGTCTGTGTGTTTCATTGTTGTTCAAAGTAAAAGCATGTAATTCCTGATTCTATTTCCTATACCAATTTTTCTCTTGATTACAAGGGAAAATACTTAAGTTATGTTACAAAAAAAGACATCAGAATAAAACTCTTATTATTTGTAGAGCATAGTGACATATAAGAAGTATTAATCCCTAGCCTAGAAGTGACTAAAATTCTTTTTTTTTTTTTTCATTAGAGGAGCCAGTGGATGTTTATCACAAAATACCCATGAATTTTTTTACAAGAATATCAACAGGGATAATGTCTGAAGATATTAGGGCTAAATCATCCATGCACATTAAAAAATATTAATAACAAGGAAGTGGACAGTATTACTCCCTTACAAGAGCACAGTTTTTGTGAGAATGGGAGGAAAAAACGTAGTCCATGTTCTTAAGGACTACCATCTGGGCCTGATCAGTGTTAGCTTAAATCCGATTGTTATCCCTCACAAAACAAACAAACTAACAACAAAACTCATATCAGAATGAAGATGACAGCTTAGTGGAGGAGTTTAGAGCGGCTTCACCCTGTCTATTGGTATAGCAAAGAGAGATGGACTACTCACTGCCTCTCCCGAAACACTCATCTCAAATATTTTGGTCTAGTTCACATATACAACACCTTTTGTAGGAAGAACATAATTTCTTGTCCTTCCATTGGTACATCAGGTTGAAAAAGACAAAGAAAATAAATACCATTTCCACAGCATAAGCTCCCCTTTTCAGGATCTCCAAAGGATTGAGTATATGCCTGTTATGGAATGGGAAGATTAACAAAAAATTCCTTATAGGAGTCTTCTAGAGAGCTTCAGGTTCCCAAAAACATTCCAGGGGATGATCATCATCTCAGGGAATTTCCTCTCATTAGACACAACCCCTCAGCAAACTCTTCCTCTAGTGAAGACTATTTTTCAAACCTCAGGGTAGGGAAAATTTTTCTCATTCCCTCCCCCTCAGGGAATTTACTGCTCATGAAAGTGCTGGCTCAACAGTCCTGAGGTTGAAGTTGTTATCCACAACATTAATGAATAATGCAACATAGCCTCTAAAACTGTTTCTGTGAAATGACTGGGGTTATTTGGGTCATACCAGAAAAGCTAAGCAAAATACATGGTTTTTTTGTAGGAAATGTTCTTTCTATAGTGAATGCTACTAGGTAGTACCATAGAAAGAAACTATATTAATTTGAAATTTTTTACACTTAGATGTCTCTGAAAACAACTTTGCCTCAGTGTGATTTAGAAAATGCATTGTGAGACAGTTGCTGAATTTGTGACTTTTGGAAAGGCAGATTGCTACTAACAGCATTGAGACAAGAAGCAGTAAAGGGTTGTTTGCTGTAGGCTTGTTGATGCAGATGCTATCCAGAGTGAAACAACACAAGTGCTTTCTGCTGCAATGCAAACGTGTTGTATAGATACAAATCAAAACAAAATTTTCACAGTTGCTGCACTGCAATGCAGAAAACGTATATGTATTTCTAGACAACAAATAGCTGGTAAGCAACAAGAGAATCCAGTTCAGCTTTTTAATGGTAAGATTATACAAAACTGTATTTACATGATTTAAAAAAAAGAAGAATGGTAACTTTGGTGTTGTCGAAAACATTGAATTTTTGTCTGATGTCAATAATATCGACTGTAAAATTTTATATTCCTTGCTTTCCAAACATTCTGAAATCAAAATTCAAATATCACCAGAATTTAGATATATTAGCCCAGTTCTTTGTCCCCAGTAAAACTTAAAGCATGTGGCTTATTTGTGACAGTTTTGCTCCCAATCATTTTTGGCAAAATGAGAATGTTGTAGCGAATGAGAAAATAGAATGGTATCTTTCTGGTAAAAATGCATGCATGACATATGTAAGAATATATTTTATTTAAAAAGAGAAAAATTTATATACCAATAAGATAGATTTGACATATTTTTATTTAAAACTAACTAATATTAATTTATCTTCTATAGGGAAATCCATATTTATTGAGTTTAAAATTTCATGGACAACAAAACCCTGAAGGCTAGTGGACAAAACAGGTGGGTGAGGAGTGAAATAATACCCTGATTTCAAATTAAGAAAAAATATTTTTTTACATCAAAGATAGATATCTAAAAAAAGTAATGAAGAATTAATATTATGACAAAATAAGGACTATTTGTTTCATGCAATTCATTGAAAAAGTCTCTTCAGAAATGTCCTGTCTCCTGCTCTTCTTTCAAGAAGAAAAGCAAGAGAAACCCACACAGCACTCTCGTCTTTGACCTCTATATGACATTTTCTAACCAACAGTCTTCAAGCATCATAGATAACACTGAAGAGAGGAAAAAAGTACAGCTTTGGCTGTTAATTATCAGACAATCTGTTCAAACACTTAGGGTAACTATGACCCCCTTTTAGACTTTTATTCTTTACAGAGCAAGTGGCCTTCTAAATTCATTAATGATATTTCATATCTAGTATGCACATGACAACATCTTAGAGGTCACACTACTGACTAGCATTTTAAGATATAAAAGATGTGCTCCAGAAAAGTAACATCATCCAATGTCAGATATTGCAGTTGTGTGAGGTAAACACACTTTCATGCTCCCTGACTTAACTACACAGAGAACATAAACAAATTACTTCATTTTAGCCATACTGCAGTTCTGCTCCGCTAAGCCTCTTGACGCTCAGAGGGAAATTCTTTTGCAAGCATCTACATTTTGCCTTTGCATCACTGAGAACATGGAAACATGGACACTTCAAAACAACCCAAATATATTTTTGCTGTTTTGCCACAAAGCCTCACTTGATCGTTATAGCCTTCATGCTCCCTTTTAACAATGCCTTGAATGAACTGCTGTCCATCCATTCACCTTCTTCCTGAATATCAAGGATCACTTTGGAAGCAGCAGAGCAGAGGAAGCATAGGCTAGCCCTGTCAAACAGCAGTGTAAGTTAGGGCTTCTGGACTCTCTAAGAAAAAAATATGCCTCATGGCCAGACATTATATTTATTCCAAGTACTCCCTCCATATGAAGCCCAGGAACAAACAATATAATCTGCTTAGCAGTTTCCAAAGTAAGAGGACTGTTACAGTGTCAACTGACAAACATAACACTTATGTTTTCATGGACATGAACAAGCATCAATGGATATGGTGTGCCCACAGAACAGTATTTAAAGGAGGATGGCTGCCAGGGTAAGTGCCCTACCTCTCCTTGGACAGCAGTCACATAACTGTCCCTATTTCACTTCTCCAGTTCCCACTGGCAAGCCTCAAATAGGAGAAACTAGACATTTGTACTCAGCCACAGATATGCAGTCATTACATCCCAGAATGGAGCTTGCCTTTGTTTGCCCATAGCAAGAGAATTCTCAGGTCCTTTCTAGAAACATGCCACATAGCTCTACCACAACTATAGAAAGCAGTTGTAGAGTTTTTTGATCTCTGGTTTTAGGGCTGTTCACACAACTGGAAAAAGGACAAACCCTGAGAAACTCTAATATGAAAAACAAGCTGTAAGATTATTTGAGTCATTATTGATAGATTTCCATACACTTTCCTATTTTGCACCTTGAGTAAAATGCAGTTTCTAGTACCTGAGCATCCCTTGCCAATCGAAACTTAGCAAAATGTCTTGATATCTGAAGTCCCTTCCTAGTAACACAAGGACAGGGACAGAATACTTCTGGCAAGGAAGAATTTCTTGTTCTTAGAATTGCAAAATGGAGAAGAAAGTTGTTTGGGGTCCTGGGTACATTAAACCCCTGGGGATTTGACAGCCTGGGCATCGGGACAATTTAGAATAGTTGTGATGCTTTGAAACAACCTCTTTGAGAAACCTCTGATAATTGACCTCAGTAGAGGCTCCTCACAAACAGGTCCACTGAAAAAGATTCAGTGTGGGCCTCCCTCCCCTACACACATGCACACACAGTTTTCTAGCAGGAAAATAAAAGAAGTATTGACCCAAATGGCGACTTCAGGGAGGAGCAGGATATACAGGCTCTCTTCACTTCGGTTAGCTGTAGAGGGATGGTAGAAAATTAATAACATGAAACAAAACATGTTCTGCTAGCCAACCGTGTAGCAAACTACTTTGTACAGATGCCAGGAGATTGTCCTTTGTCATCTGTTTTCGATGTCTATTGCCAAGAAAAATTTTGTAAGCTGCCCGTTCTAAGAGTGGTAACTGCCAGCCTTGACTTTAATTATGGGTTTTCCAGACAGCTGTCATAGTATTTAGATGTTGGCATGGTAAAATGAGCCGAAATGGGACACAGATAGAGAATAAGCTGGCATAACATCATGCACATATGACCATCTAACTACACAAAAAAATTTATGGCTACTGAATTTGGTGCAGGATGAATGCTCATGTTGGATGAGGTTTGTAGGATGAATTAAAACTATGCCTAAACTGTTTCTGAACATTCAAACACATCAATTCTATTTTAAGTCACTTAAGAACATCCTTTCTGAGTCTAAAAACCTAACATTGGAAGCTCATTAAAGATTGATCTAATGCCACACACGTAGTTGCTGAAGGTAGGTCACTAAGTATTCCTGCCTGGCAAAAGTGATGGTCACACCTGCTCACATCAAGTTTTTATTGTGGACCCACTGACCTCAGTGTCTATGCTATAATAGCACTGTGTAATTTCACGGCGATGCCGAAAGATTTTAATTACAGGATATGCTGAGTTCAAAGGGACCAACAAGGATCACTGAGTCCAACCTTTAGCCCTGCAGAGGACCATCCCCAAGAGTCACAGTGTCACCCAGATCCCAGATCCAGATCTGTATAGGAGAAAACAAATGGAGAGCAATTAAAAGCATTACTTTTCTAAAGTTATAATAAAAAATTTTAACAAGACCTCATGTATTAAAATTTCTATTTAAAATTATATAAATCATATGCAACATAGGCTGAAGCAAACCATCATCCTGTACTCACATAGCCTGCTTATTTCTTTGTAGGCAAAGAAATGTCTGGCAAAAATTTTGATTGATTAATGACAGGGGTATAGCTGTCCTTAGAGAAGGATGAAGATCTAGGGAAAGCTAGCTAAATAACCATAATGTACTTACAGTACATGTATCTTTTTCTGTATCCCCCAAATTGAAAACTCAAACAGTATATAAAGTTGCAACATGGATATCTCTTGCTTTAAGAGTATGACATTTAAATGAGTATGGTTCAGATAAGACAGACCAGCAAGGCCTATCCAACAAAGAAAAGCGAGTGAAAAAGCTGCACAGAATTTAATGAACTTGAAAACAGGAATATGCAAAAGCTTATCATATAGCTGATTCTTGTAACAATGCATAATTTGACATAATTTCAATTTATTATCCATTTGACATATCTATTTTGTCATTCCTTATTAAATTCCGCTCTACTCAGAACATGAGCTACCTCTTTGACATTTCTAATAGTGAAGTATAATTATTGAAATAAAAACCTCATAATGGCTATCTAACACCTTCCCATGCAGAATGTTTTCTTGCACAGAGAATGCTTCTGTTGTTGGTGGCCCGTTTTTTAATTTTTTATATATGTTTCTTTCCCCTCCCCCTTTAAATGCATGGGCATGCAATTGAAATGCGCTGCCACAAGTTCTGTAACCATATCCTATGATACAAGCACTTGTAGATAGAAGTTGCATCAAACATTTTTACAGTCAAATAAATAGGTGAAAGATCAAGTCAAAGTCTTTTAAAAATACAGAGAAAAGGTTGAGGGGAAAAAAACCATATGCTTTTTAATGCATTCCTTAATTGCATAGATTTGCATATAATGAAAAAACCATGTCTATTTAGACTGAACTGAATGATGTTTACTATTCAGAATTCCAGCTAGTGATAATTCAATATTAAGAGAAAAGTTTCACTTGAGTGAGTTTCAGGAGAAATTATGTAAAATTATGGAGAAGCTAGAGGAGAACTACCACAGAATATCAACATCTCTCTTTAAAAAATATGCTAAATACTGCATAATATAAATCAACACAATCTGTATTTTGAAATTGTGTCTTGGTTTAGAGAAGAAAAAACCTCAAAATTATATATTGCTCTCCTGACAGAAAAAGTGAGAAAGCGTGACAATATGTGTCACAAAATTTTATTATCCCAAAGAATACATAAATTTAGAAAAATAATTTTTAAAAATAAATTTATTTCTTTGGATATTTGACTGTTACAATTGTCAAGATTACAAACCCCTATGCATGTATGCATATGCTTAAATATTCTTGTTCTCCCTGGTTTTGAACAAATTATGAGGGAGTTTAATAGGAATAAACTTTTAATTGTTAACCAAATATTGCCTCAAAGCTTATTCTTTCACAAAGACAGCACTGGAAGGTTAATATTTTGACTAATTTCAAATATTCCCTGACTTGGAAGCTGTCTAGATACAAATTTGACCTATAAAGCTAATCAAGAAGGGAAGAATACCTACATGTCCACCTCTGAACTAAAACAGTAATGTCAGTGTGACCGTGAGGAGATCACTGAAAAAGGCAAAGGGAAATAATTACTCATATGCATTAGTCTATCTTGTTTAAAAACTATGAAGAAAGTTACATGACCCCAAAATTCAAATCCTATATAGACAGTGGAATGCAGAATTCTTTTCTTTTTAATAAAAGTTACCCAAGCAATTTTTCCTCTCTATCCTGGTAAAGTCAAATGTAAGAATGAAACTAATCATAGCCTTCCACTCTCTAAAGGGGGTAGCCACTGAGAATACAGTGCCAGATCCTTCTCTTTTTCCCCAGACATGCATAAGGAAATAATTAGAAGCATGGCTCTGGTTGAATCTACATAAAATTATTTATAAAAAGACTGATACAAGTTATCCAGAGGTACAGCAGTATTCCCCGCATTCAAAGCTTTTCAAAAGTCTGTTGAAGAAGGTACATCAAGTTTCTGGTCTAAATAAATAAAATATGGACCATTTTTGAGATACACATTTACAATAATTCTAAATTAGTCTGGTAGTTTTTCTTGGTTGACTTCAATTTCAAACAGGTCTCATGACAGCTAACTTACTTCATCACTTAGTGTGATGAACTTAATTAAAATATATCCCTTTGGACAAACCAATGCAATTTATCATCTTGCAGCCCACTCACATACCTTTTAATTCCATATGCAGCTGAGCAGAGCCTCTCTCACCTGCCCAGGAGCATCATAAACTAATCACAGTTGCCACCTACATGCACACTTCTAGTAATAAATAGACTGAAATTCATACATTACGAAGTCCAAAAACGTATTTAAAGAAAATTAAGCCAAGAAGACAGGACATGTCAGGAGCATCCGACACATTTCTGCACATGATGCAAAATAAAGGAATGCACATCGTTCTGTACTAACTGTAAAATATGGATTGCATAAATATTTGAGGAAACGGTCCTCATGTTTTCCCCTTCAATTCAGGAATGACAATCACAGTTACAAAGCGGTATTTTTCATCTCAATGAAAAATTGATGGAGGAGAATCAAGCTCAGTTTCCTTGTATGTAGAGAAAGAGTTAGAATCCCATCCAACAGCTCAGTTCTACAGATACTGCCTAAAGTTCTTGTAAGGCCATTTTCGAGGGGAGGAGGCAGGATATTTCAACTGGAGAAGTACATGCAATAGTGAAATCTGTAAGTTCTGGGAACAAGAAACTTAAGAAAGAAATAACTTGGGTATTAAAAGGAATTACCATACCCATCATAGTGTTTATTACATAACTTTAGAGACAACTTTGAATTCATCTCTACCCCAATGATAGTATAAGTTATGTTATATCTATTCTCCTTTCCAAAGTCTCCTGAATGATCATGAAAGGTCAAACTGCTTCCACCTCTTATGAAATCAGCAATAAATACTCAAAATGTAGTATCTCTTCAACCAGTATAATGTATTTACTTCATATCCTAAAGTAGTAAGAGAACTGGAAGGTGATTTGCAGGGCAGGAAACATGTACTTTAACTATTTTAAATACATCTAAAAGTCAGGAAGAGTATTCTGTGTCTGTCAATAACCTCTGTATTGAGGATGTTTCAACTGAATACAGGCCTTGCCTGACTAATCACATCGCCTCAGTAACATGCAAAACTAAGAATACATTTTAAACGGTAATATCTAAACACGCACAGTAAGCAGACACCACTGCATGTGTTAACCAAAAATATGCAGTTAACCTGCTATCCATTTTTGAAATTGACTTTCTATGCAAATGAAACACAATGTAGTCCATTTGTGGAATTCAAGGTCTCCATTTTTATAATTGCATGTATGTTTAATGAGGAATCAAAATAGGAAGGATGCTGATTAAAAATATAACCCTGATGTACTCTATAAAAGTGGCATAAACATTGGCCTGGAGATGGGGTAACAATGTTCTGGGTTGGTTTTAGTAGTTTGGGGTTTTTTTTCCTTACAAATGCAACTGTGATATTCTAGAACGTCAAATTACTAAAAAAAAAATAATGTATCCTCTGCTTGGTCAATTAAAAAAAAGGTAATATAGATGATGCCAACAAATAAATATGTACTCCCTAGATAGGGGAGAAAAGTAGTAGACTAGTAGGGACAGAAAAATACCTGGCAGAACAAGTGGGTATAAGTTAGTTAGAAATTAGAAGCTGAAGTTGCAGAAGCTCATAAATATGCATTCATTATACTGACACTTCTGAAATTCATGGAAAGATCTGTATAATATTTACTGCCACAGAATGCAGTGGTGAACTCTTCAAACACCTAAAAAGCAATTACTCAAGGTGTGCTTAAAGAAGCATCATTCAATGACTAGAAAAAAAAATTGCAGTAGTCTATTTATACCCCAACAAAAAAAAACCCAAGGGAGCACCACATCACAGATCACTGAAATACTTGCTCCATTCCTTTTTTTTTGCCACTGAATCCAGTTTAAGCATCTAGTATATTTAAAGTACAGTACATATGTTGTTATCTGAATTGTGTTAAAGGGCCATATAACCTTTCGGAATTAAACCTAATTGAAACAATCTGAATTCACCTATTGCACATTAGACTTGGAGAATTTTTCTAGGAAAAAGAATAAATGAGGAAAGAAAATATGTTTATTATACTTCCAGGTGGAATTAACAGACGATAAACTATGAAATTCCCCACAACACTTTATGGGATCATCATGATCAGAGTTTCTGACTGTAAACTATCAACAAATTTGAATAAGTTTTGGGATTTATTTAAATAAAAATTGGAGGATAAGTTCATTCTACAGGTCATAATTGTTACTTTTGCTTAAGAGAATGTTTTGGCCCTGGTTAGCTTTCACATAACAGGTATCAACATGTTAACTGAGCCCTATAGAAATGTTTACTTCTAGAATCATTTGCAAACAGGCTGGGTGCAATATCAGTGCTGCAAAGAGGCTCCTCACAATTCCTTTTTGTAAGGAAAGAAGTCTTATAATGGATGAGTGCTCCAGATACAGATGAAAATCATAGCAAATACATTTTTTGTTTTATTTTACTGGAATT
>VWZG01007823.1:4775-19997 GCA_013396735.1 Grallaria varia
AAAAGAAATTTGAACAAAAAAAAAAAAAAAAAAAAGAAAGCATGAGAAAAAAACTCCCACAAGTCAATTGACACAGCATTTCTGACAACTTTTTTAAGGTCTTTTTTACCCTTTTCTTCATTTAACAGATGATAAATGCATTCTTACTCCTAAGCAAAGGAATATGTTTATATAAAAATACTGTAGGTTTCATTTGAGAAAATACATGAAAAAATGTTCTTCTTTCAATTTCGGTTCCATTTTCTCACACAAGCCCTGAGAAAAAAAGTCTCAAGGAAGTAAGAAACGAATTTCTTCTGAAAAGAATCATGATTAATAATTAAACAAAATGATTTCTTCAAAAATAACTTGACTTTCTCTATCCATAAAACACACTCTTCAGTGAGCTACTTATCTAACAAAAATTTTGTGCTGAAAAAATAATTACCTATTTTCTCAATTTTCAGTTTGAGTAGAGCAATCATGCAGGCAATCAATATTTGTTTCTTCTCTCTAATCAATCTGTGTCCTGAGTACTTTGCTACATATTATAGACAGGGAATTATTCTCCTTAAAATCCTAACAGGAGGACAAAGGAATTATGATGAGAAAGTAGGCATGGTTGCAGGAGTTTTTCCTCAGATTTGATTCCCACTTTAGCAATACAAAAACCCCAAGATATTTCCATGCCCATCAGTGTTTGGGATACAATAGAATTACTCTATTTGAATCATAGTGAATGAGAATTAAACTGGGCTTTTAGTCTTTATATTCAGCTATAAAAATGCCAAGCCTACAGAACATACAGTATGATTTGCTATTACTACTGAATAGTAATCTCTTCCAACACTTAAACATACATTTCTTCCTAGTTATTGGTGCAGAAATTTATTAAAAGTGGGGGAAAAAACCCCAACAAACATACAACCAAACTGGCTCTTCACTTCTCCACATCCTCATTACTGGTTAATGGAATTAATTCCATTGTGACAATGTGTTAACTTTGCACTGTTCTTTCACACATTCCTGTGATATTTTGTATATTCATGTGGTGCTGGATAGCAAAACCACTCAATCTCATAGGCAAAGAGAATTTATTGACTTGGATAATCTTAGTATTTTGACCCTCCAGCCCTTTGTGCTTAGGAGTGGAGGGCATTGGCAGGGAAGAAAGTAAAAACCACTCCACCAATAACTGAAAGCCATATTGTGCAGTGCTTTAACCCCTCAATTTGCATAGTCTGTGCCCCTGAGAAAGAGTTCTGAGCCAGGCTTGGCCCAGCAGATCTGCTGTCCCAGAGGCAGGCCTGCCTCTTCTGCCTCTTTGTGCAGGGTTATCATCTTGCTACCCAGTCTGCAATTATTCCCTATACCACCAGCCTTCAAACAGGAACAAGTTCCTTCCTAACACTTTAAGTTGGCATGTGAAAGCAGATATCAAAGCCTAGACATTTAACTTTCTTCTTAGTTATCTGATGCAATGTCTAACTGAACTGCCAAAATTAGAAGTACAGTTGTCCTTACCCCACTAAGGTGAGACAAATCCTTCCTGAAGGTCATCATCCTGCACACCTTCAGGCTGCTTATGGGGTGCAGTGAGCAGCCTTTGGTTGTGCTTATCTTTTGCTCATAAAATTAGCAGAAGTCACTGCAGCAGTCAAATTTAAATTTCTAATTATGAGGGATCTGTTTGGTCTAGATTAAGACAACGCCTTGAATACTGCATGGACAAGAAAGTCATGTGATGCTCTTTATACTGGAGGATCATACTGTGAAATTATCAAAATACTATAAAAATATTAATAGGAAAAATTACTGCAAAAGAACATGACCTGGGATAAACACATGTAGGTAAAACAATGAGTGAATTTCATTTTCCACAGTGCTGGAAGGAAGACAAGCTTATTTACCTGTAATAGCTAGACATGATCAGTAGGATGATAAGGAAAACAAAATAAAAAACTAAAAACTTCCAACCAGGATCAACCCACTACACTCTGTTTCTTGATTCCAAACACAACAAAAGCACAAAATAATATTTCCTAGTTGAATGAAAATCAGAATGAACCAATCCCTGAGAGTGTAGAGGTGTAGATTGGAAAGTTTCAAGTTACATTTAATTGACCAAATCTTAAATTCTTGGCTGATAAGCAACATAATATTCATTCACGTCACCTGAAACTCCAACCCCAAAGTTGAGGAGTGAGTAACCTTTTAAACTTTTGCACACTTATCCAAACTGAATATGTTATCATGAATTTGAGACCTTTCAACATCAAATACTTGTCAATACCTTTGAAAGCATATCACACCACAGAGGAGGCCTGGAACCCCATTAAGCTGGTATCAATAAACAGTATTTTATCCCCTGCTTTGAGAAAATGACTAGTGATCCTTGGTGCAGAAGAAACAAATCAAGGGCTTCTGAATGAAGACAATAAAACTGATTTTAGGAAGGGTTTGACCACTCTTTGGACTGAAAGAGAAAAGAAAATGACCCAGGACTGATGGTGCAGGATTCATTTTGCTTTGCTAAAAAATCTATTCTTTTTAGAGGAAAGGGAAAGATCCTTCCATGGGACAAAGGTAAAGCACTATGTTTTGGGAGGTCACTGCACAAGACAGGCATTGCTACAAAGAAAAGGGTCACAAAAACTGGAGCATATACAGTGATAAAAGGAGAGCATATAAATAAAGTGCAGGCAGCTGAAGAAAAAAAGCTATGGACTGATAAAAACCCCTCAGTAAAATTAGCAACTGTTCTTGGTAATAGAGGGAAGTAAAGATTACACACATTTTGCAAGTATGAGTTACTCTTTAGTGGCTGCATTTAACAATAAGTTCCTTGTCCCAATTATATACTTTAAAAATTAATTGTGCACACCCAATTTCCTGTCCCTCTGCCATCACTGCATCACTGTTGCATGATGTACCTGTTTATAGCTAAATGTCCATCTTCCCAAGGGCTTTAGGATAAGGTGGTTATAAATTTTAATCAAGGCTCTAAGAAAAATGTGAAACAAACAAACCCCACTCCTGATGATTCTCTTGTTTGTTGTTTCTTTCAGTAATCTCTCTGTTTTATGTAAAAAGAATCTACATTCAAAGTTGAGGCTTGGCAGTTTGCAGCTAAATGAACAGAAGCAAAGGGTTTTTTGGGGGAGAAAATTAACTGATGAAAATTGCTATGGCAAAGGATTTGAGATAACAGCATAGAAGATGCCCATTTTGGGCTCTGTGCTGTTACACTATTAAATTTAGTGTTGTAAGTGCTTGAGGGAGGACAGGAGTTCCTTCATCCATGTTCAACAGGGCTCATTAGTTCTTGCACAAAAATACAAATTCATGGCTACAGAGCTCCAGAGGGGAGCTGACTGTAATCTAACCTTCCATGCAGTTGGTTTATGTCAGCAGGGTTCAACAAGCCCATAAACACCCCTGACTGTAAAAGCAGTTTTCTGTATGGATATTTTTGGAGGGATTCAGCTTCAGATTAAGAAACTTTCATTAGTGATTTGTATGAGAAAAGTTGTCCAAGCTCCATGTATGGTCCTCACTGATTCTGCAATTTATTTGCTGACATAGAGGACTACAGCGCATTGAAATACCCTTTGGTTTCCCTACTAACCTCCCATGATTTTCGTGGTGAGGACACCAGGAAGGGACCTCATCACCTATTTTTAGATCTCTGTGATGCAGATATCTATGAATCCCTCTGCTAATGTCAGGTGATATTAAGATAAGGTATCTCATATGTTTGCCCCCTTCAAGTTGACCATTGGATTCATGGATACACATTCAATGATTTTTGGTAGCCCACATGCACTCTTCTGTGCAGAGAAATGCATGCTAAGACGTGGTTTACTAGCTCTGGCAGTTTATGTATAGCACAGATACATCACCGAGCCCTCCCAACCTTGATAATAGACCAGCCAATATGACTGCATCTGAAGCAGAGTGTCCAGCAGGACAAGGGGGGGTGGGATTCTGCACCTCCACTCTTTTCTCATGAAACCCCGCTGCAGTGCTGCCTCCAGCTCTGGGGTTCCCAGCACAGGAAGGACATGGACATGTTGGTCACCAGGTTGACCAGAAGGATGGAACACCTTCCCTGTGGGGAAACGCTGAGAGAATTGGGATTGCTCAGCCAGGAAAAGAGAAGACTTTGGTGTGACCTAATTACAACCTTCCCGTACAGGAAGGGAACTTATCAAAAAGATGAGGCAAGACTGGTTACAAGGGTTGTAGTGACAGGATGAGGGGGAATGGGTTTAACCTGAAAGACAGTAGGTTTAGATTAGAAATTAAGGAAAAAATAATTACTGTGGGGGTGGTAAGGCACTGGAACAAGTTGGCCAGAGAAGCTGTGGGTGCCCCATCCCTGGAGGTGCTCAAAGCCAGACTGGATGGGGCTCTGAGCAGCCTGCTCTAGTTGAAGGTGCTCCTGCCCTCAGCAGGGAGGATAGAACTAAATGATCCTCAAGATCTCCTTCCAAGCCAAATAATTCTATGATTCCATGATTTTTTTTTTTTGTTTCCATGAGATGCCCAAATAAGAAAATACTCAAGACAGCAGACTCAAGGGGAAAAGTTTTATTATTGAATAATATACATGTTTCTCATCAGTGGTGGTTGGGCAGATATTAGAAGATGTTATCAGTTAAAGTGTCCCATGAATTGATAATACTCTAGATTACAGATTCCTCATCTGCCTGTGTAAGGGGTTGAGGGAAGGATGGGCACAGCTCAGCTCTCTTGTTAAAAAACAAACAAACAGACAAACAAACAAACAAAAAAAAAAAGAAAAATTATAGAGTCACATTAAAAGAAAAAAATGGGAGATTAAAGCAAATGCAGTAATGTATCTTGAGAGAACAAAATCTATAAAGAAATTGTACCTTGCTCCCTAACTCTATAAAGCACATTAAAATCATAATATTCTGTGTTTTTTTGAGTTTTGAGAAAAGCAGCCCATCCCCTGAACAGTGAACCCTCATTTCCTATATTTGTTCTGCTTGTGATTAAGTTCTCTGATATCTATCATGTGTAAATTATGACTGATTTTTTTGTCATTTCATATTCACTACTAAACTTTCATGAAATTGATATTTTTAGGTCAAATAAAAATCGTGTATAAAATATATGAGACCATTGTTCTTTTGTTAAATTTAGCTAAGTTCAAGTGTTTGTTCAGTGAGGTTGAAGAGGAGCAGTAGGAAGAAAAACACACAGATGCAGATACACTGACGTAGAAACATGATTGTAAATGTTTTATGTCCTTAGGGAATTAAGCTCACATTGCAGGTATGAGTCAGAGGTCTTTCTTCTTCCTCTGATCAGATTTGCTCACATCTTTTCAGTTTGTCTGGTGTTGCTGGCCCCAGAAACAAAACACTACTTTAGCTGAATTGAGAGGCACAAGCTGGCACTAAATTTAAATAAAGTTATCTAAAATTGCTGGTGGTCCCTTCTTGAAATGAGTTTGTATGATGAATCCAATGAGGTACATGTGCCTGGACTGCCTACAACCATCTCACCACAAATTAAACTCCCTAAAATTGTGAAGCTTAATTTTTATTTATGCTTTTTTAAATTCCTCAATGTAAAGTGTTCACTGGTCAAGACCTTAAGAAACACCAGGTTTTGTTGAGAAAATCAGAATGTAATTGTTACCTAGGGTATTTCAAAGACAACACACAACAATTAGGATTTGAAATAACCTAACTGCTAAATGAATTCCATTACTTCAGCATAGCCAGTAGCATAACAGGAAAAGAGGTAAATATGATTACAGATAGCATTAGAAAAATCTGTTTCTTCATAAGAGCCCAACTTTTGTTTCTTCCTAACAGATGTATTTTTAACAACAGTATTCCCTCCAGGACCCACCAAAATTCTGTAAAAGTCAGGAAATTGGACATCTTGTTTTGGTTAGCGTTGGAAAAATTGTGTTCTTGTTCTTCAGTTGAAGTTACTGGCTTCAAGCATTCAGTTGTTTCAGCTAAAGGGAAAGGGGAAGAAAGGAAGGAGGGTGTGGGAAATGGTAGTGAGGGGATGGGAGGGAGAAATAGGGAGGGAGGGAGGAAGGCAGGAAGGAAGGAAGGAAAGAAGAAAGAAAGGAAGGAAGGCAGGAATGGAAATACAGTACAAGTTGATTGTTGGACATCTGTTTTATTAGTCACAAGTCAGTGTATTGAGTCATTTAGCGCAGGTAGGGTTATGGTATTGAATAAAGGTGTCTAGGAATCATAGAAGGATTAACACAAACAATCCTTTCTCTAGTTGAGTCAGTCGTCTGAGATTATTCATTTTCTCCACTCTTAGAAATAACTAAATAAATGAATGAGAAAAGTATACACAGTACATTTTTGCATAGGAACAATTTCTGAGTTTGAACGTGGTGTGGCTCAGATATTCGGTAAAAATGGAAAAGGATGGCTCCTTCTTTGGAGATCATATTATATAGAGAAATGTCTTTAGAAAAATGCCAGAAGGAAAAAAAACAAACAAAACAACAAACAACCCAGAAAGAGAAAAGTCTAGACTGAGTGAAAGGAAAGGAGGCTGTGCTTAGTGTCACTGTATTCAGTAAGTGATTACATGACACAGGGTTCATTCAGGACCCAGCGAGTGATCTACAGCCTGTGTTCTGCAGGAGGTCAGAATGGAGATTAAAGTGACCTTTTCCAGCCTCAAATTCTATGAATCCAGTTCTGAACCCAGAGTCCCAATGGAAACTAAGTGACGATATAGAGTCTTTGGAGTAAGCTAACCTATGTTTGACGGATGGTTTTACTTCTTTATTTCCATAGAGTCCCCCACCACATTACTCACACAAAACACTCACTTGTGACATTCAAAACTTGCAGACAAAGGAGCAATGGGTACACATAACCACAAGTACCTCCAGGCTGGAAACAAGAAAAGGTTTTAAAACTACTGGGGGATACAGCTTCTGGAACAACTTTCAGGAAAGAAAAGAAAGATAAAAGGTACAGGAATGCATTTGAAGATGTAGTTTCATATGTTCATGGGCAAGACTGAACAATATTATGATCTGCAATAGTGGGCAATTGGACTAAGCAGTTGAGAAGCTTTAGTCAAACTTCATTGCTTATGTCCCTAAGTCTTTGGAAATGACAGTATAGGTTTTCTAGCGTCACTTAATGACTGAGACACAGAAAACTTTTCTGTTTTCAAGGTTAGATGAATTTTGAATGAGCAAGCACTGCCTTAACATGTTCATATTAAACCTCATGATTGAAAGACATAAAGATACATGGGTTGTTTGAAACAGTAAATTCCACCTTTAGTAATTGTGTACCCTTTCCTCCCTCTCTTTTCAGTTAGCTGTCTTCATGGCCCTTTATTTACATGGCAAGCACTCGCTGAACTAGGTACATTAGCCTCAATTTCTGCACTGAATCTACTTGTGTACTTTCACACTGGGGTAGAGAGAGAAAATATAGGCACAGAGAGGGTTAATCCTGAAAGACTACAAGGGGGAAAAAAAACCTGTGTAGAGTGGGAAATTAGTCAGCAGAGACCTGACAAAGTGCTTCCTACACATGCTGTTCTGTCAGGCTGCACAGCTTCTTCTGCTTCAGAGGTAATTACATAGATTTTCTGTCTTGTACTTGCAAAAACACAGCACAGCACTCCACCACTGCTTGTAGCTCAGTGCTTCAGGGCTCCAGCTGCATGGGGCTGGAAAATGTTTACACAATTTCTTTTAAGATTCTTAAACCACAGTAAGGGTTGTGGCTAACTCTTCATCTGAGGGGGCATATGAAAGAGTCCCCTCTGAAGCTGGGCTTGGGTGAAGGGAAGGACTTCCTTGTAAGGCAATATAATCATATCTCTCTCAAGGAAAAAATGGCTTCTACCATACAATAGATCATCCTTGTTTCTGAATGTTTTAACTAGAGAGGGACTCAGAAGAATTTAGACATTGGTCTGGATTTTAAATTCTCACTCCTTCAGATCCAGAATCCTGGTCTTAAATCCATTCTCAATTTTATACAGTCGTTTTCCACGGCCCATGAAAAAATCTTTTCATTTCTTTTTTATTCGACACTCACATAAATATACATATTCAACATATAGACAAAGTATTTATCAGTAAATTAATACCTGTGAATATATATATTCCTCTCTCATTACTTTGAGATGCTTGAATAATTTCATAGTTAATGCAGTACTGTGAAGGGTATTTCAAATAATCTATAAATTCAGATTTAAATATCCTAACCAATGCTTACAACATGGATGTTCATTAGGTATTGTGACAAATGAAATGTTAAAATATTTTTGAAAAGACATTTGTACACTTCAGAATAAACTTAATGTATCTAACATGGAACTGCTTGTGATTTGATACAGCAGATTTAAATACATTCACCTCTGTGTACAAGTCTTGAGGCAATGATGGAAATTGTAGCAATAATAACTATAGTAATAAAAAATAATAAAAAAAACCCCAAAATTCACTGTGAAAGTGATTTAGAGAGTCTGCCTAATCACCTTGAGATGGAAGAATTTTTTCTTCTGTTGCTTATGACACATTGCCCACTCGCTTCATAAAAGCTTCTAGGCAGTGCCTGCCGATGTTTCCCTATCTTTACCATTATAAACTCATTTCTGTTGCTTTCGCTACATCTTCTTTCAGTTGTCAAAGGCAATTGTCCTTATCCATAATGCAGAATTCTCTTCCTCTGTGACACTGCCTTCAGAATGGCTGAAAAAGTCCTTATCTTTCACTTATTCTTTTTTTTTCCTTTGACTAACAATGTTTGTATGTTTCCACACATGTCAAGTATTCCAGACTTTTCAGGGAACACTCTCAAAACCAGTTCCTTGTGTTGTAACACTGAAAAGAAGTAGGTAAATTGAAATGTACATTTTAAAATATTAAAACTATAGGGAATTTTTATTTAATTTCTAATTTTTATTAAAAAAAGAAAAAATATTGTTAATTTTTTTCAATGAAGAGCTGGTTTGTTTCATAAGTATTTCTTTAAATAAAAACTGTAAAATTTGTTGGCGAGCCACACCTTCACTATGCGCACAGCAGTAGATTATCACAGACTTTGTCTACATTACACAGAATCACAGAATGGCTCCAGTTGGAAGGGACCACTGTGGGCCATCTGGTCCAACCACCCTGCTCAAACAGAGTCANAAATTCAGATTTAAATATCCTAACCAATGCTTACAACATGGATGTTCATTAGGTATTGTGACAAATGAAATGTTAAAATATTTTTGAAAAGACATTTGTACACTTCAGAATAAACTTAATGTATCTAACATGGAACTGCTTGTGATTTGATACAGCAGATTTAAATACATTCACCTCTGTGTACAAGTCTTGAGGCAATGATGGAAATTGTAGCAATAATAACTATAGTAATAAAAAATAATAAAAAAAACCCCAAAATTCACTGTGAAAGTGATTTAGAGAGTCTGCCTAATCACCTTGAGATGGAAGAATTTTTTCTTCTGTTGCTTATGACACATTGCCCACTCGCTTCATAAAAGCTTCTAGGCAGTGCCTGCCGATGTTTCCCTATCTTTACCATTATAAACTCATTTCTGTTGCTTTCGCTACATCTTCTTTCAGTTGTCAAAGGCAATTGTCCTTATCCATAATGCAGAATTCTCTTCCTCTGTGACACTGCCTTCAGAATGGCTGAAAAAGTCCTTATCTTTCACTTATTCTTTTTTTTTCCTTTGACTAACAATGTTTGTATGTTTCCACACATGTCAAGTATTCCAGACTTTTCAGGGAACACTCTCAAAACCAGTTCCTTGTGTTGTAACACTGAAAAGAAGTAGGTAAATTGAAATGTACATTTTAAAATATTAAAACTATAGGGAATTTTTATTTAATTTCTAATTTTTATTAAAAAAAGAAAAAATATTGTTAATTTTTTTCAATGAAGAGCTGGTTTGTTTCATAAGTATTTCTTTAAATAAAAACTGTAAAATTTGTTGGCGAGCCACACCTTCACTATGCGCACAGCAGTAGATTATCACAGACTTTGTCTACATTACACAGAATCACAGAATGGCTCCAGTTGGAAGGGACCACTGTGGGCCATCTGGTCCAACCACCCTGCTCAAACAGAGTCATCCCAGAGCACATGGCACAGGATTGTTTCCAGAAGGTTCTTGAATATCTCCAGAGAGGGAGACTCTGTACCCTCTGTGGGCAACCTGTTCAACAGCTCGGTCAATTGATACTTAAACTTGATTTTCCACCGTAAAGGAAAGGATGCTTAACTAAGTGCACTGCAAAAGTTTGAAATAATTAAACCATCATATTTGATCGCAGTAATACCTTTGTTTTGGCTTTCAACATCTATAATGTTTTCTTCCTTCTCTAATTCCTACCTTGTTTATTTTCATCACAGTCATGACTTATGTACCCTTCTCATTCTCCATCTATCTGTAATCTCTAAAGACAAACAATTCTTTTTACCTGGTGGCAGATATTTGGCTCCTAAACAATTTCCCTTCTCATTGTGACCTTGCTTCAGGCTGGGATATGAAGAGGAGGGAGTGGAAAAGGAAAAAGGAAAAAGGAAAAAAAAAAGAAAAAATGCAAAAGGACTAAGAGAAACACTATGAAGGGGAAAAGGTGAGGTCAGACCTCAGTCCTTTAGAAAATGTCATCTGATATGAACAGGAACAGTACTAGACATGAAGAAGGATCAAAGCAAGGTTTAATCATTGCATACCAGGATTTTTTTTCATCTTTCCCTATTTTCAGGAGCTATTTCTCACATTTTTTCAGGTACACAGGTTTTTCTGTGTGGGCAGAAGGTGTGAAGCTGGCGGCATAACTTCATCACTGGCAAATAGGAAAGATTTTCTTTAAAGCAACTGCTAAGAATTTATGTTGTGTCTAGATAAACTCAATGAAGTATATACAAGATAATACTGATTAGAAAATGTGCTCATTTTATTGCTTAGAAACAAAGGCCCCTCTACTAGTTGAAAGAAATTTGCATTCTCACTGGTTAATAATAGTTCCCTCTAAACTGAGAGGAGGGATTCCTTTTCAGTGTTTATTTGGGGGTGGTTTTGTCATGGAGTCTTTTTTTGTTGTTGTTGTTTGGGTTTTGTTATTAGTTTCATTAATGGCTTATATTTATTAGGGAGATTAGTTGCACCCATTTCCACAATAGTTTGAGGTAATAAGTGTATAAAAATCAGGTTCCTACAACAGCCACGCAATCACAGTTCATAATAAATTATAGAGATACCGAAGTAAGGAGGATGTGTTACCTAAACAACTTCAAAAAATTGAGGAAAATGGAGAAATAAACAACCCCTTAATGAAAAAGAGTTTTTTTCCCTTCAAAAAAAATGGTTTTTTTCAAACTGAACCCCCTCAAAGTTCAACTTCCTTTTTCCTGGAGAAAAAAAAAAAAAAAGTCAAATAATCTGTGGGCAGAGCTCCTTTAAGAGCCTGTAGAAAAGGTACGTGGCAAAAACAGAGTCAGAGGGGAAACGGCTTCAAGCAAAAGTTATTATTTCTTCTCTCTTTGTGGGTTTAGGCCTAGATTGGATTGTACTGTGCTTGAAGTTTTGTGTTAGAGGATATTGGACATGTGCTGTTACTCCTGGCCATTAAGGTTGTTTTTTATTGCTAGAGCACAAACGCTCTCTCTGTTCTGCTGGTCTTTTATATCTACATAGTCCTTTGGTTTCATCATTTTCCTTTCATCAGGAAGATATTCAAAATGCTATCTGCGTAATTCATATTTATTTGCTGAAAACATCTTGTCATATGATGTCAGCTTAGAAGTGATCATCCCAGCCACCACTGGCAAAATAAAGTGCACCTCTTCCTTGAACAAAGTTTAATAATTTCAATCATGAATTTTGGACAGGGACTAGAATGATCAGGCTGCGGAAATGTTCTCTGCAATATCACAAAGCATGCATGGGCTTCTGTTTTCACACAAGTTTTGACAGTCTCTCTTCATGAAATTCAGAAATCAGATTTTATTCACAAACTCATCCAGGTTTTGTTCGTAAGGTCTCTTTCTGCTGAACTTTTACATTAGATTCATTTTGAGCTGTTGAAAAGTAAAAATTAGTTTAGAATTATCTCAGTACAACTCCTAGAAGACAATTAAAATCACTCAAGCCATCAACACAATTGTTATTAATTGGCTCCCTTGCCATAGTTCAGTAGTGTAAGGGTCATAAAGATCAGGAGTCTCTTGGAAGATTTAGAATCTGGGGGAACAAAGGCTTTCTCTACTTGCAGTCAAAAAACTTTTTTTTTCTTTTTTTTTAAATGAAATTATCAAAACCACAATTAGGTACTGTTTCAGGGTTTGTTTAGTTGCTTGGCTTTGAGAAAGAGTAAGAAAAAGACATTAAATAAGGAAAAGNTGTGCTGAATCAAAAGTAAGCCTAGCCTCTGCCATTTGGAACATCTAAGGCAAAAACCAAACCAGAATATAACTGGATATAAAGCAAGTTGAAAAGTCATGTTGCAGTTGGCATATTAGATGATAGCAAAACTGGAAAAACAACGCTATATCCTCTAGTTCCCAGTCCACTGGTCTAACTTTTGAATCAAATTGCCCACATTCATTTATTTCTAACCATAAGTTAAAGAAGAAAACTAATAGCTGCCAAAAGGGAGAGAGGAAAACTAAACCGATAGAAAAATATTTGCTTTTCACTCTACTGATAACAATGTCACTCATGAGGAATAGGTTTGGGTTTCATTATTTTATTTTATTTGTTAACTGGTTGACAGTATCCATTTGATAGGTGGAATTCTATTGGGATGGCTTGAACAGCAACATCTAAGACAAAAGTAATTGTGACACAAAACAGTTATAAAGAGATTCATAGAAAAATAAAGGAGACTGGTTTTGTATAGTTTAGTTTTACTTTTTCTGCTAAGATTGCATGCCCTATTACTTCCACTTGTTACTAAGAAGAAGAAAAAAAGAAAGACAACTCCTATCTAAAGAAATATCTATTTCAGTATATTTTCAATTCAAATAGGCAGTCTACCTTCAACAATGAAATTCATAAAAGAAATAAAATGGCAAGTTTTTTCTTTACGTTCCTTCTTTTATTTATATAACCACCATCAGACAAACTATAATGCTATCTAAACAACTATACACGTTAAGAAACAAACAAAGATCAATAGCTATAATTTGTCACACATACACTGTTCACTGTGAAAACATCAATAGTAAAAAAGGTTCGCAGGCAGAGCAGGGGAAAATCTGTTTGGTAGATGGTGTTGGCAGAAGATTAAATAACCACATGTCAGAAAGGAAAAAAAAATTCAATAGGCTGAGTGCGTTCTGGAGATGTGCAAGTACTCTGAGCTAAACTGTTAGTATTCATAATAAGAAAATTGTCTTTCAGTCATTCAATTACTTCATGAACAAATATTTTGGCTTGGATCTCTTATATTCAAATACATACTGTCTTTCCTATCTGCCAAAGGACTGCTACTGAAAGACATGAAAACAGGAAATGACTTGTACTTTGGAGGATGATATCTAGAGCTGCTATTTCATAAATAGCAATATAGGTGACTATTCATCTCATCCTTATCCCTAGCACTCTAAAGGAATCATGAGAGAGAGATGCAGCAAGTAATTATTTGGCCGGGACTAAAAGAGACAAAAAGTTTATTGAAAGCATCTAACAGAGTAGAACTGAGATTCAGGGCTGTATCATCACATCCAGTGTGTGCACAGTGAGCCCTCCTATTGAATCCCACAGTGTTACTCTGAGATATACACTTAAGGACTTACTTAAAAGCTCCTAGGATCTTATTTTAATGCCTAAGCAATCCATTATTCATTAAATTATTTCAAAGTGCTAACTGATTTATAAGACCGCAAGAAAATATCTCTTAACAAAGTAACTCCATTCCTTAGATCATTGTGCGCAATCCATAAAACTTTTCTTATTAGTTTGTTTTATGAACCAGTTTTTCTTCTTGCTTCTTCAGGTAGTCTTCTGCTTTTTATTCTTCAGATGATGGTAATTGTAGTTATTTTTATTTCAGCTACAGTTTTGGGTTATAATCAGTTAGAAAACCAGTCCAAACACACCTCTCTCACTCACTCTCTTTCTCACTTTCTCAAATACAATACAGGTAGGAACATCTCTTTACACTGAAGAAGCTGCACAAGGGAAGTCCTTCAAACAGAGCTGGTATTGCCAACAAAGATAAAACAAACAAACAAACAAAAAGAAAGACCATANCATTCTTTCACTAAGGCTTTTTAAATTTTAATAATTTCTGATCCATGACATCTTAATATTCATACCTAACAATTCAGAAATTTAGGAGTGGATTACACACTGCAGGTTAAGTTGCTTATTGAGGCACTGACTCAGAAGCTTACTTATTCTAGACTTTTGGAGATTAATACTAAGATTTAGATATCTGCACAGGGATATTCCTCTGGCACAGGTCTTGGCTAAACTCTAGGTACCTAAAGGGAATATTCAGGTTAATAAGACTCTTAACATTTGTGTCAATTCCTATGTACATCACAGCTAATATTTATTATATAAGTTAAATTCAGGGTTACCTAAATTTGAATCTCTTTAGACTTTGGACCACTGCAACACAATTTTTAAACTAATTTTTCTGTTCCCTGTATATGTTGGCACTTTGTTCAATGCTCTGGCTGCCAAGTGCAGAGATACATCGCTCTCACCTTCAGCTGATCAGTTCTTAGAGACTTTGGAAAACCNTTCCTCCTTCCTGATGGTTATGTATGACAAATGGGTACTTCCACACATAAATTATACTCCTAAAAGCTAGTTTGTATGTACTTGTGCACCTAGCGAGAATTCTGAATATACACATCTATCTCATGTTTGCTACTACGCTGCCAATTCTTCATTTTCTGATGATATAAGTAATGAGATTTCATTGGTTGTGTTTACATTTTTAAAGACTCATAGAGTGATTTGATTATATGCAAATTCAATTGTAACTAAACCAAAAAAAAAGAAAGTGTTCTAGGCTGCTGTGGTTAGAAAGAACTTCAGATCCTGTGTCTTAATGAAAAAAAAAAATAAAAATCAAAAGCCACATTCTTTCACTAAGGCTTTTTAAATTTTAATAATTTCTGATCCATGACATCTTAATATTCATACCTAACAATTCAGAAATTTAGGAGTGGATTACACACTGCAGGTTAAGTTGCTTATTGAGGCACTGACTCAGAA
>VWZG01007823.1:35104-46596 GCA_013396735.1 Grallaria varia
AAATCATGAGTTCTTTTCTACACTACCATCAGGCCTAAATAAATTTTAGTACCTCAAAGCTGTCAGTTGACAAATTTCCTATTTAAACATTTAATTCTGAAAGGTTGTAAATGCCTCATTAGCACACTCTTACTGTGTATTTATTAAAAAATTTTGCAGTGTTTGCAAACAATAATGATGAAAGGTTTAGCCACTGAGCAATGTAGCTCTAGCTCTGAGTCTACAGCAATACACAAGTCTCTGAGACTTGCCACCCTCATTGAACAGCCCAATCTCTTGGCATTTCCATCCTTTTTTAGTTCTTCTTCTTTTTTCTCTTAGACCTTCATTTGTTTCACCTCATAGGTGTGAGGCATATTGTTCCCTTAAGCTGAGAGGTCAGTGTTCCAATGACAATTTTTGTGCTCATGGTGAAGGAAGTGGATGTTAGTCTACATAATAGCACCATACCATGAATCAAACCTATGACCTTTTAGTCTGAAAGCTGAGATCTTGAAAATCTTTTGCAAAAGGATTAACACATTTATCAGTCAGTAACCTTACCAGCAGAGGGAGATATGGCATCAGGCAGTGCATCACTCTGATACATCATTTGTCTATTAGAAAAACTAATTCTGAATATGATACACTATTTAAAGGTTATATATACCTCAGTCTGTTGCTGAGTATGTGTGTGGACACTTTAGCACAGGGAATGGTGTTTGACATAATACCCAGTCCAAGTAGAAATATATTAATGCAGCATAAACAAACTAGAGGATTAGGTAATTAAATATTATTGAATACATATTATTATCTATAAACATAGACTCTAGGTGCCTGAGATGAGTAATCAAACCCTTCAGAGGCTATCAGAACAGCTGAAGAGAATTCTCATTGCAACATGTAAATAAAAGAGTCTTAAAATCCCTGTACTCCAGTAAGTCCAGGATCATAGTGGCTTGCTGCCATCCCATCACTCATATGGTGTGGATACGTATGCCTTGCCTTTGCGCATAGCCAATATTAAGGCTTATAACCAGCTGGTTTGTCATTTCAACCTCCCATTGCACCTGTACGACACGTTGCATATTCCATTTCCAGGTTTCACTGACCTTAACACAATTCCATTTCCCTAAAATTCTATAGTCATGGTTCTGCAAGTGGAGCTGAGGATTCGTTTTCTTTCATCCTCCTGGTATTGTAATATACATTTATTGCATCATTGCCCTTTAGATTGTCATGTTTGTATTATATATCCTTATTTATAGTAGATTACCAGCATATGTCCCTGAATGCAATTTTATTTGGTTGCATTTAGAATATTTCTGAAACGTGTAAGATATTAAAGATAATATCATCGCTGTTTTAGATACTAAAAGAAAATCATCAGACAATTGTTCGGTAAGCAGACTCTTAACAAAAAAAGCAAAATGAAAGTTCCACTTTCTTGAGCTAGTTTTCCAAGAACAATCTTTGTGAAGATTAGTCCTAATTTAAAGGAAACTAAGGTATTGCTCACCCTGCCAACAGGGCAAATGGCTCTTTTTGGACCAATCATAGAAATGAGCTTCCTTAAGTACATTGCACCTTAAAGGTGACATTATTGCAGAAAAGCATATACAGCACCTTGTCAGCATGGAATAACTGGGCTTGGCCAAGTTGTCATTTCTGACAGGTCGGTGTAATGAGCAATAGAGCGCTGAGATGGTCGAAAAGTTTTTTTTTATACTTGTTGTTGATGTGGTTTTTTTCACCCGAATCAGCAGGGTAGAGCTGTTTGGGGTGATAAGACCATATATATGTGTCTCATTATGAGCTCCACATTATCAAGTTGTTGTCACCCAGGCTATCGCACTTAGCCACATTTATGTTTGGGATTCATTTCGTGCAGTTTCTTTACATTTTTAACCTGGGAACAGCAGAAAATCTGATTCTCTGGAGCAGCAGACATTAGCTAGCAGGACTGTCCATGCATGTTAAACCTATATGCACTTGCAAAACCACTAATAATGAGAGGCACTAATTGGATCACAATTTTTCTTTTCCATCCATACTTTCTTAATAGGTCTTGGAAATAGGTATTGATATTGAAAAGCACGGAAAACATAAAAAAGAGTTAAAAAGGAAAACAAAAAAAGAAAAAAAAAAAAAAAGGAACTGGAGCCAGTAAATGAGAAAAAGAAAAGAAGTCTTCTATTACAATTCTAATGATTAAGATATTTTTGTTCAAATTCTGTAACGAGAGCAATACAGCACACTAGAGAAGGGAGATTCTTGGAAAATCTGGAATTTATTTCAACACTGGTTTTCCTGGGTTATTTTTGCATATGACCCTTCACTTCTCTATGCCTTCGTCCCCAGCATGTCAAGTAAAAATAATGTTTTCAGTCTCCTTTGTAAAGCGTTTTAAGATGTACAGATGAGAAGCCCTTTATAAGACTTAGGGATTAGTAAAAGCACAACAATAAAAAAAAAAGATGAAAGGGATCAGAGGTTAGAATTTAAAACACTAATAATAATCACACTGGTGCAGAATTAAGATCATCAAAAATAAATCCTTTTGAGCTGCAGCTTGAATAGTGGGAATGGGAAAGGGACAAGAAGAACAGAGAAATAAGACCTTCTTTTAGTCAGTTGTCAATATCATCAGTACAAAAACACACATACATACTTTGTGATGCCATTTGAATTATGTAAGGAAATTTGAAATAGGGCAAGAAATAGAAGCTATTCATGTGCAGAGAAAGATCAGATAAGTAAATTAAACTATATGTTGAATTCTGCTGTAAGCAGATATCCCTTAAGGCTACAAAAATAATGATTTGATTATCAAAGCTGTAGAATGTGTGGCTCATGTCCCTTTGTGTTACAAGGAGCCTTTCCATTAAATTTGTTGTTAAGCAAAATGTCTATGGGAGACTCATTTTGGATACTGATTATGCACCTCTTAGGAGAGGAACTCATTGCCTTCCTTCCCCACGCTGGAGTTACATTCCAGCGAGGAGCTGCAAGGTCAAGCCATCAACCCCGTGTCTTCAATATACCTGGAATGAGTACATTCTGCCAGCATATTCAATAAAGCAATTACAGTAGAATTAATGCAAAAGACCAATGCATCAGATGCAGTGTAGGGGCAGAAGCTGAAATCACTTTAGCATATTCTGCCCAAAATTTTTTGGAAATGCTTTATTTCACATGGGTTTACAGGAATGAAAGCCAGCCAAAAAGGCAGCCCACTGCAGAGGACTGCATGAGCAACATGAAGGGGAGGGGTGGCTAGTCGAGGTTACCTTGATTGTTTTGCCTCAGCACGTGAAGGCAACCACATTCATTTTCCAGGGCACTAAGACATCAGTGCTGAGGTGCTTAACATCCTTGTTCTGGTGTGCAGTAGTTAAGTGGAGATGAGGCGCTGTTCTCCTCATACGTCCTGTTGAACAGGCAGATGGAAAAACATTATCCCTGTTCATATCTGAGTACTGAAGGAATGGGGAAAGGATGGTAATGCTGTAGCATTTGCTGAATGGATATATTGTAGGGAATACAGCAGCTCTTCCAGAGAATTCTGCCCTTTAGAAACTTTTGGCAGCTGCTGTGCATCAGACACCCTCTCTGAAGAAGAAATGAAGTCTGCTGGATATGAGGAGTGGCTGTCATGTAGAGAAGAAAGTGTAAGGATATGCTTATGACCAGCCAGATGCCTTCTGCCATAACACATCAAATGTTGCAGTGAGATTCGGGCATATGTTGCCATTGCTTCAGCAATGTGGGTGGGCTCAGGACAGCCACTGCTATAGTAACCAGGATGGGAACTGTGCAGATAGGCTCTTAAGATGGAACATGATAGCCCGAGATCTCTCAGACATTTGGCCCTCCGGGCTCTGTCGCTTCATTTCCTTTATTCATCCTAGTCTCTTCCCCCCAAATTCTTATTACAGGTAGTAAGGTACAAGCAGACGTCTATAATTTCCTTCATTGGATCTGTTTGGTTTAACCCCAGACACCATGCAATCTGGTTAGTTGTGGTCATCTGTTCCTGCTGTGTCCCCTCCAAACTCCCTGTGCACCCCTATCCCCCTTGCTGGTGGGGTAGTGAGAGGAGCAGAAAAGACCTTGACTCAGTGCAAGCACTGCCCAACAATAGTGACAGCATCTCTGTATTATTGTCACTGTATCCAGCACAAGTCCAAAACACAGCCCCATACAAAGCACTGTGAAAAAAGATTAACTCTACCCCAGCCAAAACTAGAACAGGACCTCATATTACGTGTTTTATAAGATGCCCACATCAACATTTTATACTGAAATCTTATGTATCTCATATTAAAACTCTGATATATCTTCATTTTTTTTTCCCAGTAAAGAACATATTCAAAGCAGGAAAATATTATTCATTCAGCATCCGTCAAAAAAAGAACAACTGTTTAAAATTACTAAATATATCTTTCTCAAGGGTGTTAGACTGGAGGTGGCGGGTTTGTGGTGGCTTGGCAGGATTTGCAGAGACTACAGATCATCCTGCAGCTGTACTAGTAAGACTTAAAAATTACAAGATTCATGCTACACTAAATTTCAAAAGTAGCTCAGCTTGATGTCTGATTAAGTTCTGTAAGAAATGAACTCCAGAGGCAAATCTGACCTGGGTGTCCTATATACCCTTATTTGCAGTGCTCTGGAGGAAGGAAATTGGCAGCATAGGCCATGTGGTCAGACTTCCACTGATGCTCTGCCAGAAACTGGACAAATCTGATAGGTTTATAGACCCATTATCAATACTGGCTCAAAAAGTGCTGTCAGTCCAGTCTACCAACTCCATGGGGTTCCATAGACATCTGTGGGATATAAGGGGCAGAAGGACCAAGACGCTCCTAGGTTGCGTAGTCTGTTTATTTCTCCTTCCTCTTGCTCTTCCTTTTCTACCTTCCATTCTTTCTTCACCCTTGATCAGTTGATTCCATTTCAAGAGCCAGAATATTAATTTTTGATAATTAAAACTATACAAATAGCATTGCAAGAAACACACAAAAAGAGAGAATCTGACCTGGTGTAGGTATGAATAGGGGAAAGATATCACCATAAGAAAAAAAGCCAGCAGTAGGATGAAGTGTCCTGACCACCTCTTCTCCACAGCCACATTGTGATTACCTCAGGACAAGCAAGCCTGAGCATTCCATTCCCCATGGTGGGATGCTCTGGCTAAGTGCCTGTCTCTACATCCCTCTGACTACACTCTGTGTCCCCACTCCTGCCTGTAACAGAGCATGTCACACAAGTATCAACGTGAGAAGTGGCAGCAAAGAGATGTTTCTGCTGGCCCTTATTTCTGCAGATAGCTGAGCTCACAATTTACCCCAAAGTGATTAGAGACATAAAAATCCCCCCTCCCTCTGTCTCTCGACTCAGTGCATTATTGCAATTGCTAATTTAAGTGGGATGTGAGGTGAGTTCTTTCAAAGAGTGAACCTGACCCTTCACCTCCCCAGCACTACCCATGGCTGTTGCAAGGCAATTGTGCCCGTCAATGGAGAACAGAGAGCAGTAAAAGTAATGAGAAAGGTAATAAGAGTTAAAACAAAGGTAGATGGACCTCAAATGAAAACAGGAAGATTTAGGATACCTGGAGAAAGACAAGTCAGCATTATATAGAGACGAATTAATACTTTGGGATTAAACTGTGTGTGAAGGGTAGGGGCACAGTGCACTAAAAATAGGAACATGGTAATTTAGAAGCTAATCAAGCTCTGTCACAGACAAAATTAATAAGTAAAAAAAGTTTTAACAAGACATTAGCCATCCGAAGAACATAGCAGGCCTGTGGAGGAGGATATTGTATCAGAAGGTGTTATTAACACTGCTATTATTAGATTGGGTATGATTAACCGGACTTGATCAGAAAGGAGCAAGGTGAGGTTTAGAAGTGCAGTGGTGGATCACCCAGAATGTCATTACAAAGGTGAAAATTGTAAAAAGGAGCAGGAAGTAGAGGAAATAGTTTTGGAAAATGATAGATGGAGACAGTGAAGGGTTCTGAACTCTATGCCGGAAAGATACAATGGGTGAAAGCAAGCAGGTGAGACAGTTGTTTTCTGTCCATGTTTTAAGTGTCATAGTCCGATGGTTAAGATTTGCAAATATGAGACTTCATAGAGAGAGGACCCTTGCAGGCTTATTATAGCTTTCCACACTGTGCTTTTTTCCTGCAATGATCTGCAACTGGGATTTCATAAGAAACCGAGAGGCAGATATTCAATTGGTGTAAATTAGTGATACTTTAAATCAGTGGAAACAAACTGATTTTCACCATTCTTGTAATTTAGTATTCTTTTTGAAATATGAGTTTCATAGAGGTGAGTTTTGAAGGGCAGGTCTGCTTGTAATCACCAGGTGAAGAAGTAATTTGCTGAGCATCAAAAAAGATGTGAGCACAATGGGAAAAATATCACTGGATCCAGGCATTGATTTCAAGGAATCTATTACTGAGCACCCCCAAAGGCAAGGTCCTGGTCGTGATGGACACCCCTCTTTTTCTTTTTTTTTTTTCCCCTGTAGTTCTAATTAAAAGTAAATATCCATTTGCTCAGAAATGCACCCATTTCTTTGAGTTTCATTGCAGGATGTGTTGGGTTTGCTTATATTTTGGACAACAAGTACTGTGAATCAGAGGATACTTTTTTTCCGAGGCTTCCTTGCTTCTGCTTCTCATCAGCACATATGATCAGATATTCCAAATGACCCTTTTTCCTCACCTGGATCCCTCTCAATTCATTACCAATTCTCTTAGCCTGACCCTAAAAAGCAAAATCTTACAATGTCAGTAGGTAGGTGTTTTTTATGTGCTTTGTTTAGACATAATAGAGCCTTAATTAATCAGGACTGTCTAGTATCTACTCAATGCAGATTGTTATTATTCACAAAGAAAGGCATTTCACCCAGAATACAGGCAATGTTTCAGCACTCTATCACTGCCACATTTCATTCCCCCCTGTTCAGACAGATTCTTTAGCCTGTGGTGCCAATCAGGAGTGATTTCCCTGGACTAAGTGCCGTTACATGGGGGGGTAAACCAGGCTGTGAGCTCAGACTCTGTATGCCTGCATCCTTTAGGCTTTAACCACGCACTAATCAACAGGGTACCCAGTCACCATTATTCCTGCAGAGACAATTTGACAGGTGACACTGTGACAGTAACATCGCTGCTGACCGCCAGCTAAGTTCCTGCCTCTGGAGCGACACAACCACTGGAAAACTCAGCAGATACCTTCTCCCTTGCCTGCATGTGCTCGCTGCATTTCAGCTGAGCAAAGGCGTCCTTCTCTCCCCACAAATCACATTACACTCTGTTTTCTGATGGAAAGCAGGAGTGAACCTGTAGAGCCTTGAAACACATAATATGCATGGCTGCTGTTTTACACTTGTAACATCTTGCATGCACTGAAATGTACAGCTGTTTACACTTGTAGCTCTGTCAAGTAAACAAGTGGTGATTTCTTATGATAGAGGGGAAATTGGCACAGGGCTTCTATTCACTCACCTACAGCCTGGCAACTCCTGGTGGTGGAAATCATTCTTTAGGCACCAAATTGGCATCAAGCATGCTGTAAAACTGGCTTCTCCGAGGTGGAGGGGAGGTAAGAGGAAATCTGTTGGCAGCATCTGTACCTCTAGAAAAGGCAGCCGCCGAGTGTCTGATGGACTCTGCCTCCTGTTGCAGCCATCCTGTAAGTACTTCACAAATAGCCTGTGCTGTGGCTGTGCCAGGGTGTTCTGGCACACAAATCTGTACCAGGCATTTTCAGGTAGCTCTTCACCAAGAGCGGAAGAGCTTGCAACATAAAAGACTTGCAAGTCAGCAGTGGAAAGAGACTTGGGAATACCTTTATTGCCTAAGAAGATGCTATTGTAACTTTTAGGGTTAGTATGATGATTAGAAGTACTAAAATAAACGAAAAATAAATCTTGAGAATCTTTTCAAAGATGAACTAGAGAGCTCATCCAATGAAGCTGGCAAGCTACAAGTTTGTGACAGTCAGAAGCTGCACAGAGACTGCTTTGGTATTGCTTTACAACAGAAGGTTAGTGTGTACTAAGAGTTATCATGAATTGTCAGGGAATCTGGGCAAACTTGTGGGTATGAAGTCTGTAAAATATTAAAAAATAATGAAGATACTGAATCATAGAATGATTTGAATTGAAAGGGACCTCAAAGATGATCTATTTCCCACAGTTCTGACAGGTGCTAGACCAGGTTGCTCAGAGTCCATCCAACCTGGCCTTGAACACCTCTATGACTTCTCTGGGTAACCTGTTCCAGTGGCTCATCACTCTCACAATAAAAAAACTTTTTATCTAATCTAAATCTCCTCTCTTTCATTTTCAAGCCATTCCCCTTTTTCTGCCACGATATGCTCTTACAAAAAGTCTCTCTCCATCTTTCTTGTAGGCTGTCTTTAGGTACAATTAGATCACTCCTAAGCCTTCTCTTTTCCAGGTGGAACAAGCCCATTTCTCTCAGCCTAGACTAGACTAGACTAGGCTAGGTTGAAAAAGAACCTTAGATTAAGTCCTACTACAAAACTAGCACTACTGAGTCCACCACTACTAAATCACGTCCCTAAGTGCCACATATGAATATCTTTCAAGGATGGTGACTTCACCACTTCCCCAGACAGCCCGTTCGAAGGCCTGACCACCCTCCCAGGGAAGAAATGTTTCCGACTGTCTAATCTAAACATCCTCTCAGAACAGTGTGAGGCCATTTGCTCTTGTCCTGTCCACTTATTACTGGGAAAAGAGACTGACCCCACCTGGTTACAACCTCTTTACAGATAGTTGCAGAGAGCAGTAAGGTCTCCCCTGAACCTCCTTTTCTCTAGGCTGAGCTCCCTCAACTCCCTCAGTGGTTCCTCATCAGACTCCTCCAGATCCTTCCCCATCTTCCTTCCCTGCTCTGGACATGCTCCAACCCCTGAAAGTCTTTCCTCTCATGAGGGGCCCAGAACAGAGCACAGGACTCAAGGTGCCTCAGCAGTGCCCAGCGCAGGGGGATGGTCACTGCGCTGGTCCTGATGGCCACACTATTCCTGATACAGATCATGATGCCATTGGCCTCTTGTCCTTCTGGGAACAACTGGACTCATGTTCAGCTGCTGCTGACCAGCACTTACAGGTCCTTTTCCATCGGTGTGCTGTAGCACTGCCTGGTGTTGTTATGACTTGAATACAGGACCTGGTACTTCACCATGTAGAATCTAAGAGATATTTCTATCTCATTAGAGTTGGCCCACAAACTTTTGGAAGCTGAGAGAGTCTCAGCTCCCCCTCTTCTTATATGCATGCCCTTTCTATATGTTTTTATATGCTTGTCCTGTTCCTATCCACATAGACATCTGCTTCTGATCATAGCTGTAGAAAGGGCATGGGACTAAATGGTTCTTTCCTAGAGAAAAGTGTTTAAATTCTGTTCAGGTTTTCACTGTTTTAAAAAATTTTATCTTGCTGTATAACAGTCTCTATCCAAGGAAAATTTTAGTTTAGTTTAAGACACAGTAAATTAGTTTTTTACCATCTTTTTCTGACCCACAATGTTACCAAATGATCAAATAAAAAGAATCATGGCAGTCTCTCTGTTTCAGCTAAAAAGGAAAAGTATTTTCAAAGACAAACCTGAAAATATCCTCTATGAAGAGTTACACAGTTCTGGTGTCACAATTGGGGGCCAACAGCGCATCATATCACAGCTGACATGTAGAGATGTAAAATAAAATAAAATGGGAAAGACAATTACTGCTAAAGCTGTAGCAGTGATGGAAAAGACACCTACAAGCTCACTCTATCTATCTGATGGCTGGACAAGGGGAAAGGAGATCCATCCCTTGAGATGTACATCTCAAGTTTACCTGTTAGTAGTGACATGGTGTGTAAAGTCACACCATGGTACTTGTGGCAGGATATCTCACACTACATCTGACAAGAGGCAGTAGCTGGTGAGTGCTCAGTACTGGGGGTTTAGGGGAAAATACAGGAGGTGTTACCCTGGGCAGCTACAAGTAGAGAGTACAGAGTCATTGTCCCTTTCAGGGGCACATGGGTTCAGTAATGATTGAAGAGGTTTTGTCTGAAATGTACCAAAAAGATTCATTGGATAGTTTTTTTTGTTCCCAACGTTTATAAGAAGAAACAGAGCAAAACAAAACAATGAAGCAAACAAATATCTGAATTCCAATTTAATATTGAGGGCTGGTCATCTGAGGAAAGAATGGGAGTCTGAGAACGTTTTTAATTTTATATAATTAATGGGTTTGGCTTACCTTTTTGGGACTTTTTTTTCCCCATGAAGGAGAGGCAGGAGGGGAACAAGGGTTGAATACAACTCTGTTCGTAATGCAGGGAAACCATCTCACCATCTTTATTCACAGCTGATTTTTCAGCTTTATTTTAGTGCCTATAATACAAGGAGCGTTCCTCTAGCATGGAGAATTGTAGAGCACCTGAGTCCTATCAGGATGCAATGCTCCTCTCATACCAGAGGAATAAAGCCGCAATATCCCATTAATAACCTCCCCATGCACATGCATACCCATACACATGTTCTTTATTCATGGCTAAATATTCCTCTCATTTCTTGTGATTCAGAAGAAAGTATTTGAAATTTGCATTTGTGTGACTCAGGTAGAATGGAGCAAATTGCTTTTAAATAAAACCTACTGAGGAAAAAAAAAATCACCGTTTACATTTCACCCAATATGCATGTTTTTAAAAGTCCTGAAGTATTGATCACAGTAGTTAGGCATAATCAAAAAGCCTCCTACAGGGTCATAAGCACTGCTCTGCCTATATGGTTTTTTGTTCTCAGCATTAGGTACATCTCCCTTGAGTTTTTCTGAAGCTGTATTAATTGGATGATTAAAGCAAAAGCCAGATCAATTGGAATTTGAAGAGATGGTGAATGCTATAATAAAACAAAAAATAAAATGTTGTATCTACATGGTTAAAAAAATCAATAAAATTTAGAGGAATAATGCAAAGAAAGAAAATAAGAAAAGGCTAATTGCTCCATCGTATTGCAGAGTTATTTCCTGAGTCACTTTCCAATCTTTATTCTTTTCTTTTTATGTCTCTGCAGAATGACCCTTGCTCCCCTTTTTCACACATATGCAAAACCACAGCTACATTAACAACTCTGCTGCTTGCTCCCTTGATTCCTTTTCTTTCCTACTTAAAATTGCCCTTTCTGGCCTTGTTACACACAGTGGTTAATGCACTCAGCTTGGATAGAGGAAATCTAGGTTCAACCCACAGTTCTACCCCTAAATAACTGTATAATCTAGGGCACAATATTTAATGAGTTCCCCACTTGTGTAATAGGACTGACAGTATTCACTTGTCTGTTCTGACTATTTAAATTGTCAGCCCATCTGGTAGGATCATTTCCTTTTCAGAGTCAGAGTTCAGATCCCATTCTTAGTTTGGGTCTATTGGAACTACACTAGTTGAGGAAAAAAAAAAAAAAA
>VWZG01007823.1:71394-88713 GCA_013396735.1 Grallaria varia
GACTCCATCTAAAATTTGACATAAACCTTTTAAAAAGGACAACTTCTATTTTATTCAAATATGTACGAAAGAAANCTGTCTTGCTCTATGGTACACAGTTTTACAGACTAGACAGAAAACTGCTGCTCCAGATATACACTTGTAGATACTTTCAGTCTTGCTGTTGTCAGAGGCAGCAGAAATATCATGCTGAACATAGTGCAAATGATACCATAAAGTTATTGATATTACTAAAAGTGGCTTTCTTCTCATTGTGAAATTCAGCATTTGTGTAAATTAATGTAACTCAAGGAAGGAATGGTTGAAAGAAGTAGTACTGAAGTGAATATCTGTCTTCAGATCAGAATCTGGATAAGCAGGAAAATTTATATGGGTACACTGAAATTAAGGATTTTTTTATTACTATTAAATGTTTTTTGTAAAGTGTGGGGGGAAAAAAAAAGGCAATGAAAATGTGTCATTTTGTGAATTATTTTTTTCTCAACCATGGAAGGAATCCAGATGAAAAACAACTAGAAAAGAAAACATCTTTGGGAAAAGTTTTGCAGACGTAGCATGAGAGAGGACGATTCCAGAGGCATTATTATTTTTGTCATTTTAATAGAGTTACTGGCCCCACATTAACAGAAAGTGACTCTTAGAGATATTTACCATAGTTACCTGTCATCTGTATGTACTAATATCTGGGGTGTGGGAGATTTTCACTAAAGGCAAGTTTCAGGGCTGGCCTGAAGCTATATGATGGATTTCACAAGCATTTAGACAGAGACCCTTGAGAGCTATATAAAATCTTGACCGTAGACCTACTTTCAGGCTTTCTCCCACTTGGGTAGCCCTTGCACTCACCAAATTTGTTATGATACATGAGTGCTCACAGCTGAATACTAGTGTTGTCCATTTAAGACTTCTCTGAGCAGTCTCTCACATTGCAGACTGTGACACCAGTTTGATATTATAAAAGAAAAGCACTCTCTGCAGCCCCAATGAAAAAATAAATGGGAACCTTATACAGGCAATATTACCCAAGACAAACTACTATCAAGTACCCAATATTGTATCAGCTAAAAAATAAATTTTTGCTGAAGAAAAATCACATTTAACAGATATGCAATTTTGAAAGCAATTGTTGGAATGTATTTTACCTCTCCACAGCTGCGTAAGTGGAAATAATGGTAATGCATCTCCAGGTTTTTTATGTCTGTTAATCCTGGGTAGCAATGACACAATTTAATCTAAGCTAAAAAATATTGATACTCGTCTATATGTCTTTCTATATGCATATATATACATAAATGAGCACAGGGATACATAGTTGTAAATACATGCCTGTAATTATGGTAAAGAAACATTACTTTTCATTTTTAGATTGCAAAATACTAAAGAAGAAGGTAAGAGCGAGTCCTGCTGTTTCACACCTACAGAAATAGAAGACGTGAAACAAATTACANCCAACAACAAACAAACAGAAAAACCCTACAACACTGTAAAACAAAGGCTAATATCAGCAAAAGACTAGAGCACTGGAAGTAGGTCTCACAGGCATTTGTACCAGGTCTGCTCTTCTCCTCCTTACTCCTTGATAATTAACCGTCATTTCTGCACTTCCTCATCTTCTTCGTATTGATCTTTCATCATATAATGGGTGCAAACAGCAAGAGGAAGGCTTAATAACAAACATTAAAATGAATAAATAATTGCAGCTACAAATCTTCCTCAACGAACTGATTATTTGTTCAGTGACAATATTACAAGAAATTGGCTTTACATAATTTAAGAGGACACTAGCAAGTAGGGATTTTTTCATACCATTTTTCCTCCTTACACACTCTGAAAAGGTGGCAGGGATGGGGGTGGGGCTGGTGGTCTTTTCTTTAAAAGAATACAGGGGCTTAACTTCCTAACCTCTTTTCCAGCATCTTTGTAAATTTCTGAGGAGGTAAGAAGGGTTTATCAGTGACCAGGAGTGAATTACCTTTCCTGGAGATCTACAACAGTGTTGACTCAGGGTGTTGGTGTGCTGGACTCTCCTGTCTTGGACTAGGGTATATTAAAGGTTGAGTGGAATATTGAAGGTAAACAACATGAAAAGACCAAAGGAGAGGTGAAGAGATGTTGGATGAGAAGAAATCTTTCCATATGCAATGAGCAGAATTCATCCTCACCCCTCCTCTCTGATGGCCACTGCTGCTGTGGCATCCTCACAGGCATGTGACAGGATAGGAACATGAACAGTGCTTGGACTTCCACAATCTGCAAAGTCAAGAACCCTCCTGCCTCTTTCTCTTCAGAACAGAGCTCAAGTCTGTGCCCTGGGCCTTGCTTTGGCACATCTTAATCCTGTCCTTATTAGGATAGTTGAGGCTTCTGTAAACGGCTCAGTGTTACTATGAACAGTTCAACAATTCATAGCAGACTTGAAATGCTGGTGAACAGGAAGTAATGTCTGCCCTCAGTGAGGGAATTCTGTGCCATGGGGATATGATGGGTCTCCAGTACAAGCTTGATACTTTATTCTTAATTGAGAAATTCAACTTAATGCACTCACCTTTATCACAGAGACTACAAGCATCAGCATCATCAGGGTATCAGACTTTGCTGCTGCCTCTGTTTTAAACAGTCTCTGACCTCAGTGCACACCACTAGATATTTCAGAGCTATCAGAGGTCTCCCTGATAGGCACACCTATCTGTGACATGTCCCACACTCCTGAAACAAGAGGAATTATGAATACTAGCATTTTTTTTTATGCCAAGACTTTGAAGATGAGAGGTCAGGTGTGCTTTCTTCACTAACATATTTCTCATTCAGAAAGCTCCATGACTGGATGTCCACATGTTGAACAAGTAATGACCTAAAACCATCACGATTTACAGGATGATGGCAGAAAGTTTTCTAACACCTCCCAGAAGTGCACTTACCAGAAACCCACTGTACATAAACATAAAGGTCTGCAATCTGTCAGTTAATATTAATGTGGTCATTTGCTGGTAAGTTGTAATAACATGATGCACATGGGACTTGCTACACTGACCTTTTTGGTGGAAGTGATTCATTAAACGGTCACTCATTTAGACAGCAGTAACTATTTGCGCAGCTATTAACATTTTAGAACTTAACTATGTATTTATTGCTTTCAAAAAGAAATTTTTTACCAAGGTTAGCTGAAGACCCAATTTTTCATTATTCAATAAAGAAAAGAATTTGAAATACAGAAGCATCCATTTCAAGGGGGTGGGACATTTATATGAAATGTCTGACTTCAGATTAGTCTAAATGTCTGAGCTATTATCTGTGTGCTTTTGAGCCCACAAGCTACAAATCACTACTTTCACAGTTAAAGGCTACACCAAAATCTTTCTTTCCTTCCTGAGCTGTTTTTTCCTCCTTCATTCCAACATTATTTAAAGAGTACAAAGAAAACATGGAAAGTGGTGAGAGGTGTTAAATCACTAATAATATATCCCTTGAACCAAAAGCCATCAACTTTAATAGGTACTTGCTTCTGTCACCAGGTTTATTTGACATCTACTAATATGGATTTAAAATTTGCACCAACTAGAATAAAATACAGATAGAGAAATTCCCATACGCATTTATTTTAGCAAACTTCTAATACAAAGCAATTTTTCTTCATGTTCTGATGTGTGCCAGGGACCTTTTCTTTCAGTTTTCCTTTAAAACTTCTCAAAAGTGTCCCAGAGACAGATATTCATGCTCAGCTTTTATTCTTTCTCTATTCCCTTGTCTTTCTGGATGTGGGTCAGGGCACCGGGTTATTAATCTCATCTACACTCATTTTAACTCCCTCTGCTGTAAAATGATGGGATAGTCTTTCTATTTTGTGAAAAACTTAGAAATTTGAGTAAAATAGACAAGCCATTTTGGTCTTCATATATATGTGGGAGAGTCATGATGACTACAACAACACCAAGCCAGGACAGCAATCAAGTGTAATTATGTACATGGATGTGGAGGAATAACATCCTCTTTCACTTAATGATTTTTCCACATTTGCAGATATGTGACCCAGGCCAGTCACAAAATACAGTGGCCCTTTAGGCCTTGTGTGGCGCAAACTTATGCATATTTTTTGCGGTTTTTTTAGGTTTCAATGTATGCAGGAATTAATTAAGCCTAAGACTTGTAATAAGAACCTAGAAATAACCTCACCATTCAATCAGCAGCGGTATCCTTCAAGAAGAGTGGCATCTTTTCAAATTTCCTGATGCAGTGCCTCCAGAGGTGGTGTGATGAGGCATGCCATACATGACCATCCATCAAATATTAAGAGCGGCCATAAGAGTGACAAGATCGTTCAGCTGAGCAGTTCCAGTCAGTCTGGTTAGCAAGGGATCCGTCTTTGCTTCCCAGCGAACTGTTAAAGGGCTTGCATTTTTGCAAGCTTCTCCAGTGTCTCTGTTTGCAAAAAGCATTAAAGCAAATCTAGGAAAACATAACTCCACTGGGAAGTGGAGCAGCCATGCAAAATCATTATCCTAACAGCCCTAAACACTCCAAACTAGACTGTTGTTTCATAACATGTTGATCACAGCAAGTCTGAGTGGCATGTGCATGTGCTGTAGATAGATGGTACATTTGCTTATAAATGAAGTGGGGAAAACAGTTGGGGGAAAATAAGCTGTTAGCTGGCCCATGGGAGAGCAGAGTTCAAGTTCTGATTTAACCACACAAACATCCACAGACTAATGCGACATTTTATTCGCTCGTGCCTCATTTTGCTTTTGCAAAATGACTATGATAGTTGCATTTCCATATCATTATTAAAAGAAAACAAGCCCTTTTGTTAGCTTTCATTCACTGTAAGACACTTAGTGATGTGCAAATATATAGGTTGACACTTCAGCCTGAAAACAACTTCAAATGACAAAGCCCCAATTATAAAATACATATACAAAAGGATTCAAACCTGTGGTAACAGACAGCCCACATGTTAGTTATATTATTATGCCTGCATAAAAGAAGATAATAATTAGAAATAAAGACAATATAGTCCTTGCATAAGACAAACTTTACTGTATGAATTCTTCAGTGTTTTCACAACTCTTGCTTTCCTTTTTTTTTTTTTTTTTAGTACTTAGCAACATTATTTCATGAGTACTTTACACTATGTTCAGTATTAATGGCATAATTAGCTGTGGAAAATATTTAGTTGTCACCTTGTATTTATTTATGTTCCTGGGAACATGTAAAGTTCTGCTACATTAAAATTTAATTTGAAAGAAAAAGAATTTTATTCATTTTTCAGTGTAATGACCATTTCTGCTTGGCTTATAGGAATGATAAAATATTGTTTGAACACAGTTTTCCATTTGTTTTCCAAGCATTTATGTAAACTCCTAGAGAAAACATTGCAATGCTTTGTTGGCTGACTATTTGACAAAAGAATTGTAGACACATATTTTATTCTCAACATCTTGTCAGGAAATGTTCGCAATCCCATCCATTATTTAGCACTTAATTTGTTAATCAATTGATTGATTGATTTGGGGATATTTTACACTGGGATTAACATGCACACACACAAAAATCTTGTCTCTATGGTAAATTCAGGAAAATTGTATCAGAATGTAAAATGTTCTGGTGTTTACAGATGTAGATTGAATCTGTCATGGGTTTGCAACTACTGAAAATAATTCATTGCTTTGAACATAAATATTTTGGATCAAACCTCAAAACTCATTTGCTTTGGTGTGATTATTCCTTCCATGTTCAAAAGAATATGAGTCCATTCTGTGGGAAAGAAAACTGTGTTTATTGCATCATTTCTTCTGAAGGAAAAGTTTATTTGTTTGTTTCCCAGTCTGGGGAACAAAAGAAAGCTACTGTCAACCTCAGAAATTCAGTGTTCTTTCTTCAGTGCCACAGTGTTTTAGGACCTCAGACCTTTTCACCATATTTCCCCTCACAACACTACGCTAATGGTCTAGGAAGTAATCTAATTGAAAATTACTGGAAGCTGTACTTACATATTCCTTTTATGGTGTTCATCACAGACAGGGCTGCAGTTTGAGGTTTATGTTTCTTGACAATAACATTGCTTTAAGCAGCTTCCCATTTGCCTCCCTTTCCCTGAATTGTACAAGATGACCATTTGAGAGACTGCACTTTTGCTCGTGGTAGTGGGGCAGGCTGACCTTTGATTAGATGGGATATGAGTGCTGTTACAAACCCTAACCGATGGACACTACGGCCCCCTCAGCCACCCAGAATTTAGAGACCCTCACATTCCTGGCCCTAGGTCTTAATGATTTAGTCTCACTATGGTTTGCTGAGTCTCCTTCAAAAGTTAGTTTGGGTAAAACTCCGTGGAGCTGCTGTGGTCCCCCTTGAGTCACAGTCTGGGTATATTCCACCCAGTATATTCAACAATGCAGTTCTAAGTCTGTAATACTGGGGACGGGGGACTGTGTGACTTGGTCAATGCTCTGCTGTGCTACTAATTCTTTAAACTTGTAGCATCCTGTCAATTATGCCACCAGGGTTCTTGTGAGGTATCCAAAATAAAATTACTTTTAACATAGCTTTGGCTTGAGAAAACTGCTTCCATACCGAGCAAAATAACTACGTTTGTCTGACCAAAAAGCCTTTGTGCAGCTTTTCAACTTCCACAACAACAAATACTAAGAAGGATGTTAAATGGGACAATTGCATACCTCCATATCTTACCCATATGTTTGCTTCACTTATTGCTCTTGATAATATTGCAGTTTTGTGTTCCATGTTCCCTTTTGTGTTGAGTGTGTGATTGTGCACAAAGGCAAGGACTCTCTTTTTGGTGAATAGAGAAAGAGAAAAAGGACCTATTGTAAAACTGGGATGAAATCCAACCATGATAGGCCAAATGTGATTGTAGGTTTCCAATTGACATTCACTGTGCTCCACACATAAGCATCCAAGAGTGGAGCGGAGTCTCTCATATTTGAACTTTTTAGTGTAGCACGTTGTACATTGAGAATACTGGGACATGGACCAACGTGGGAGAAAATCCAGAGCCTAAGAGAACTGCTACTGTGCTAACTGAACTGCCTGAATTAAATCTCAAACACTTCAGCATTAGACGCTCAAGTGATTTTTACTTCCATCTGAGTCTGTTCCAGATTTACCATGATGTTTACCTTTTGGTTTTGGAAACCCTTTTTCCCCTGTTGATCTGACTGTGGTAAAACATCTCACATACACAAAAACATATGCAAGTGAAAGGAAAAGAAATGGGCAGGAGAAGGAGGGGGAGGTGATGGGAACCAACAACTTGTTTATCAGATTCAAGTTGAACCATCTGTTGTTAATGATTAGATCTTCAGCTTCCAATTTTCATTTGAATGTTATTGCTCATTTCTAGCTGGGTACCGAAACGTCACTTACTAGTGCACGCAGGATTCTAAATAAGAGACTATTTAGATTGGAAATCTGTTGGAGGAGGAAATTATGTTCCCTATTATACAGCAAAATACGTTTTCTAACACTGGTACTTTCTGGTATTGTGTTGTTGACTTTTTAGGGAAGGAGACTCAAGGTCTGAGGCTGAAAAATGAATTCACTGGTGGTGCAAATTACCCTTGGACTAGAGGAGGTTTGCTGAATGTCAGCGGTCCAGGTTCTGACCTCAGGCACAGTGGTGTAAAACAAGAAAAAACCCTGTAGACGTCAAGTATTTATTCCAGTCCCTTCCGAGCAAAGGGACTCAACATCTGCCAGGGGAAGTTTAAGATGGTGCTTGCTGTACCACACTGCTAGAAGATGTATTTTAAAATAAAAATAACACAGTTTGAACTTGCTTACACTCTTTTTTTTTTTTATTTTCCCCACTATTTTCACCCTTTCTAATTATTTTTTTTTAAATATAGCAACTTAGTAGTGACTTTCAGGCTGAAACCAAGCTGGATGCTTGTTCTAGAGGAGACAGTAGGAAGAAATGAACCCCAAGGTACCTAAATCTCCATTAATAAACCTGTGAATGGCTTTCTACAGATACTACACAGAGGGTAAAAGTAATGATAATTTTTTATACCAAAAATTGTCAGTGTCACTGGAGTTATATCAACTATTGCTAAAACAACTGACTATTCTATCATGATCTTGCTATTACTAATATTTCTGAAAGGCAAAGATATGCTATGATTTCTATTTAAAACAAAAAAATATTAGGACAATGTTTCTTAACATAGTTTCTGTTTGCAGCTCCTCATCCTGTGATTGCCTAGGACCAGTTAAAGATGGCCTATGGAATTATTTCAAAGATTTAAAACACAAATATAAAGCACGAATACATATATGCCCAACAGCAGAACAAACAACAAAGAGAAAAACCACCCCAAATCAATGAAATAAAGAACAGTACAAAGTCTAGCCTCATTGTGAATTGATTGTATATAAAAATCATTGTGACAGCCTAGCACAAGATGATCTATGTTTTTTGGTGTTGTTTCTTTCTTTTTTTTTCCTCTTTTTTTTTTTTCCTCCCCCCAAAAGAGGTTATATGGTCTTTCGACTTAATTTTTTTTTTTTTTTTACCAAGTGACAAGATGTCTTATCAAAGGACACCTGTAGCAGAAAATCCAAAAGTATTATTTGTATACAGAAAAATCCTTCAACGATATGAGGTACTTTCTCATCTTTTTAAGTTAAAAACAAGAAAAATCTAGAAGCATCCTTCTCCAAAGCATCTCAGTGACTTCTGTATACACACATAAATCACAGAGGTACTTTGGAGTCTAGATCCCACTGGGATCCTAAATGATTATATGATTTATGAAAATAGGATGTATAAGGCTGTGTTACTTAGGTAATTCAGAAAAAAATTGCTCCTAAAAGAAGAGCTGATGTGGTTGGTTTTTGCAGTTATTTTGTTTTGCAATTGTGTTTTACTTATGGAATCTTTGTGCTCTAACGCTTGCGGGCTGTGACAGAGCATTAATTTGCTATTTTTCACAGCTTGCATTCAGCCTATAGAATTTTTTCTATTGATTGCAGGTAATTAAATTGTATTTGTTTGTTTTCATCACTAATGTGGTTTGTATGGGAGTCTGACCTGCCATCTCTATGGCAAATATAATAGTGTTTTATCTGTGTTGTACCTCAGTTTTAGCATCTAAAAAATAGAACAGAGAGCTCTTGGTGGTTTGAACTAAAAAAGCTGAAATAGTTGTATTACCATGCTGAAAAGCTTGTTCATTTGTATTCTGTTTCTTTTATCATGCCCTGAAAAAATGGAATTAGATGTAGTAATTTGTTGTTGACTCAAGTGTTCTTTCTGTATTTTGTATGTGGCAAGAAGAGACACATCAGTTCAAACTGATTTAAGTGCTGTGTGGAAGTTAAAGGAATGCTATGCAATCTTGAGAAATGGAAATCCTTTCGGTATCTGTTCAAGAGAAGTAACATAAATATTAGGATCATACTGATATCCAGCTACATGATATACCAAGAAGCAGGATGTTTGCTGTCCATCAAAACAATAAAAAAGGTCTATGAATGTCACCTATGAGATTGTATGTTGAACACCATGTAGTCATGGAAGTATATAAATATAGTACTTAAAAACAAACACCTTGAACCAAAAAATTTTTATTGGTAACAACCAGGCTTGAGTGTTCTACTATATGAACAGAGTAATTAGCCCATTAAAAAGCAAACAATGGGTAGGTGTAGAGTATAAGAATGACATTTAACAGGTGGATCCATTATGTGGTGTATGCAGAACTGACTAAATGAACAGGAAAACCATGTGGTCTCTAGATTCAGGTACTTGGCTTTGCAAGAATTCTACATTTACCCACGCAGGATAGGAGTGTGCTTGCCTTGCCCCTGAAACAGTCTGAAAACAGACCCTGCAGCAGCTGCCTGTAAGTAGCTGCACCCTGTTGTGTCATTAACAGGTGGAGGTCCCTGGAGAGCTTGAAGATCCAGGTGTCTTGGGAATGCATATGTAGATAACATGACCCATGGGAAAACCAACCTAGCACAAACTTCTAAGTGCGTAAGAACACTAGCCAAAAATTTATCTAGTTGTTGCAATACTTCAAAAAGATCATCTGCAGACAGTGGCATTTTAGCTGAAACAAGAGAAATCCTTGTTTTTAATTTTGAAGGAATTGAGCTCTGTTTCAATGGACAGTGGACATTACTCATAGATCAGCGCTGTGTAGATTGCAAACCAGCCAGAAGTATGGTGTAACCTCCTTGTCCTTTCTCTAAGGGATAATTTTAAGGATATAAGTGTTCAATAGGCTGTACTATCTTTGATTAAAATACATTTTAACAGAGAAACATTCAATTTTGACAGAAGACCTTATTTGTGGTTTGGCTAAAACTTTCATCCCTATGTGCATGTTGCATTAATGTAAGTGTAATGATTGCCATCATGGCCATCACACTGCTGCTTCAGTGCAGGTGAGGCATCATGGTCTCAAGAACTAAATGTAAGAGAAGTTCTGTGCTTTGGGGCCAGTACGAAATAGCTGGGGGGTAAATGTGCCTGTGTTGTCTGTGAACTGGGAAGAACTGCACTGAATGATTGCATTGCATTCTACACATTTCTCATCACTGAATTACACTCCTGGCCTCATAAGAATAAATTTTATTCATAGAATTTGTTTTGGGCCATACAAGGAGACATATGACCTCAGACTTTAGCGTCTTTGGGACCTAGACAACATTTTCACCCCTCTGTTGTTTTCAGAGTAGATGCAAAGTAAAGACATCTAGGGAACTTTGACTGATTTTTCAAATGCTTACAGTTTGGATGAAGAAAAAGCAAACAGAAAACATGTAAGGCATTACCCAATTCCAAATCAGAATGTCTTATTTTAACATTTTTAAACTGCCTTAAATTTTAGAGAAACTTATGCTTAGAAGGATATGTGAATCTAATTTTCTATAAATAAAAAAGGGAAGAAACATTTCAATTAAGACATTATAAAATTAAAACCAAGCTTAATATTTAATTGTGATTGTAGTGAACCAACCGAACAAGGCAAAATGGCTGAGGCTACAGCGCTGTTCACATCACAACATTTAAATTGGGCCTGCACGTCCTCAAGGTTGTGTCTCTAACCTTTACCCCACAAAGGCTGCAGGTGAGAAAGTTGTTGGGAGGGGTCATAGGTGGGACGGCTGACTCAAGCTGACCAAAGGGATATTCACTGCTCTGTGATGTTGCGCTCATCAACAGAAGCTGAGAGAAAGGAGAAGGATGGGGCATCGATAAGTGAGAGAAGCATTCAGTATTGAGATGTTTGTCTTCCAAAGCAAACACTACACATATGAAGGCCCTGCTTCCCATGCTGGACATCCTCTGCTGTTAGGAAGCAGAGAACAAACATTCTTTTTTGTTTGACAGTTTCCCCATGCAGCCTTTGACTTCTTTCATTAAAGTGCTTTTATCTCAACCCATGCATTTTTAGTCTTGCTTTCTCTTCCCTGTTCTACCCATAAGCAGAAGTGAGAGAGTGGCTTGGTCTGCACCCACCAGTCAGCCAAGGTCAACCTCTGTGATATCCTTTCAGTTTTTGAATATCATAATTTTTTTTTTCTTTTTTTTTTTCCCCCTCCGAGTTCCTTTATTATGAGAAACACTGAAAACCTGTTCTTCTTTGACCTCTTCCTCACATATCACTGACCACTTTTCATCACAGATTATAGGTCTCCATTGGCAGCTCTTGCCTCCCTAGAGCGTCACCCTTTTTCTTGTTGGAAAATATATTGCCTTATACTGATTAGTCTCAAGCCAGGAAATTTGTTCTCCAAAACAAGTTCTGGGGTGATGAAAGAGAATGTGAAGGCCTTTAGATTCCAGGTGGTTTAATTACCCACTTATCTAAATGTTATTGCACCTACGGACAATAGATGCATTTTGACTGCATTCTATCATGACCATCAAATTAACTTTGGCAAAAGCCAATTAACGACTGTAAATTATTCTACTCCAATTAAAAGAAACAGAAATTGTGAAAGACTTTAATATATTAATTTGAATTCACAGACTTATGAGGCACCAAAAAGAAAAGTTGATTTCCTTTTTTTGTAAGAAAAGAGAAATTATCTGGAAGAAATGCAATAAAAACAAAGGATCAAGCTAAGTGTCATTATCATTTTAACTTAATTTGTCAACAGAGCAATATATCTAGCTATATTACTCAGCTGACAAATCAATTACAGTTATAATGAAACTTTATACGATTTTACTTTTATTTAATTAGTTACATCAATATGTTTTTTTTTTATTTCAGTTGCACATGAATGTATCAAAATATAAATGATGGAAGTAGGTTAATTATAAGCCCTCAAAACCTACATATTTTAGAAACAAAAAGAAATTTACAGTGCAATATGCTATAAGTAATGTAATTTGCAAGATGGTTTGTTAGGCTGGCTAAAGGCCATTTTCTTAAATAATAGAACTAATAACAAAAATAATCCATGTCTTTGTCACAAGTTATTTGAATTTTACAGAACTGTGGTGGGTTGCCCCTGGCTGTACTCCAGGTCCCCGTTAAAGATGTTCTGTCACTCCCCTCCTCAGCTGGACATGGGAGAGAAAAATATAACAAAAGGCTTGTGGGTTGATGTGAGGAGTGGCAAGGAGGGATGACTCACTGTCATGGGCAAGATAGATTCTGCTTGGGGAAATTAATTTATTGGCAGTCATATCGGAGGAAAGTGATGAAAAACAAAATCAAGCCAAAAAACACCTTTCCCCCACCCCTCCCTTCTTCCTGGGCTCAGTTTTGCTCCTGAATTGTCCACCTCCTCCTGAACAGCAGCACAGGGGAAGGGAGAACGGGGCTGCAGGCACTTCATCACTGTTTTTTACTGCTGTTCCTGCCACCACAGGGGTTGGACCCCTCACACTTTCCCCTTCCTCAGTGTAGGGTCCCTCCTGTGGGAGACAGTCCTTCACAAACTACTCCAACGTGAGTCCTTCCCACAGGTTGCAGTTGTTCCAAATTGCTGCACCGTTGGTCCCCCATGAAGTAACAAGTCCCACTCCAGCATGAGATCTCTCCACAGAGCCATAGGTTCCACCAGGAGCCTCCTTCAGCTCAGGGTTGTGGCCTTCTTTAGTCATCCCCCTGCTCCAGAGGTCTGCAGGTGGATCTCTGCTCCCCATGGGCTGCAGGGGCACAGCTGCCTCACCATGGGCTGCACCAGGGTTTGCAGGGGAACCTCTGCTCCGGCACCTGGGACCACCTCCTGCCTCTCCTTCTGCACTGACCTGGGTGTCTGCAGGGCTGTCCAGTTGAAATTGTTTCTGAGCAGTAACATTTTTCCCTTATTAAATACATTATCCCACAGGTCCTACCACCTTGGTCATCTTGGAGCCAGCCAGCCTTGGCCCCACTGCACACGGGGAAACTTCTGGCAGCTTCTCACAGAAGCCATCCCGGCAGCCTTCCAGCTACTGAAACCTGGCCACGCAAAACCAATACAAGAACCATCTCAAAGAATGGATGTTATTACCCCACTTTTTTTTTTTTTTTTTTCTCTTCAAATCCCTTTGCTCCCAAGGGTAACACATTTTATTCTCTGCAATGGAATGTGACTCCAACATGAAGATAGTGAGTCATCTAAAAAAGTGTTATCCGGTTCACTGGTGCTAAGTATATTTGATGCATTATGCAAGGGGTGTGGGGGGGGAAGTGATAATTTAAGAGGAATTTACACTATGCTATTTTATGTATTTATTTATCTTTTTTTTTAAACACTGTTACAATGTTACAATCTAAGCAACTGCTGCATCAAATGACGATTATACTAACATTAGGCTATAGATCACCTCCTTAAACAGACACTGGGAATTACATTTCTGTGGTGCTACACAGTGCTTTTAAAGTAGGCTGTTGCAATTATGCCACACAATTACCTAAGTGGCCCTGATTCAGGGATGTATTAAACATGCTTAAAATTAAATTAAAATGAAGCTTGTGTTTAAATACTTTCCTACAAAAGAAGGTGTCCTAATTTTTTCTGTTAGGTAGGAAATTGCTGTGTTAAATCAATAGGTACTTTGTTCAGGTATTCACTGTCACCTCCAGGAACACTCACATTGAAGCCACAGACAGATGGCCTCCCAAAGGTGTTAAAACAGCCATCACTTTTGTCCCGTCATTACAGCTTTTCCTTTTCCAATCCGCGGCATATCACAGGGCAGTGGATGAAGATGCATGCTTGGCTGTCTGGAGTGGGGGCAATGTCCAACAACATGACTTTCACAATAAAATCATACTGCGTCCCTTCTCAGAGTTAGACTGGGCAGTAGATCCTGTCAAGAGAATATGGAGATTTATTTTTTCTTTAATACAATGTGTGCATTTTCTTCATCCTTTGGAGTGGATTCAAGTCTACATTTGTCACCACTAAATAAAGCACTTTAATTGCTATGGTGATGGCTATTTAATAAGGGGAGAACATGGTTCTTATTCTTCTGAACATAATAGAATTAAGTTTTGTTGGACTGACGAAAGAGAAAGAGTCTCAAAAGCTCTAAAACGTCAAGCTGCAATTCCTTGCTCAGTGGCAAGCTCTTGACACTTCCTTGGCTTCTCTTCCCTCTTCTAAAGATTATTTCATGTAGAAGTCATACATTGCCTAGAGCTCAAGTTTACCCTTCTTCCAACTAAATGTCCTAAAACTGATAGCAGAAATTCTTATTGAGGCTTATTCTCTGACATTTTGTTTGCAGATTCTTGAATCTACCTCTCTATCTTGTGGAAGCTCCATCTAAAGGAGGACCGGGAAATAGGAAACTAGATTTGCAAAACCTAAATATTCTTTCTAGTCTGCCAGAGCGTCCTGTAGTGGGGAGATGGACAATGCAGTTGTGTGAATAGTGCCCCTAGTAAAGGAACAACAGCAAAAAAAAGGCCTGCCTGGGGTAACGTGTGACATTGAACAGTGTTACCCAGCAGAGAAGTGAGTGAGCAGGTACGTCCACAGCGCAGTACAAAGTGGAGCAGAAATACAATTTCAGGCCCCCAAAGGTGTAGTGACTGCACAGCTGAGCACTCTCTGATTAACTGGCCGTGCTACCATTCTGGCACACTTTGATAAAGTGGGTGTAGCTGTTTCAGCTCCAGAATTAACTCCTGAGAGTCATTGTGACTCCACTTGCGGATCTCACTTTCTGTTCCTGTCCCCTGCTTTCAGTTTTCCTCATAGAAGATCAATAATTAATTGCTGTAATGATAATATTCCCCTTGTATCAGTCATTAGACTGTAATTATGACCTCTTATCTCAGCCTTTTCTTGTCAAGAGGGATTTTTTCCCTTTCCAAGTCATTGGCTATTTATATAACTTTACTCCTCAGATATTTTTTAAAGGTTGGACTTCACCTCTCCCCTTGAAGAGTTTTGAACTCTGCTTCTGCACTCACAAAAGGATTTAAACAATTGAAGAGGAACCAGGCCATACCACAGCAGACAATCTAAGGGACTGGACCAGTGAAGATAATGTGAAGTTTTGGGAATGTAAATAGTCAGGTAAAAATTCACCATTGGAGGAGTCAGTATTTCCATAAAGTTGCAATTCACAAGTGAATTCTTGTTGTCTTTCCTGACTCTCTTCTGGAGTGTTTCCTTTTGCCACTTTCTCTCAGAGACTGAGGTCTTAAAGTACCTTTGGGAGCAGTCAGGAGATAATATTCAGATTTTGGTTTATAGAGTTGTGACAAGAAAAAGAAAGCAATGTGCCTAATGTTTTCCTCTACACTGTGCACCAAAGATCCTTCCAACAGGCATAACGGTAGGTAGTTTTCTTCCTACAGAGGTTTCGTAGAAGACTGGAAATTGAATATGAGAATTACTTCAGTCCTTAAGAATGGGTTTGTACAAGTATGAGTATAATCTCTGAGCAGAGTAGTCAAAAGTCTGTGTATTTTCTGTAATGATAACAGTGCTTTAATTTCTACCAATCATTATTTTTAAAATTTTTCTTAAATTAAAATGAGTGTTTTTTCCTTCTTTTCTCTTCCCTTTCCTTCTTCACTTACTTCTTTCCCCTTTGACAATCAGAGGAAAAGAAATATGTATCTAGAACAGTACTCGGTATATTAAAAAGAAGCCAAAAATAATGCATTTTTGCATTACAAAAAATTATCAGTGTTGTTTAAGTTCACTACTCTGAATTACTTGTTCAAAAGCTGCATAATGAAAATCTTTTTAAAAAAACCTTCAATTTTCTCCACCTCAGTTAGTGATCTATTGAATAAGTAAAATATATATTTCATTAGGTATATTGAACAGGCAGGTATATTTTATTGCTTACATATAAATTAAAAGGAGAAGGTGAAGCTATTCAGATGCTGTTATTTTTCTCATCTCTCAACTGAAAATACTGTTTTAAGTCAAAGAACTTAATCTGAAATCAAATGGCTACAAGTTGGGGGGGCTCAGGAACACTGAAATGGTCTCTTGGCAAGGGTGTATATACATAGATCTGTCTCCTGGAAACACTTTTAGGTCCTTTAATTTCTTATTCATGACTGTCTTCATCAGTTCCAAATTACCTGGCCGCACATGCCCAAATCCAGACAAAGCAAATTCAAATTTAAACTGAGTGGTGGGGTGCTGTGTGAGCAGTACTGAAATGTGAAGATTTTTTTCAAAATACATTTTAAGGGTGTATTTTTATAGCTAGAGAAGAGACTAGGTTTACAAGTTGATTTATATCCACTAGTATAGCTTTCCTTTGAAAGAGGAAAACACAGTGAGTTGAAAACTACCCTGACGATAATCGTAACAGACTGATTTGTGTTACAGGGAAACTTTTTTCTCTAAATTGTGGTTTTGAAAACTCTTTGTAGTGCAATTCTTTATCAATGTTCCCACAGTATAAACTCTGACATCTCTTGTGAAAAATGAGTGTGTCTTTGTTGCCACTTTTGATGGAAAACCTTGGGAATAGATGAAGCTGGGAAAGTGAACACACTGACAATGAAGGACCTCCAGAACCTTGCTTTGTGCTTCTGAACGCTCTTTCTCACCTAAAGTGTTAATGAGAAAGTTATATTATTCTGATATGATTACCCAGCTTGCTGTGCAGGTCAACAGAAATAGGACTTAAGCAGATCCCTATATTATACTTACCTCTGTGGGTATTGAAACTCTCTTCCGTTAACTATCACTGGCATGGACACCAAGATATTGTACATTGCCAGAGTACCCAGAGGTCAGATCATGCTAACCATAGTCTTTTTTGCCATCCACACTTTCCTGGAGGTTTTGTTGGAGGAAAGCTCTTGATTTGACCCAGAATCTTAGAAAATAAGATTTAGAAACTCACATACTGTGTTCAACTTTTTC
>VWZG01007824.1:0-18386 GCA_013396735.1 Grallaria varia
TCTATGATTCTATGATATGTGTTGATACAAAATGCTGAAAACTCTTCCCAAGAGGGTCGTGGGTCTGTTTTCCCCTGAGCTCACAGAAATGCCTTACATCTCTTTGTGGGTATTTCTCCACTTTTTTTTCATGCATTGCCTTATTTATTGGTTCATTGCTCACTGATTCTGCTCTTTCCATGGTTAATAAAAAATAATCTCCTCCTGGAGAACATCCATTACTGGAATGGCCTCCTGGTTGTTTAAAGCCATTTCTGGGTCCTTTCCCTCTGTGATGCTGATCTTCAGGTTCCTAAATACGGTTCTAGTAAAGGACCAACACCTCTGTCAACAAGCCAGGAACACCACTCTCATTAATATCACACTGATCTTGTAGCTCTGGAAAGATCATCCTTTTCAGAATTAGAGTCTATGCTACCATGAATTAATACTTTCTTCCAAAACTTGTGATCTTGTTCACTTTTCATTTGACAGAGCTGCTTTTTTTTTTTTTTTTTTTTTTAATCCAGCATCTGTTACCAGGCATTTGATTATAGTAAACAGGTTAGTCTAAGCAGAGATCATTTTATGAGAAAGATGATGTGATTTTGTTTCTCCCTCCACTGAAAACTCAATGAATTGTAATGAAAATAACTGAATTGCTTTGAGCAATGTAGGACTTCTCACCCATGCAAATGAAATAAGCCTCAGTCTGACTCATGCAAGGGCTTATCAGCAGATTGTGGCAGTGGCTGAGTGCAAGAGAGGAGTTCATGGCCTGTTTCTACCCCTGGGCTTCACCCTAAGCTGCCGTTATAGATGTTTACTACAACTTCTCCAATGCCACAGCCGTGTGGTGCAGAAAAAGATGAAATCCTTTATTGACTGAAGAATGAGCTACAGAATTCCTTTCCTAGAGATCAAGAAGATGAGACACAAAATGTACATCCTTTATCTGATTTCAGGTGCTACCTACGATGTATTTAAAGTATTGTCTGACTTCACCACCAACAGCCCTAATTGGCTCCGAGGAGCGAAGGACCAGCCATCAGCTTTGTCACTGCTCTGTCCATGTGCTGGACCACCTGCTCTCTCTTCCTCCTGTATCTCATCCTCCCCACTCCTGGGGCGTGGGAGGGACCCCAGAGACCTGTGTGTCATCTCTTGTAAAGCAGCAAAGGCACCCTGCATGGGAACCCCTCTCTGATGTATCTTCATATTCCTTGATTCCGGGCGAGCCCTCTCACCCCGATGAAAGGAGCCTGGCAAGTACAATATGATGAAACCTCCTCCTTCGCACACCTTTCATTTCAGTTTTGGAGGAACAGAAGTGAGGAATTGCAAAGACATAACGCAAATCTCTCTTTACTTTGGCCTTGATAAATTCACATGGCAGCCTGGCTGGTTCTTTTTCTTTTCTTTTTCTTTTTTCTTTTTCTTTTTTTTTTTTTTTTTTTGATCTTCAGCTTTCTATAGAAACAGATGGGTTTTGAAATTACACTGTAACTTCCAGCCTGATTTTCTTCATGACCAAGCAACTGTCACCAAATCCACCACTGAAGGCAAGTAACCTGAGGGGCACCTCCTCAGGACCTTGAGTAAGTGAATGCCCCTGGACAATTTTCGGGTATGTCCTAATGAAGGCATTGCTGAGTATCTGTAGCTACAAAACACTTTGCAGAAGCACAGAAACACAGAATATTCTGAGTTGGAGGGGTCCTTGAATAATCTTACTGGGAACACCAGTTATGTGTTGCAAATTGTGAAATGAAATTAGATTAAAGCAAAGAAGCCAAAAAAGTTAAAGGAGTTAACTACAGAACTCTCACTGAATATCAACTCTGTGATGCTTTTGCAATCTCATTTCCCATCTCTAGTTGAATGCAGACAATCTGTCAAGTGCAGGTATTGTCTTTGCTACAAAATATATCTTTTCCAGGTATTTGGTCATCCTTTGTCTTCTTTGAATTCAGTGTTGACCACATCTCAGCAAAGCTAAGGCTTGACTTGAGTCTGATGCAAAAAGGGCATAGAGACTTAGAATAATTAAAAAACTATCACAATTTGTATAAGGAAAGGGGAGCTACAGAAAGAGCGGCTACAAAACACACTTTTTCTAATTGCTTGAAATTATTTCTAAAAGCTTATGAAGTTCAAATACCTAAGTTTATGCTGCTTAATTTAGATCTCAATAAAGTTGTAACTGCAACATTAGAAGGGAGTATTTAACACCACGATTGCCAGTCATTGTCATGCCACAAGTTGCAGACTCTAATAGAGACATAAGGAAACCAGCAGAGCAGATGGTGCAAGATTAAGGAACTAATCCACACAGACAGGCCCATATTTCCCTTTCTCTTTTCCATTTTCTTCTACCTTTTCACTTCCACCTTTCTGAATTCAAGGTCTAATTTTTTTGGTACTAAGCACCTCTGGTGTACATACTGCTAAGCACATCTGTCAAGACATTATAATGCAGGACAGAAGAAGATTTAGTGCTGTTATTAATCACCCTAGCTCTATCAGAACAGTTAAAACTACCAGAGAAATTTCGAGTTTCTGACATTCTAACCCTTTCATTTTAATATTTAGCTTCCCTTCATCTACAATAATGAAACAAAGTGTTTCCTGTCTGTGAAAAAAATTGATGTACATTGTTGTGGATTAAAGTTGTCTTCATTGGTTCTGCCTGACACAGAAATGAAGGAGTTTGAATGACTTAATAGGATCAACCTTCACCAGTGCAGGACTCAGAAAGCAAGAGGTTCTCACCTGAGCTGGCTCAAATAGCCTGCCAGGCAGCCGTGTTGGCTGCTGCTGCACCATTTAGGTGTTTACAACGTTCTTCTTCCCCATTTCTTTGTCTTTCTCATCCCTCCCACTCATTCCCTCCCTTCCCCTCCTTTTATTTTCAAAGTATTAACAGGAAATTTTGCTCATGGGGAACTCAGTAAGAAAAGGGCCAAGGTCCAGTTTCCAAAACCTGATTAAAATCTAATCTGAAATCGTACTTTACTGCCCGAGTGACAATTTTATCTGTTTGCTATGCAGCCAGCATTTTACATCTCACTGCACTGATTTACACAGCCATGTAACTCAATAAAATGAAGAAGGTAAACTTTCTTTCCCTCTCCCTCTGCCACTGCAATCAACTCTTTGAGGCAGGATTTGGATTTTGTGGGGTTTCAGTTCTCTTCTGACACGCACAGGGTACTGTGATGCCTTTGCAAGAGGTTGGAGAGCAGCAAAGAAGAAAATAAAAGAGAAGGAAAAAAAGCAAGAGATGCTGAGGAATAAATTGCATTAGTGTGTGTACTTTAATTGGTTTTGACACCTGAGACTTTACACTGAGGAACTGCTTGACATAATGCATGGAGTTAACAGCCATTGAAAGATGAAGGCAGGCATGGAGGTTGTTAATAAATACCTTTCAAATGCTGCCGCTCGTGAAACTGCTCCATTGACAAAGTGCTTTACTGTCTCACAAAAGCCTGGATGGATATAAAGGTTATGGGAGTCTTTTAGAAAATATAGAAAATAGCAGAATTAGATATAGGCTATTTAATGGAAGGATTTGGAATAAATACAAAAGGACTGCTAAAAGGAAGGGGATAACTGTCTTTGTGAGCTGAAGTTTTAACGGAACCTGTAGCAAGGTAAAGACAAGACAGATTTATAATGTCTGGGCAGAGTGAGTGCTCTGGCATTTGTGAAATTTGAGTTCTTTTCCTGGATTTGCCACTGAATATAATCTTGCAAAAATTACTTCTTTTTCCTAGATATTTTTCTTTTTCCATCTAGACTATAAATGGCACTTGCCCCTTTATATGTTCATATAGCTCCCTACTCAGTGTGTCCAGCATGACTCTAGTACAATATCCTATCACAACATGGGTTTGGTCCACTCAATAACAGAAGCAAAACAAATAATTATTTCAGGTGATTTCTATACTTGTTTTTTCTTAGAGCGTATTTGCCTATTTTAAACAACACTTTTTAAAATATTTCCTTCAGAGTTTAGGATTTTTTTATTGTTTTGTGATAAACTGCCTTTGTGGCTGGAGCTGAATATTATACACATCTTATTAAAGCAGAATTAGTGTTGTGAACAATGTCAAACACATTTTGAAACTATACATCTATTTTTTTCCTCATCTCTTTGATATTTTCAAATTTTGTGATCCAAAACCTCAACAGAGAAGGTTTTCAGTTTTTCACTACTTTGATTTTAATTTTTTTGTTATTTTGAGCTCAGACATTTTCCCCACACTTCCTTTAGATCTCTGTCTCCACAATGATCACAAGCAGTGCCAAATTAATTGTACTGGGACTCTGCATATCAGAAAAATAATAATCCCACCATTTGCCCTGATTAAATATCTGTCTTTGGTGGATTTTTTTCCACTCCATTCACAGATTTCATGGCCATCTGTGCTGGGTTCCTCATGTTGGCTATGACATAGCTGTCACAGTGCAAATGTGACCAAAAAAAAAAAAAAAAAGAAAGTGTTTCGTACAAACTGTAGGAACCTCTCAGGACTCTGAGCAAATCTCTGACAAGACTGCCTTTAAATCCTTACCAGCGTGGCTTCAACCCTCCTGGATTTGCTGGCTGGAGGTCAGCTGGGTATGTCCTGCCTGTACCAAACCTCGCCCTGACTTCTGTGCAGCAAGTGAGTTGAGAATACGTAGGAAAATAATCAGTGCCATGTAGCAGAGTAGGGCTCTGGCTTTGGCATTCAACAACAGGCACAGGTTCACTAGTGGGAAAGCTCCAGAACTTTTGGCTGTGTTTTGGCACACAGCCTCAAAAAGGGAATTTTTTTCTTTGGATACTTCTCTCATTAAGGAAATGGGAAGGAAACGGGATACAACAACCCCAGCTGTTGCCATTAAACCAGGTCCTCCTTCAAGCTGAGTGCAGGGGACAGGGATGATCCCATCCTTGATCTCTAGATATGGAGAATTTTCTACTAAAACTAACAAATTACTAGCAATCAATCTTTACCAATGGCCCAGAAAATGTCATTAAAAGTCTTTTCAAGGAATTTTAGTAAAACAGCTGTCAAATCCATAATCCAAAGCACACTAACTGTCTCCACATGGCCAGTGAGCCCAACGCATTCACAGAGGGCTCTGTGCCTTTTGCAGTCAGCCTTCAGGTGAGGTGTGCCTTTGTGCTATTGAAACATCCTATTTTAAAACTACTTCAAATACAGAAATGTTCCTTTTTTTTTTTTTTTCCTGATTAGTAAGTCTTAAAAAGAAATGGGGCAGTTGGAGAAGGTTTCAAGAATAGCAAAAGGCTGAGGAAAAGCTTCCCTCTCCTGCCTTTGGTTACGAAGCACTAAAAAGCATTTGACATTGTACCTCATATTCAAACCCTGCATATAAAAGGAGGAGGAGATAAAGATGAAGAAATGTAAGACTTCAAGGTGCTTTATGTCTTAGGAACTCACCAGGGAGCTGTGAAGGACAGTTTAAAAAAAAAAAAAATTCTCTTTTTTCCCTGCACTTGCTGAATTTGGTACTTTTAGCTGCTCTCTTTACAGCCTGCGCTGAGCTGCAGATAACTCAGCTAGCTTTGGGAGGGAGGTTAGGGCACTCCATATGCAGCCACACTCAGAACCTCTCTAACTTCACCTTGAACAAGGATCCCATATTTTAGGCAGCTTTGGCTGCCTGTATTATGATATTGCACTACCCTTGAAATGGGGAAAGGATAATTTGCTGCAAGCTGATAAGATTATTGCTCCACTGAAGACATAAGAACTTCATCAGTTTATGCCTTCAGAAGATGTGGATCTATATCTCTGTAGCAGTAACTTTGCAAACAATTTAGCTGTAGCTTTTTGTTTTCAATTTCATGCCTTGTATGTCATAATTCTGGCTCTGAAAATTTCTGACAGTGTAAGGCACAGTAGAGAGCTGGAGCACTCAAAGTAAATTGTGTTCTCTCCTTCACCATGAGCCTATGAAACACATATACACAGAATAGTTGTGAAGGAGTGATATGTGATATTAGAACATCGGGGTACTTCAGACACATCTAGTGCATCATCTGCACTAAGGAAACAGGATAGAGAAGTACATTCTCTTCCACCCCTCCATACTCCATCTTTCAATTGTCCATCCTTCAAATAGCTCATGTGCTTCTAAAGCCTAATTGAAACATTCAAATTAAATCTAAACATAAAGCTAAGTCAGTAATGGACGATTCTTATATTAAGGTATAAATATGACGATGGAGGTCAACTTCCAATTTTTGGCTTAAAGTTTTCCATCCCACTCTTCAGCAGCCATAGAAGAAAATTCCTTCAGACAAAAGACAATAGGATTTATTAGGCTTATGATTGAACTGACATGTGGACAGTGGTATTTTTATTTATTCAGAGAAATCTGTTCAGATGTCCACTAGAATTCAGTGCCCCTTGTGTGTGTCATTTGGTAAACAGAATAGATGCAGACACTGTCAAGAATCCTAAATTCTCCTGAGTTCTGCCCTGTAGATGTAGATTACTTGTGGGGGAATAGTATGACCAATCCCTATTCAAATATCCATCTATTATCTTCAGACATTTCCTAATTACAATATTGCTTAGGCTGCAGTTCTTCCCTTTCCACACCTGTACATTTGATCAACTCAGCTTACACAACATCTCTGTTTGTCTTTAGTGCTTTGGATATAGTTGATTTCAACCCATTTTCTTAAATATTAGTCCAGCACAGCCATTTAACTCTATCCTCAGCAAAAAAGCTCACTTGTCCTCCCAGTCCTGGGCTGGCCACGAGTTTCACTAGGGCCACTTTTTACTCTGTCTTCCCAAAGCTTAACAACAACTTCTTCTACTGGACCTTGTATTAGAAAAAAATCAACGGCAGGAGAGACACCAGATGGGACACCAAGCTTAGACCAAGTCATGCAAATTATTATGGAGGGATCATCTTTGCCTCAGCCCTGATCACTTGTGGAATTCTATTCAAGTAGAACATCCTCCTTGTTCTAGTATTATTTTTTTATTATTATTATTATAAAGTTGCCATGCTAGGAAGAAATTTGAAGGTTTCTAACCTTGGTTTGAAGCCTGAGAGAAGTTTTGTGGGCTGCATCATATCCTGTCAGAGACTCTTTCTCAGCATTAACTTCCCTTTATAAAGTGAAAGACTAGTACGTGCTCACACCAGCCCATCAGTTTAGTCTTTCCATGGATCTAAGTGGCCTCACCAGGGACATTTGAGTGTCACAGGACGTTAGCGAACACTTGGAAATTAAGGCTCACTATACGGGCGGCTCACATTCTGTCTGACACTGGAAATTGTGGAAGAGAAGTGCTGCACAGCAAATAAGAAATTATTATGGTTCAGAATAAAAAGGCAGTAGGAGGATCAGTGTGCCGCTAAGAAAACTGTGAGTATGGTGTCAAGTGAAGAGTTTTATATGCGGTCTTCATGCAAGAGTCTCATGCTTTCAGCTTAGCAGAGTGTAGAAATAGTGTAATAGATGGTAAATCAAGGCTCTGGAAAGAAATCATCCTCAGGACTTTTCCTGGCCTCAGTCAGGATTCATCTGTCTTAGAAGGCACGGATTCCAATAGTTTCTTCTTAGAGAAGCTTGAAAGCATCTGGAAATCAGATTCAGTTCAGGTAAAGACCTTTTCTAAAGCAACCAAAAGAATCATAGACCCACAGAATCATTTAGGTTGGAAAAGACCTCCAAGATCATCAAGTCCAACCTTTGTCTGACCCGCACCTTGTCAACCAGACACTAAGTGCCACATCCAGCCATTTCTTGAACACCTCCAGGGATGATGATTCCATCACCTGCCTGACAAGCCTGTTTTCAATGCTTGGCAACCCTTTCCATGAAGAAATTATTTCTGATGTTCAACCTGAACCTTCACTGGTGCAGCTTAAAACTATGTCCTCTCATCCTGTCGCTGGTTTCCTGGGAGAAGTGCCTGATCCCCACCTGGCTACAAACTGCTTTCAGGGAGTTGTAGGGTGTGATAAAGTTACCCCTGAGACTTCTCTTCTCCAGGCTAATCACCTCCTGCTACCGCAGCTGCTCCTCATATGACTTACTCTCCAGAGTTGTCCTCTTTTCCATTGCTCTTCTCTGGATGTGCTCCAGCACCTCGGTGTCTTTCTTGCAGTGAGTGGCCCAGAACCGGGCACAGGACTCGAGGTGTGTCCTCATCAGTGCAAGAGCTGCAGGATACTGCAAGAGAAGGTGGAAGCATGGCAGTGTTGATGGTCCACAACCCCAGAAGATGTGCTGCACCAACATGCAGTTTCTGAGTTGGAGCTGGCTCTCCCGGCATTCTTCGAAACGCAGTAGGGGCAAACACACACCTGGTTTCTTGTTGTTGTCCCCACTGGCACCTAGAAGTCCAAAGAGAGGTAAAAGAGGAGCCCCTCCTTGCCTTAGGCGTGCTGTTGATGCCATGTTAAGGTTGCTGCCAAAAGGCTGGCCTTTTCCCAGGCCACCAGCAATCCACTGTGGATGTGTTGGTCTGCTGAGAGCTGCCGAGGGGTCTCCAGCCCACGCTCCTTTGCTCTGTGCTTCCCTCTGGCATTTTTTACAACCAACCACTTCTTTTTGGTTGCCATCTGCCAGCTGTTGAAATGGGGCCACGAGGAACCCTCCAGCTCATCTGTGGTTTATGGTCCAGCGTGCAGATGTGACCTCTTGCACTTGTGCTCTGGCTTTCCTGAGGACTTAAAGTCACTCACTCATAGGAGTGAGGGAACCAGGGCAAGGGAGCCACCTCCAAAACCATCCCATGGTGGCTCCTAACACTTAATTTTTGGCCTGGGTCACTGAGTCTTCTTCCAGTCAGTGCCCAAACATGGTTTGCAGAGTAGAGTGGCTGGAGATTTTTATCAGTGTTCACTACATACAAGACAACACTGTTTTCAAGGGAGGGAAGACAGCGTAGCTGCTGTGAGATACCACTGGGTTTCAAGGGCAGAGGACGGGCTCTGTGATTTGATGGCAGAGGCACAGCCTCGGACAAGCACTGCAGAGGTCTGGGCATGTGCTGCTGTCATGTTTACAGCTCCTGGCTTCAGTATTCCTTTCATAACCTGCTTTGAGCAGCACTGTGGTTGCATGCTGAGTAGGAAAGATGAGGTGAAGAATGGCAGGGTCACCACGTCTCATGAGTGAGAGGGGCCCCAGGAATAAATTTGCCCTCATACACCAGGCTACTCTCCTTTTCTGGCAGGGAGGATCTCGGTGTCACATTCTCTGTCCCCTCGTTTTTAACTCCTTGTCCTTGAAAGTCTGCTCCAGAAATGCATCCTCACCCCTGTGTCAATGACATTCCCTTTTTCAGTGACAGCCTGAACCCATGCTTTTGCATACAAAAACCCCTTATTTCAATAACTCACTGGTTATCTGAATAGCTGTTTTCAAAATCAAAACTTTTACATAAATAAGGATGGTCCAAAGGTGTACAAAATCTGATTTTTTCAGACCAAGATGGAAAAGTCTTTTGAAGAATATTGCCATAATGGTATCAAAATCTACCTGGTAATTTTTTTCCCCCTCCCAAGCACAGTTGGGAATGGAAGTAGATTAGGGGGTTACTGACATAGGAGTGGGGTCTCAAATTTAATCTCTGCTTCTAATTTAGAATATGACACTGAATTGGTCCTTCACCACTTTCTCTACATCTCTGGGAAGGCTCTGACACTCTCTAGCTGTATATTCATTTTCCGACACAAGGCATTGACTTAAATGAAGTACAAATTTAACGCCAAAAAAAAAATAAAAATTAAAAAATTGAACAGTTCAAATTAGACAACTTAGTCCCCAGCTAAAATGTCCTACACAGAGTCAAGTTTCAGATGATGCAAAAAGATCTGGAAAGGGGCAAAATAATAATATAAAGAAATGAGTGTCTCATTAATTAAGGAGGAAGATATCTTAACGGATGGTGGTGGAAAAACTTTCCTGTTCCTTGTGATTCTAGAGAAATGATACACACTACATGTGGTATTATTCTGTACTGCACTTCACAAGGTTGTCAAATACTTAAAGAACATGGGGAATACATGCACAGCCTTGAGAATGCAAGATGACACCCTTTTCATGCCATGACACAATGTAGTCCTCTGCACACTACAGTGATGAAAGGTTACTGCTTGATTTATAAAATCAGTAACGAGCTCAAAAATAATGGTGTCATAATCGATGTAAAATTGGTCTATTGGAATGATTTATGCTCATTTTACAAGATCAAATTTTTATTATATGAAGCATTTGGGGGTTGTGTTTATGGTCTTTTGTCTAATTATAAAATACATTAAAAATACCTTAAAGCAGAAAATTACCCGAGTAGGTCCGGAATAAAAAAGCAGGTTTGAAATAGAAGTAAAGTTTATTTCAGCAATTTAAATACATACTTCAAAAGAGACATGAGAGAGAAAAAAAGCGAAATTATATGGTTTACCTGCAATTTATAGGATCAGATGCTGAATAAAAATGGAAAAAATAATTTTTTTCCCCTCTTTGAAACAAAAATAATAACATTTCATTGTGATGGGGGAAAAAGGGACTAATTTCTCAAGTAAAAGTAGCATTTTTTGTCAAAGGAAGAGCATGTTTCATTTCAAAATAGCAGAGTATTTGCAGCTCTTGTCTGAGATGTGTCTGGACACAGGGCTTCAGTGAGATGCTCGGATGCACCGTGGCAGTCGGATACCCCAAGGAAGCCTTTTCCAGAAGTCTCCTTTCTGTTTCACTGCGTGGGATTTTACAACTGCCCAACTGTTCATGAAATTAAATTATTTTTCTTATCTTTTCTGAAGCATTGCCCTAAGAGGATTTGTAAAAGTAAATCCAGCCTTCACTACATCCTGTTCTTTACTAGACAATCTGGGCATAATTTTCACCAATGGAAATGAAATTACTCTGAATAGGGCTTGGTTTAGTGAAGGCTGATGTTCAAACCGTGTTTTTTTCTACTACTGGCAAAGCAGAGGCAAGTCTCCAATGTCCCCAAATTTCCTTTGAATGGGAGTCACACCGCAGTTGTCTGTCAGAGGGAGAGGTTGAGCTCCCTCAAGCAAACAGATGAACTCTGTGAATGCCAATCCGCTCCGCTGGGCTCTCTGGGGTGTTTTTCTTTACCAAGACCAAACTCAGGTCAGTAGAAATACACACTGCAGCAAATAGCAGGAATTTTAAGACAGTCATGCACACTTATATATTGGTGAGATTCATGCCAGGAATCAATCCAAATTTGTATTTTGGGCATGTGAAAACCCACCTTTAACGTACAACATTGTCAATGAATAAGCATGGCAATGGCTGCCCTTATATGAAAATCAGATGCAATTAAAGTGCAAACAAATAAACCTGGGAGCCCAGCTCTGGCCTTTTATGGAACTAATAGACAGTGTTTTTACTAACAACATCATGACAGAATAAATAGAAGGGATAGAATGGCTCACCAAATTACGTAGTACATATAAACATCGTATGTTCAGGAGCTGCTACTTTAGAAAAGAGGTATAAAAGAATTACTTTTATTGAAGTATACAAACTGGTGAAAGAAAAAGAAAATTTTAACAATTCTCCCCTATCTTGAACTGTGTGGGATAATTCATTATTAAGCAAAGCATATGTTACAATACTCTCCAGATGTTCACGGTGAGGAAGGTACTGTTGGAGAGATTAAAATAACTTCCATGACACTTTTTGTCAATTTTCTAACGAGTTTCCATCTGCAGATATTTTTAGTTTCTAAACAAAGATCCACTAAACAGGGTAAAAATAGACCTTCAAATCCAAATAAATCATCAAACTTATTCTGACTCTGTTGCAAGCTAGAGAGTAGTTGGTTCTATAGTAGGTGCTCATTCCAAGGTAGACCATAAGTTCTCAGAGAAAAAAGGCCATTTTTAACACCGAATTTAATTTGTACCATTTTTTTTTTTTATAATTTAAATCTGAAAATTTCCCTAAATCATCACAGTTTTAATGTGCATGTTCCAATCAGGAAATAATAAAGGGCATTTGCTCAAAAAATTAATTAAAAAAAAAAAAAAGTCAGATGTAATTGACTATATTGTATAAAATTGGGCCTGATAAGAAAAAAATAATAAAAAAGGGTTTTCTTCCCTTTTATATAAGAAGGGAGGGTTAAAAAAGAGAACAAGCTTTATTGTGGGACACAGCAATGGCCCAGTGATAGAAGTCCATGGGGACTGAACACGCAGACTGAATCCACCCCTCATTTCCCCCCACTGCCCACGTAGCTCTCACATCATTTTGTTCACATTACAATTTCATGTACTATTCATTGAAGCCATTTAGCAGCAGCAGCGTGCCTGCTGTGGGCATGTCAGAGAGCTCCTGAGAAAGCCTAGGAAGAAGTAGCCTGAAGTGGGTGACATTTCTTGGTGTTTTATAAAATTTTCATCCCTAAAAATGTGTTTTCTTACCAGGTTTGTGATCGTATTGGTGCCTGCTGCATTCCAAAGCATGAAGAATGGGCCCAGTGGTACCACTGATTGTGCCTTCTAATGCAAATGGGAATGTAATTCAGGAGCCAATTGCATATTATTTAATTGGAATTGCCCCTTAGAACGTTTCTTTATTTCACCTTTCAGTATTACATAAACATACCAATATTATCAGATGGTTCCTACAAACAGAGCCTGGTATCTCAGTATAATTCTTAACTTTTAATTTGGTCTGTTCTGTGATTTCATTAGGGAAAAAACCCACAAACTCATATGAATTTAAATATAATCATTATGAAAATTAAAATAGCAATCTTTTCGAAATTCAATCTCTTTAAGCCAGGTGCACAGCTTTCCCCATGTTTCAGTTCCATCTTTCTTTAATGGTATAAGATTTCCTTTTTTTCGGCTTATAATTTATAATAACTTTGGACAGTGGACAGTCTTTCGTATGGCCTTTTTAAATATTGAGATAAATCCAGACTTGTAAAGTTCAGAATTTAGACTTTGAGATCCGTGATTTAGAATACAGATTTTTTTTTTCCCCACCCTTTTTTCCTCACCAGTGTAACTCAGTGGAACCTTACTTGGCTTCTTTTGGCAGGCAGAAGACAGTCAAGTGTCAGTAGGAGCAAGACTGAAGTAATTGGGCTATGATGAGACATTGGTACTGCTACCCTTTATTCAGAGGGCATGAACACTACTGGGAATAATTTTTTCTGAGGTTGTCAAATTTTCATTCAACCTACATCTCGTCTTCCAGACCCTTCTCCTTGGAAAAATGCAAGTTCAATCCGGTAACAAAATCACATTTGCAGCAGAATATCTGTAAGTGTCGGGCTTATTCCAGCTCAAACCCCTGAAGATAACCATGAGTAGTTTGGGTTTATTTCCAAGCCATTTTGAGGAGACAGGGAATGTATCTCAGACCTTGCAGCTCTAGTAATTCCAGTCCACTTTATGCATTGTCTTCAAGCTTGTTTTGTGATACTAAGCATAAAATAGGATTCATGCGAGTTTGCCTGAAGTCCTCCTTGATATCACTGAGAGATCCCAAAGGGAAAAGTGACTGTGTGGTGGAGCATGGCTATGAATGAATCTCACCAGCATGATATTGCTGTTCTGTGGCATGCAATGAAAACCAAAGCCCTCCGAACTGGAAAAAGGACATGGTCAAGGCATGGATAAAGGACGGGTGCAGAAGCTGCAAAAAAGCATTTCAGCTTTAACTCGTGAGCTCCCAAACTTGAGTGTCCTGCTGCTGTCCCAACCTCCTTCCACACGGTCACCTCCAGGGCCGTTTGAATTGTGCTGAGAAGACTCACAGGAAGGCTCTGGCAACTCCAGCCCTCAAGCACATGAGTAAGAACTCTTACGTATCCAAAGGCATTTGGTTACACTTTTAGTTTTTGGAGGTCTGAGCTTCAGCTCAAAACCCTCTGTTGGAGGTTTGTCCATCATTCCTGAAGTCAGATCCCTTGGAGGAGAAAAGCTTTACCCCGAGGTGCGTTGTTGAGTCACATTTATTTTGGGGCTCTCCTAAACCCCGAACCAAAAGCAGCACATGCAAAAGCACCTTTCAACTCTCCAAAAGTATTCTCTCTTCTGGACTTTTAAGTGCTTTATGTCACTCCCTTAGGGTCACACTTCTGTGTCTTTTCTGATGTGGAAAGAACTGTGCTCTTCAGCCCAGAGGTCTCACAGTTTCTGAGTGTGAACAGTTGTGTCAAATCTTTCCACTAATCTAAGGTACCACGACTGACTTATTTGGAATTTAATTTTACAACTCTCACATAGAAAATAGATCTGTATTTTTAATGCTATTGTTAATTTCCAGGGAGCTGCTTGAAAAATACCATGGAGTAAAAGTGGAAGACTTTTTAAATTTTCCATGGCACTAAATGTTGCAATGAAAGATTTAAATAAATCAAGATAAAGTTAAACAGTCCTTGTCCCACATAAAAGGTGTCTTGTTCTTACTTTTTTCCTATTCCAGAAATTTTTAGTAGCTGGGTAATACTTTATCTCTGAGTACAAAGAAGGGAACCTCAGCCCACCTGCAGGTACCACTTTGTTTCATTGGCAGGTGAGGGATGAGCTGTTTTTTCATCTGTATCAACCAACAGCTTCCCATTTCTGCACGTGAATGCCATTGAAAAATCTTCTCAAGTTTTGTGCTTGAAATGTTACTTTAACAAAAATAAGTCAGCAAGCTGCCTCCTTGCGTGTTATAACTGGAGGGAATGCAGTGGGAATCTCATTGAATCATTACTGGTGATTATAAAGCAAGAGCTATTGACAGAAGAATTAACAGCTGGTTAAAAATGTTATTTCAGAGGTTAGTGCAAAAATGCAGGTAAAATGCAGGCATTTTGTACAAAATTGAAGCTGTAGGAAAGAGGTGTTATTTAAATATTGTTTAAAAATAGCCAGACACTTAACACCTAGGACTTGTAATTCATTTAAGAACTACATGTGTGTCCTGTAGACCTTCTTCATTACCACAAGCTGCTAATAGGAAGTTATGTTTTTGCTTCAGTGATTTTCAGTTATTAGCACTAAAAGCAGGGAGGCAGATGGCTGTGAATGATCATCTGTTATCAGTGTTACACTGAGAGCAATCAGTTTACTAGAAACTAGAGATAAGAAGTTGAAGATTTTTAAAATACATTAACATTTAGTAACAAGATATAAATTTGTGTTATATAAGTACACCTTTACTTAAGGGTAATAAAAAACATCTCCATCATTAGCAACTTTTAGTTCTTAAATATATAAGTGCCTCTTTACTTAAGGATAATAAAAAATATCTCTGTCATTAGCAATTTTTAGTTCTTAAAATTATTTTAGTACTGTGAGTTCCTGAAGACAGCTGTTAAATTCATTATCTGCAAATTTACACACAGCGTCTGAAAATAAGGTCTTCCTAGGATAGGAAGATATTCTATTCTTAGCAATCCTGAATTATTGTGTTAATAGGATTAGATTCGATTCTTATTAGCCTTTAAAACATGTTTCCAACACATGCCTTGAAATTCAGTGCCTTGGAAGATTCCATCCTTGCTTTGCAAAATCCGATGTTCTCTGGTCACAGAATCTTTGTTCTCCCTGCCCGTTTCCCACTTCACACGTGCTCTGCAGTGTGAGGTTTGTAAAGAAAGCGCACAGACCATGAATACACTGAGTCAGTTAACAGAAAGCCCCACATTTACTGCTCCCACATTTTTGTCCGGCTCTGTTTGTCAGAAAGGAAAAGCGAATCCATAGCCTGATCCCCAGAAGGTCTCTCGGTGATGGCGCAAATGAGCTTGGCATTCATCAGATTTATACCGAAATAAAGGGCTTTGGTCCAGACTCTTATAAATGATTTACATAAGGAAGGATGAAGTGCATATTCTGGATAAGTGTGGGCCAGCCTTCAGGTAATCCTCAAATACCAGAGCAGCCACACTTTTAGGAATATAGACCTCAATGTACCCAAAAATCATAAAGTGTGCCAAACTTTGTGTGGCTTTATATAGAGCAGAACAAAGAGGATTCTCATGTTCTCATTTCCCTGGGGTATTGGCATCTCCCCCAGGACTCTCTTTTCTCTGTATTTTCTAGTTCTTATCACTCACAGGAAACAGATGTTTAAGACTGGTAAGCCCTTCGAGGATAAAGGCTTTCCTAAGTAGGTTTGTTTCTCAAGGGACATTTCAGGCAGTACAAAAATGTTGTCACCGTTGTCTAAAACAGTTTTCAAAGCCCTGAAAAGTAAGAGGGAGGGAAAAAAAAAAGGATCAATATTTTCCAGAGTTTTTTTCTTTCCTCTGGTCAACTGCAATGAAAAAGAATTCAGTCTCTGTAACAGCAAAATACCAAGGTAGGATGTCGATATGAGCAGCCATAAAGGTGGCCTGGTTAGGAGGGAAAAATGCTGAACAGAGGAAAATCTGACACTCCAGGAGCTGAGAGTCTGGAAATCCATCTTGGGAACCAGAAACACCCTTGGAAAGTGCCGCTGGCCTCTTGGAAGTGCACAAACCTGAGAGAACAGAGACCGAGGCTGGGACAAGGCGCCTGGCTGGGATCTCTGCAAAGCCTTGGACAAATACCCAAAGGCAGGAAGCCTTCCAAGGACAATAAGAGTCGATCCCATATCCCATCTGCAGACATCAACCCATCTCCAGACCTCCAAAGACTATTTGCATTTGACAAGACTTGTGGTTTCTGTGTATTCCCTGCCCTGTACCCAAAACCTGTTTGGCAAGACTTATTGTCCCCCTCCACCGTATGGCCGTGAATAATGGATGAATGTCTCCTGCTCTGTTTGCCCTTAGTTAACATAATGTATTCTCTGGATTAGCTTAGCCCATCCCTTCTTTAGCATAACCCAACCTTCTAATTACACCAAACCTATATCATGTTGAACTTCTTTTGAATAAATCGTCTTTGTCGTCCCCCTGGGACAGAGGCCGCAGTTATTGACGGTAACACAGGCCCGAGAAACTGTAGCAGCAATTTGTAATCTGACAAAGTGAAAACAGTCAGGGAAATGAAAAGGGTCTGAAAGAACAGGAAACATCATCTGTTGGCTGTTACAGGTGAAAAAATTTATTTAACAGCACACATTGGTTGCTTGAAGTGATGGTGTCCTGCACCCTCCTGTGTCCTTATGATATCAAAAGGGCTTAACTTTGATTCAAAGTGAAACCTCTCTATGTGAGAGCTTCTGGAGCTGGATGTATTTCATTCCCAAATACAGATTATCTTTGACTGGAGTGTCTCCTCTTACTTGTTTCCCTCTGGACACATTCTTGGACTTGCCTTTCTTCTGGGATGGTTAGTTCCCCTCTGAGATTGACTTTTTTCTCCGAGATGGTTCGGTCTCTTCTACAATAGAATTCACTTGATACAGACCCATATAAATGATATTTCTTATGTATTTCTGCTGTTAAATCATTGATAAGTACTTTCACTAACAAATGATATTTCTTACGTATTTCTGCTGTTAAATCATTGATAAGTACTTTCACTAACACATTTGTAGCAACCTGTGATAGTACATACCTGCTTGGCTGTTGCTGTTACTGGTTTTTGCAATATTTGATTGATTTTATTTTATATTTGATTATGTGATTTATATTTTATTATCTTTTATAATATATTTTATTATTGTATTTGATCATACATATGATTGCTCTTATTATTAACTGCTGCTTTACTGTTGATTTGTGTTGGTTTATTAATTGCTGTTAATAATTTATAATATCTTTTTATATATATCTTTATATAGATATGTATTCACTTTATTAATCATAGATATAGTCGATAGTGGTGATATATATAATATTTGCAGTAATCTATACTAAAGTAGAGAAATTCAGTGGACAGAAGCCTCTGTGTTCTTGTCTGTTTTGGAATCCTGTGTACACACCTGCACAGTGGGCAATCCTTTGGGTCATGACAGACATTGTTTTTTACTGTTTTGGGGGAAGAAGAGGAGGGACAAATAAATAAATAAACAAATAAATTAAATTTAGTATTTTCTTTAGGCAGAAATAGGATTGTCTGTGTCCTGGAGGAAGTAAAAGACAGATAAAACTGGTAGAAAGGTAACAGTAAAATAAGCAGTTAAAATTCATCAGAGATGGGAGTCTTCGGTGAGCCTCGTGCTCAAAGGTGGGTTTTCATGGAATGTGGAAAGAGAGCAGCCCTGCTGGGTGTCACACGTGGAGTGAGCGTCACCAGCCACAGCAGGGATGGAGCACATATTGCTTAAGGGACAACTGGGCAATGTACCATTAATGGCTCAGCAAACTCAGGCAGATCAGAGCTTGCTGACTGAAAAAGAAGCAGCTGAAGACTAGTAATAGCAGTTAGGTAAATGTAAAACTTTGTTTTTGGTATTGGCATTTTTGTATGATTTTTTGGTGTTTGTTTTGAGGTTT
>VWZG01007824.1:18402-40486 GCA_013396735.1 Grallaria varia
TTTTTTTGCTTGGAGGTGGAGAAAGAGTGTGGGAATTGGCACTGAGCTTCTTGAAATACCCATTATATGATCACAAAGCTACTTCCTATTCCTGCTGATTAAATTATTCCAATAAGGCTGCATATTCTATTAAAAGAATTGGGGGGATATTTTAAAGACTGCAGACTAGAAAAGCTAAAGCAACTTCTAAATATTTCATATGTGACCCTGAACTCTGTTACAGAAGGTATACACTCCGTGAATAAGTTACCAGCTACAGGATTCTTGTGTTGCTCTCTATAAATAAAACCAGTTTGATAGTTCCCTTTTTAATTTCTTGCCCATTTTATGGCGAGTTTCAGAGTAAGGGCTTTCCCTGCTTTGCGTGGGGTTTGGTAGTGGAGTTAATTCACGTCTCAGCAGATGTGACTGGGCCTGAACAGGGGACACTGAGTTCACATAAGAGGACCCTGTGACATTCTGCAAGCCAGCTCGGCACAGCCTGGGAACCTCCGTGCAGGATGCTCTGCCCATGCCTCTGGTGCCTGATGGGCTTAGCCTGCCATGCACAAGCCACAGACCCTTTCTGCTGCCTCGTGAAGTCTCACAAAGCCATTTTCAGCCCTAAGCTCTTGTCTGCAGAACCCCAAAGGCCTCCAGATGGTTTTTTGTCCCAAAAGTCAAACACAGACAGATGCCCAAAGTGACTTGTCCTGCTCTCAGGGCAATGTGCAGCCTGGCACTGACCCAAGCATAGTTTGTTGAATGGCCTTGATAGGAATTAGTTCATTTGTTAGAAATGTGCAGAGGACCGAACTGTAGCTTAATACATGGTGGTGGCTTTTCCCTTCTTGGGCCTTATTCCAGAATTACTGCATTCATTGTGACTCTTTCTATTAAATTCAAAATACTTTGGATCAGGCCTCATATTCATATTTTTAACCTAGAGCTCCCTGGCATTTTAAACAGCATCATTATGTTTCTCATTTTATTCCTTGATACTGGGGGGTATTATTTCCACTGAGCCTTGTCAAAAATGCATTAAACTTCCCAGTTAATATACCTTTACATCAAGGCTGCCTGACTTAGGAGGGCACATATATTCTTTTCTTGAAAAACAGTCTGGTAATGAAGTTCTGTCTATTGAAAAGCTTCAGAAATTAATAACTGAGGTTATCTTGAGACTATGAACTTGCAGAACACTTTTTACCCCCTGCCCATGTTTGCAGAGACTGCCTTCTTGTCCTACACAGGAGGCTGGGGGGTTTCTTTGTGCAGATTTTACAAAAGAGGTGCTTAGTGTTGTTGCAAATGGGTGATTGGGATCATTTAAAGAAGGACTGTAAAAGGTCTTAGCACAGGTCGGTTTAATATGACGTTGTAAATGTGCAACTTAATGAAGTTCAATGGCAAGATTCATCCTATTACTGTACAGTATACTCATTTATTTCAACAGTGATGCAGAACTACCAAAGCACAAATCAAATGTACCAAGACACAAGTCGACGGTACCGTGTTACAAGGTGATGCACAATGTAATAGACTTACAAAATGGTTTGGGTTGGAATGGACCATAAAGATTGTCTTATTCCAACCTCCCTGCCATGGGCAGGGACACCTTCCACTAGTCCAAGTTCCTCCAAGCCCCGTCCAATCCAGCCTTGAACACTTCCAGGGATGGGGTAGCCACAACTTCTCTCAGCAACTTGTGCCAGGACCTTACCTTCCTCAGAGGGAAGAATTTCTTCCTAATTTCTTCTTAGTTACTTCACCAAAATCTGCTGCTGATAAAAGGTCTTTACCTTATAGAGGTATTTTGTTTCGTTCACTGGTATAGTTATAGCTACAGTGTCGTAGCTGATTTGTGTCAGGTATTGCTCTCACTGTTTTAGTTCTCCTTTGGATATGAGAAATATCTATTCAAAAGTATTTTGGTATTTAAGGGTGAATAGGGATACTTCTGGAAATAATTTAGGAGCTAAGTGCCATCCACTTCAGTGGGAGGTGGACTCCTCTGGGCTTCAGAAAATGCCACCTGACTCTTATTTCCTTGGGTTGACTTTTTCAAAGGTATGGCCCAGAGCAGTAAGTTCCATTTGACATTTTATTGCCTACCATGAGCCTTCCAGGTCATGCTATAAAAGAGATCCATGCAGCAAGTGAAAGCTGCCTTTTGTAACCTTCTGCAGGTTCTTCCTCAGTGGTTGGCACCGGGAGCTCTGCCCCAAAGGACAAGCTTTGCTGGGGTGTTTGTCATGGCTTCGGAGCCAACCCATCCCTGAAGAAAGTACACGCTTTGAAATCTCAAATAGCTCAGCACTGAGGCAATAATTCAGGTCAAACACAGTGCCACTTCTCTCATCTGTAAATGGGAAATCACATCGAATGGGAAAGCAATCTGCTCCCATCAGGATTCTAAATACTGTTTTGTAGCTGGATTAAATAAATCTTAATTAAGACGCTGAGTGTATATTTTCATTTATTTCCTTCTTCCCTCTCTTTTCCTCCCCTCTCCACACCCAAGGATCTGACTAGAATATAGTGAAAAATCATAAAAATTAAAAACATGGGGAGAAATACACAAAAACTAAACATGTGGATCTTTTCAGCAAGTGAACCAACATGAGTCTGTTTCCCCCATAATTGTAGCACATTTATTTGTATGTGTGTGTTTGCACATATGCATATAAAAATATATATATGCATATAAATCTATAAAGAAAGGATGAACACATTCAAACATATTCTTTGCAGCTTATGGGGCAGAAAAATCTATAGAGCTTCAAATGGCCATCTTCTGCAATTCAATTTCCTTTGTAATGGGAACTAAACCCAAAGAAGTATATACATTGTTCTATTTAGTACGGTCAATGAAAATTTATATCTATCCCCTTATTTAGTTCTGAATGATATTATTGCAGAAAATGAACAGAGCACATGTGATCCAAAGGGAAAATAATCAGGTTTCATTTCCTATTGGCTTTGGGATGTGAATGAGCAAGCTTGAAAGAGAAATTTCTTTAGCAGAGCAATATTTTGTACAGAGCCTTTTTGGGGACCTGAGTCACTTAAAATGATTACAGCAGACTGTTGAGGGCTAATTTCCAAGCCAGAAGAATAACTGGGTGTTTACACTCCTGTAAGAAGTGCTGTTGTTCCCCATAGTGGATGTGACATTTCAACCTAAAGTAGAGGGCTGTGTTTGAATCCAAGTAGGCTGAGCTTTTGCATAAGCTGAAATGAAAAAAAGTGTATTTTCACAGATGCCAGGCTCTTTTCACCTCTCTCCACCACAAACAAAGCAAACCACAGCCACTGCACCCCCCTGGATCTCTGTTCTTTTAACAGAGGGGACACTGGGAATGTGCCCAGCACAGCCTGGCAGTGGCAGGGCTGGGAATAACCACCAGCTATCACCTCCATTCTTTTTAGCTGCAGAATGGGGGTGATGGCACTGCATTCTCCAATGGAGAGTGAGTTTTAAAACAGAAAAATTAAAAATATTCAATTGCTTTTGTAACAGCTTTATATGCAGACATTCCTGTCTGGGTAAAATATTGCTGATGGGGGAGTCCTCTGTGGATACACTGGGTACCTGAGGGGATGCTGAGTGTGATTAAACACCTGTGTATGAGAAATGGAATCCCAACAAAGTCTTCATTGCATTTATATCTTTGTGAGTAACAGCTCTAAACAGTTAAATATATGTCTTCAACCTGTGAGCTGAGTCCAACCAAACTGACCAAAAGACTTGAGAAAAACATCATATCAATTAAATGCAGTATGGGATCTCCCTCCAGATATATGCTGTCTGCAAACAGTGTATATGAATTAATCATGAACTGTCTTGAATAAACGTTCTTAGGGGAAAAACTAAATGTTAAATGGTATCAAATGAGTCAAAATGATGCAAATATCAGCATTCTTTTTGTTTGATTCTCTGCTATTCTCTGCCATGAATAAATTTATAAATTTCAACAATCTTTCATTAATTATTTAGCAGGATTTTTTGTTGTTGTTGTTGTTGTTTTTAGTTATTTGCAGCATTTTGCCATCTCTTCATCTTTTTATTCCAAAAGTGGGTAGAGACACATCCTTAGCCTAAGGTTAACCTGGAAACAGATATGATGTATTTGGGCTAATAAGGCCAAAACAAGAAGCTGGATTTTGTGGCTATATCACTGCACATATCAGTCAACTCAGACATTACGTGCCGTGGTCCATTATGTAATGTAAGCAAACAAAATGTGTTTTCATTAAGTGCTTTGATGTCCTTGATGAAAGGAATGATCTGAAAGAAGGTATTGTTGCTTCTGTAATGAAAAAATTGGGACACTTCAAGTAAACTAGTTTTCAAGAGTGTTGAAGTGCTAATTGAAGCTGCAGTGAAGATTTTTTTAAACAATTCAAGGAAGTACAGGTTTATTTCCCCAACTGCACCAATTAATGGTGCCTGGTGATACTCTTTATTCCCCAAAATATTCCCTTTACTTTCCAGAAGAGTGCAGGTCTCTTATGTCTTCTGTCCAATGTCTGCTAGCCTGGGTAAAGCAGTTCAGAAACTCTAATCAATGCAGCCAGAAAGTTATTCAGGTCCCTCTAAAGAAGAGAACTGGATTTCATAGATTGTCCAGGCACTCTAAATCTGATTTGCCAGTATATACTAGATTTTCACTGACTTCTTAGGGCACACATAACTGCCTTCTGTCTGTTTGTTATACTCTGGGCATCCTTTTGAACTCCCAAGAGTCTAAAAGGGCATCCTTCACCTGTAGGTCCTGAGGGAAACTCAGAGAGCATTAGAAATCCAGCTCTAGGGAACCAAACCCCAGTCTGGGTGACCAACTGAGCTCTGAACACCTTGACTGTGGATGTGAAGGTATCACACTCTCTGTGTTCCTGTAACACACTGGAGACAGAGCCCTGCTGGTCCCCAGTGTCAGAAAACAGGCAAATAACAGCTTAGCTGAACCACTTGCACCTGTGGAAATAGATGCATAGTGTGGAAACTTGCATTCAGGAGTACAGAAAACTATTTAGAGTCAGTAAATTAGCAAATTAAACTACTTACTTTTAGTGAATCCCTCCTATTTACCAACAAAGAAGGGTGTTGCTCCTTGAACAATTTTTAAATAAATTGAAGCCAATGAAAGAAATTGCAAATAAATTTGACATTGCATTTCAAATATACATTTATCAGCTCAGTTGTGAAATCATCCACAATGCCAGAATAATGGAAACTATATCTTATATGGAAGTACAATAGAACAATACAGTTTAGTTGGGCTGTTTTGTTCTTGTGTTTTTGTTCTGGAACATGTACAACAACTCACCCCTTATTCTATTTCTAATACATTTTTTAAATTTTTAGTCAAGCAGAGTGTCATCCAGCTCTTCACTCGATCACATCATCTTTGACCCTTAGTGGAGTTTGATTTGGATGTGACTTTGAAGCCCAGGCTGCAAAAATTTCATGTTATGGCTGTTTAAACCCTCTCTTTAAAGGACTCTCACATCCTCTAAAATCACCCCTGCCATAATGCCTGCAGAAAATCATCATGTGAAACCCACAGGGCAGGAGAGTAGCTGTGCTTATTGTTGCTGGATGGCTTATGAATTGCCCACACACCCAGGCTGTGCTAAAATAGCTCAGCATCTTTATCAGATTTTGTCAGATGCATCTGCTATGTTCCTTTTTTCCCCTTTTTTTTTCCCTGGCTGTGAGTTCATGTGTGGAGCTGCTATCGTGCTTCATCTGTTTGCAGAGCTTTCAACAGCACAAGGCTCTAACCTGTCTGTGGCCCTTGCCTACCTCGGGCTGCTAACACAACTGAAATGGAAATGTCTCCTTTAAAAAGGTCAGTCAAAAATAGGGAAAAAATTCATGTCAGCTCTCGCAGAGGGGGCAGGTAGGGCTTGACTAACACAACAATTGCTTCACTACTCGTTTCTAAAACAGCTCGTGATGCAGTTCATTTTACCCCAGAAGGAATTAGTTCAACTAAGAAACTGCTAATCTCAAAACAAAACCCTTGCAGTGTTGCAGGGGATCCAACAGAGAGAAAGCATCTTAGAAGGAAATTAAATGCAACATAAAAGCTCCTGAAACTTGATTGCATGTTTTAGGTTCATCAGAAATTAGTAAATAAATAAAAAAATGCAGAGGCGAGAAACAGATTGGAGAGGTGTTTATTTTCCCCAAGGAGAACTTGAACCTCCACTGGAGACCAGGGAAGAGTGTTAATGAAGTAAGTAGCATCAGGGGAGCTACTTGACTCAATACAGTCTTTATTTATGGGGAAGTGATTTTTTACCCAAAATGTCTGATATTGGCTTCCAAAAAGCATCTATGAGTGGAAGAGGAAAAAACTACAGGACTCTCACCTTATCACAGGCTTTTATCTGACCTGTTAGTGATTTTATTATAAATGTATCTGGGAAGCTCTGTCAAGACTAAGCTCAGACATGGACCACAACTTTGAATACAAGGCTGAAAATTGCACAGACCAACCTGTCTACACTTTGTAACATCATGGGCAGCGCTGCAGCTGGAATTTCTGTTTGGGACAATGAAAACTGAAAGGGGAAGGAAAACCATGCCTGCAGAACCACAGAACGTTTCTGTATTTGTCAGTAAAACAGGCCAGGTTTTATTCTTCTTTCCTTGAGACAAGTGGCACAGGACCTCTCCTGCTCATTCCTCTCCTCCCAGGAGAAGGTAGCTTTGCTCTTGCTGTATATTAGGTATGACCTCTGGTCCCTTTCACACCTCTCCTTATCAGGCATTTCCTAAGAGAACTCATTAAATGGGAATTAAACCCATGTCTTTGGCCATGAAAAGTTTTGATGCAGCTACACAGACCCAGAACTACAGAAGAGAAATTGTCAGAAAGGTTTAATGGCCAGTGGGTTGCTGGTGTATGACTTGGAGTTTCCTTGCTTGGAGCTGCTGTGGCACAAGGGCCCAGCTGAGGGCCCTGAAAACCAAGCAGAGGAAAGTGTTTTGCCAAGGAACCTTTGGTATATGACAGATTTTCTGGAGCAAGTGGTTAGCTGTAGAGAATTGGTATGGTTCCCTTCATAATAGGCAATAAAACTCTATTTTACCTTAGGGGAGTAAATTCTTGAAACAAAGTACCTGACTTGAGCTTGTAGCAGAAAAGAAAAGAGTTCCTTTACCTATCTAGATAGTGCTATTGGTTTCGTCAGTGTAAATAAGCTATGGCATCCCTTAAAGACTCGTGTACTGGGGACTTGATAAAGGTCATTCCCAAAGCTTGAAACATTTGCCAGACTGGCAGTTTAGAAGGGAAAATGCTACAAGTCATTAAGCTCTTCAGCCAGGTGGGTCCTCAAGAGAAATGCCACCCAAAATCCAGGCAAAATCCCACCTTAGTGAATGAGAAATAGGAAGGAACTAACAAAAATATGGAGTCGACATCTAGAATTTATTGCATGCATTTACATATAGAGGTTGATTTAAAAAGGAAATATGAAGTCGATGAAAGTGAATATAAATTGCAACCTTACTGATCTAGAGGCTCAGTGAGGAAACTTGGCCATGTATGACCAAAGGAAAAGGCTGTATTAGCAGCCCTAACACCCAGCTTTAGTAGAGGACACAGAAAGAAGGAGTGGTAAAGGAAACACAAAGCACTGAAGACGCTGAAGTCAGATGATGTGTGAAATCCAGGAGATGAATCCAATCGGCATTTCTCTGTCTCAATGGAAGACGAGGTGAGTCGGCAGAGAACAAAGCTTTGTTTATCCTGAATCAATTGTTTGAGGTAACGTGAACCCACAAGTGCTGTAGGAAACAGAAGGTTCAATTTAACCACTCATCTAAAAAAATACATTATCCTGAAAACCCAGTGTGTTGGGAATGATTGAGATCAGGGAACTAGAAAGGTCGGTCCAGAGGAAAGAGAATGGATTTCACACTCAGAAAACAGGTTATATATGTAGTGCTTGTCAGTGTGTCATCATGAAAAATAGGGGTCGTCACAGACTTTTTCACTGGGTGTATAATAATACAGAATTTTAACCGCCAGGTAAGGAAAAACCCGTTATTTCCAATACCTGGCTGGGATTTTTTTCTGCATCTATGTAGGGAAATATTGTAGTACGTAACCACTGATGGAATATGCTGCCAGGCTACTGGCAAATTATCTGTTTATCTCTGCTTGGATTTCATTTTGAATGCTGCAAATCTGTCCTCCTGCCTTTCCTTCTGAACCCCAATGCCCTTCTGACATCTTAGCGCAGCTGTCAGGAACTCTATGAGAAAATGTGTCCAAATGACAGTTCCTTTTAAGACTTAAGCCCATTGGGTTTTTCCTCTTTCACCTCACCATAAATGACATTTATTCAGACTGCTCCCAAGGGGAACCACAGCATCTTTCCAAGCTCAAAGGTCAAAAGCTCACAGATGTCATATGCTTTTTCTCATAATTCAAAAAAAAAAAAAAAAAAAGGAATTTTTAGAAGTAATTTCCATTTCTCCTCCTGTATTATTCTTCAAGTATCCTTTCCCCCTAATTTTCACTTCTTTCCCTCATTTTGTCCACTTTTCCTTCTCAGCTTGCGTGCATTTCCATTTGCACATTCACTGAATGTATTCCAAGAATTTGACAGTGACTCCAAAAGATATATAAGAAAAAAACGGGCATCAGAGCACTCAAGTCATAAAATCCCAATATTATATATTACAAAATTTCTTCCTGACTCCACACACCATTACTTGCCTCAATGCTGGAGGCTGCTGAGCAGGATGTCAAAGACATTCATGCGGGTTTGGCTGTACCTGTGACCTTTCCAGCCCTTTTTAGACCCACGATGGGGAATTGCTGCCTCAATATCTCTAACAGGCATGTCTCGTGGCTATATGTTGAGTTATACCTGTGATTTTGATTCCCAAGGAAGTACTGGTGCAAATCTCTTCTTCCCATTGACTACCACTTGGGAAAAATAATGGTTCTATTTATTTCTTTTACTCCTCCTCCCACAGGCAGCCAGTAAAAGAGAACAAAGAGATTATATATTAAAATAGTATGGTTGAGCATTTAAAAGTATCTGAGGTATCTGAATGCTTACATTTTATCAATTTCAAATCCCTCCTGGGTTTTGAATCTCAAACTAGATATCAATATTTGTGAAGTCAGACTGGATTGAACTTCTGAAAACTACAGAATGTGGACTTACTAAACCAACAGAACACTATTTCTGGTTTTGTTTTGGTTGGTGTTATTTGTTTGGTTGGGATTTTTGTTTGGTGTTTCTTTTCTTGTTGTCTTTTCTTCCCCTCCTAATTTTTTCCCTCTTTTCTCTTTCTCTTCTTTTTTTCTTGGTGGCCAGGTTTTCTGCCACCAAGTGAACAGAAAAGGCCCACTGAAGGTCAGAGGAGTACCAGAGCTGCTACAAGGGAAGTTGCAGGCATATATAGTCAGAAGGAGGGAATGGGAAAAGGGCAGGGAAAGGGGACCACAGTAGGGATCTCTTAGATAGCCCAACAGCACTGGCAGTCATTTGGCCAGGGCTACACGTTAAGACTCCAAATTTATAGCAATACTGAGTATTTTAAACTCCAGGAAATTGTTTTCACCTCTGACTTTTCCATTTTTATGAAACAATTAATTATTGCTCCTGCAGAAGGAATTATTTTGGAATGTAATTTAATGATGACCATGAAAATAAGCTCTCCTCTGGGTTATAGCACTGTGTTTTCCTCCTTCCACCTCATGTAACACCAAGGCTTCTCACATTTTTGCAATGTCTCTCCATCTCTATTCCTGGTCTGCTCGGTGTGCATGAAAATCAATCAAGGGTGTATTAGAGGTGTTCACTGAAATAAATTAACCCACTTTCTTTTGATTCACAGTGTTAAAAAGTTTTATCAAATACCTTTTGGAAATCTTTACAGAAGTGAAAGTTAGGCAATTTCACCTATCAGTCCTTAGCAAGAGATACCACAGTTTTTAATCTGCAAACCACTTGTGATGAACTGTTACAGTCTTGAACATTTTTATTTGACTCTATATCTTAAATATTTTTTTCTGTCAGAGTTTTTTTCTGGCAAGTTTTGTATTCAATTCAATTAAAACCAAGACTACATGGATTTGTAAGGAGAAATAATTTTTTTTTTCCATAAAACTTGAAAAAATGAAAAATGTTTCAAGCACAAAAGCCTGTTTTCTGCTCTGGGACAGAAGCAAATGTCAGGCTAAATACAGGTGAATAATAATTGTCCCTGGTTTACCTTAATTAATGTACTTAGGTGATTTGAGACAATTTCCTTTCTGTGGAGCAAGGAAAATATTCCCAGTGTGACATATGCTCACGCTGTAAGGTCCCAGAGGACAGAGATTTTTTAATACCCACGTAACAGAAGGGGGAACAAGCCTCAACATACAGAAACATCTACCCAGAGGAGTGTGAGAAAAAAATTCTTTTATTATCAATAGACAATAAAGACAGAGTTTGGAAAGGTAGTTCAGTGAAAAATTATTTTACCATTATCAATAACACTTTAATGAGAACTGAGGAAGAATGGCTTATGTCATCCTTGGGCCAGACCCAGGCTCTTTCTTTCTCCTAAATCTACCATCACGCTGAATATTTTGTACATTTGGAGACACAACAGAAAACATTGTTGGAAATTTTTCAAAATCGGAAGCTCTGCTCTTGAAGTAAATTTAAGATTTTTTAAAGGAAAGTGTTCAGAAAACATTAAGATGTGCAGAAGTTGGTTCTTGGAGTCTCACCCCAGAATTATCAAACACCATGTAAATTTCACACTAAAACTGGGTGTCTGCCAATCATTGGGTAATGAAACCCAGCCTAACAAGTTTCATAGTAATTTATATGCTTCCCCCCCCCACTCCCCCCCCCAAAAAAAAAAGAAAGAATCTAAGAAAAAATACCACTAAGACAGTAAGGGAGTTGTGGGTTTGTTTTTCAGAGACCTTGAGAAAATGAGACTAAGGAATAAAAGTCTGCTTGTTATGCTTGTCCTGCCCTAACATCTCACAGGCAAACAAATAAGGAATCTCATGAAGTGCCCCCTTCAGTCTTTTACTGGCTTTAATGGATCCTGCATCAATCACATTTTTATTAACTGTGTCTACTGCTCACCTACACCACACAACATTTTTACCATTAAACTACAGTCCATTATCTTAGCCAGGGTGAGTAATTAGTGCAGAAGTGATGAAGATCCAAATCTAATAATACAATTGAACACGGTTTAATTGAATACTTACTTTGCAGTTCTAATAAATGACACCTTTGGTGTCTTTGGTAATGTGGAAACAAGAGGTAGAAGGGGAAGATAATTTTTTGTGGATAAGGATGCTGTTGAAGGACACTGAACACCAGTGTGGGTTTTTCACTGTGTTTCACCAGCTTCTTATATTTCTGCTGATAATCAACGTGGCCGACATGCAGCTTTGTTTGAAAAGTAAATTACCGATTAAATCTCCCATTAAACTTTGATCTAGATTGATTTTTTTTTTTCAAGAGCCAAAGGAAGAAGGGTAAAGCATCACTAGGAACGGAAGCAGGATCATAGAATATTCTGAGTTGTGAGGGACCCACAAGGATCATTGAGTCCAACTCATGGCCCTGCACAGAACACCTCAACAATCACACCATGTGCCTGTGAGCATTGTCCAAACTCTCCTTGACTTCTGCAGGCTTGGTGCTGTGACCACTCCCTTGGAACCTGTTCCAGCACCCAACCACCCTCCTGGTGAAGAGCCAGGACGATACAAAAGGCCTTTCAAATATTCCATCTCAGGGAAAACTGCTTGTCCAATGGGTTCTCCTTCCTCTCAGCTCATTTGAAATACAGAATGTTCTCCCCTGGCACTGTGTCAATGTAGACCAAGAACTTAAAACTGGTGAACCTGCAGACATCAGTGACATCTATAGGGCCTGCTGGGCTCCCAGGAGCTGTATTGATCAGCTGGTGGGATAATTCATCAAGTTGCCAGAATTAAGTGCTGTTTTAATAGTCCCCTTTGCCCATTTAATTGTTTCTCTTCTTTATTAACTATGTATGAGGCCTAATGCTCAAAAGGTGGTGTTGCTTTCAGAAGGATTAGCAGTTTTTGCAGAACTTGCCTGTTTCGCACACACGACCACTGGGTATTTTACCAGAGCAATGAGCTGAAATCTGCTCTTGCTTTGTGCATTCACTGAGTTCCAGTCCATGGAGTTTGACAGGATTCATAAAAGCTCTCAAGAGTGAAGGTTTTGTCTCAGAATGGTTCCCACCAACACTCACTGCCTGCCCAAATATCTTGGAGGTTGACACAACAGTAGACTTGCTGCAGCAGCTCTCAGTAATATTTTCTGTAATCTTTATTTTCAGTTGGCTGTGATAAATAATAATTTTTATTAAGATCCTTTTTTTTTTATGTTAGAAAAAAATGCATTTTTGTGAAAATAGGTACTTCACTGAAAACTGAAAATTTTGAGTATTTTTAATTCAAAGAAAGAACCAGAAGATATTTTAACAGCAATCTTATTTTAGGAGTAGGGATGTTTATCAACACCAGTAAAAAACTTAAGCATTTGCCATTACGCATTGAAAAGGTGCAACAGACAAAAATACTTTGTTCCCTTTCTGGTTTGGATGGGCTGTGCTGTGACACACTGATCACATTTCCTACTGGTTTTATAACATCTATCACCATTTTTACACAACCAGTCTTCTAAATATACAGAACCCAAATCCCTTCCCTGAGATCTCCACTTCAGTCTACAGGAAAGTTAATGACTCATGGAAAATGTCATGTCTCTTCTTCAAAGGACAACAAGGATAATTTGTGACCTCTTGCTGTCTCAGGGGGTGATGACACTTCACTCTTGCCTTTTCTTTTTGATATTTTCATGCAGGCCAAGGTCTAGGCAAATTAAATCACTTAAAGGTAAACTTTAATGCAAAGTGCCATGCAGTGCTTTTTCCCCTTTTAAAATCTGAGGTGAAATCCATCTAAGGAACTGCAAGTCGTTAAATATGAATAACAGAAAACACTTCAAATAATATGGTCATAAAGAAAAATAATCACTTTAAACATATGAATGCCTTGACTTTCCAAAGGTAGATAATTAACAGGACAGCACACAAAAGTGCTAATCCAGCTTTTGCTCTGACAAAACCTTCCATTTAACCAGGACCATTCGGTGACAGTGGTACAATAAGCAAATGTTTGGTGAATGTGTGTAGCATTATCAAAGCTTAATCGTGGGAATTAGAAGGGATCGATGGAAGCATCTACAGAAGCCATCCCCCTTAGCCCCTTGGATTTGGCATCCCTTGGAAATGGAGTCATCAGCAGTAATTGATGGGCTCTGGCAGGAAGACTGGGAACGAAGGAAAGAATATTTTAAACACTGCTGTAGGGTGGAAGAATTTTCCTTTCCAAAGGCCATTATTAGAATGCATTTCTGGATAACGATCCTTGAGCCGTCATGTGTGTGTTTTTCTCCATGGGCTGGTGGTGGGGTGGGGGGTGGAAGTTCATGACCTTTAAGGTCCCATCAAACCCAAACCATTCTAGGATTCTATGAAGCAATCCTTCCACATTTCTGGATAGAATCTCCCTATCCTTGTGTGAACCTTGCCAGTCACATGGAATTAATTCAAAGCCATAGTGCACTCCTAACCATCTTCCAAAGTCAGCCTGCACTAGCTTAGCAGCTCCATGTCCAGGGTCTTTGGACGTCTGTAGGTCAAGACAAATTAGGGAAAAATCTTACCAGACAATTTTATGCCCTCAGTCCCATGTGCCAATGCCTTTCTTGTCCTGTGAGCTCCAAACTGCACTCTTCCAGCCCAAAACTCCGGTTATGGACTCAAAAATTCCATACAGGATCAATTGCCTAGAGTGATTCTGTGCTATGATCCAAACAGCCAGGATGCAGTTGGGTTTTTTGCTGGTCTCCAGGCCTTTTCTGATCCCTAGTCGGAATTTTTGCCAGAAGATATTCTATTCCAGACGCGGCCCTTTACCTCTCTGAGGTAATTTCTCCAGCTTTCTGAAGTCTCCCTGACTACCAGAGCTGACTGCTCTCTCATTTTGGTGGGGTGTGACCAGTGCATCAGGAACATCCCAAATGAATAATCGTTTGCCAAAGGGTCTCACGCTGGATCGTGATAAAGGTGCATTTCTTCTCCTCCCTGCTCAGGACCATTGCTGTGCAGGGCATGCAACAACATCCATACTTGTCTCAGCAGTTGCCAAACAGACCCTGAGTGCAGAATCCTGTGCTGATGTAGAAGACAACAACGTTCTCAGTACACTCCCATGTTTGACACACTCCCCATAGGCTCTGTTGCTGTCCTGCCAGGCAGTAGGATGAATGCCTTTGAACGGTTTGATTTAGGAAGCTCTGGGAAGGAAATAATTTCAGAGAAGGAAGAATATTGTTGGAAAGCATCACCAGATGCCTGCCTGGATCTAAAATTACCCTGCAGACATCTGCTGTTGAGCGCTTCTACAAACAGCACCCTGGGTTAGGCTGATCCTTTCTCCTGTTGGCTTTTGGAGGGTCTCTTTGCTTCCATGGGTGTCAAAGAGACTCCATGCCACGTAACAGTTGTTCCAAAAGATCTCAGGATTTGCTTAGTTACTCTGCTATTGGTGCTGAACTGACTTGGCTCAGAACAGAAATATTCCAGTGGAGGGCATTCCTGAAAACCCTGTCCTGGCCTCAGAACCAAATCTCTTCAGAGGCTTTCGTGCTTTCCAGAGAAACACAACTGTTCCCTTTAGTTTAAAAAAACCCAAAGATTTGTCTCTGTACCAAGAAAAGCTTCAGAAGCAGTGAATTTAGAAGGAAAAAAGAAAAAGGGGGGGAGAAAATTTTAGCTTACCTACACACATATGCCTCTGCTCTTGGCGTTGTACATTTATTAATGTATTCCAAATTGATAATGGAGATATATGCAAGCCATTTAGCAAGATGAAGTGGACACCTATTATTAATTATTGAATTAATAAACTGTAATCAGGCACAGACCCTGGGGTACATACCACTTTGTCTGTGAAAATCACTTAACATCATTTTCAATACAATTCCAGCAGATTTTATGCTCTGCTCAGGGTGTATTAAGGGCTTATTTTGCTCTTACCTTTGGTGAATACCATATATTTCCAAAGGAATAAATAACTATAAGCTGATTTCAACTCTGCGTACACTTCTGCTAATACAGACATGGACCAGGACTTCTGTCATGGTTTTGATAATTCCATGAATTCATACAGGTTTAGGGGAAAAATAGGGAATTATTAGTATTCTAATTATTATTTTAAATATTATAGTAATGACAACAATAATGCTTAGAACTGATAAATATCTCTTAAACTGAAAATTTTCAGTTCAATTTGTGTAGCTGAACAAGACATTAAACACAAAGCTAAATTAACTGAACTCTCGCACTTCTAATTTAAGATCAAGAAGTGAGTTGATTATGGTGCCTAATTAAATACTGTAATAAAGAAGAAATTAACTCTGGAAGGCCTTTCTCCTACCTTTTTTCATGTCAGTATTTCAAATGTTCCAAAAAGTGAAATAACAGGAACCAGCAGCTACAAGTTAGAGCCTATATATTGAAATTATAAGTATGGCATAAGATTATAAATAAAGAGCAACTTTGTAAAAGTCATGGGGATTAAAAATGCGAGTTAGCAACCAAAGTTTTCAATTTACATCCTGTGATTACTTCAGATGAAGATAGAGTGTATTTCTTAATTATTTGTTTCAGAAAAACCTAGGACATTTGGGAAAGAAGGACTACGAGTGCAAGGTCTGTGAGATATATGAAGCCACACAAAAAAATCAGACTAAAACCTATAAAAATTCTCTCATATTTTTAGTTCATTACTCTTAAGATGACTAATAAAGCTGGCTCTTGGTGGAGGGGGAGTGTGTAATTTTTTAACAATTAATTGTAATTTTGTCAAAAGATAAAGCATTTCTTTAAAGAACTGTTTGTTTTTTGACTGAGGGAAAATTAGAAGGATTTGCCATTGGTTTAGTAATTTTAGGAAACAAACAAACAAAAAAATCAGAATATTAGTTTTATTCCAGTACTTCTTGCATTATTTTTTTATATTAAGTTCCAGAAAATCCTCATGAAAGAAATGGCTTTTTCTATGCTTTTTCATTGCAGTCAAAGAAAGGATTGTTTTCTAATTGATGTGCTGGACTGATCTACAGGACATTTAAATCCCACTGGAGACTCTGCAGGCAACGTGTAGGCACTTGGTCTCTTGTTCCTAGACCCCCCTCTAAGACAGAGGTGATGAAATGTCTTTTCTGTCCCTCAGTCCCTTTCTTGGCTGATAAAATACTGATTCAAGAGCTCCTCACTAGATGCTTTCTCATGTTGCAGCCATGCACTCACCTTTTATGACAGAGTGTTGTGCATTCTATGCCTGTATTGTAGGGTGCAGAATGTTGGGGAAAAACCCCTGCCCTCTTCTGGTGACTTCCAGTCTGCGAGAACACAAAACAAAGGAGACCTGTTTAGGCAGCAGAATACCTACACATTTTCAGTAATTTCCCACAGTTGCAATGGTCATGAAATAATACTAGGAAATCCATTCAAGTACAGAAGAAGAAAACTGATGTTCTTCATGGAACTGTTGATAAAAGAAAGGCACCCTGTTGTTGAGCCTGTTACCTGCTTAGATGCTTGGAATGTCGGTTTGNTTTTTTTTTTTTTTTTTTTGGTGAATTACAGCATAAAAATCAAGTACAGAAGAAGAAAACTGATGTCCTTCATGGAACTGATGGAACTGTTGATAAAAGAAAGGCACCCTGTTGTTGAGCCTGTTACCTGCTTAGATGCTTGGAATGTCGGTTTGCCACAATACAAGGGTATTTTGCTTTGACCGAGGGTCAGCTGAATATAATAAATATAATAAATATAATAAATACAGAAAATAGGAGGAAGCAGTAGAAGAAAAGTGTGTGAGACAGGAAGGAAATGCAAATGAGCTGCTATAGCTTTTGTCCCGATGAAGGAAAAAATGTTAGAAGACTTGTGTTCCACTTTGCATTTTCTTAGAGCTAGACCATGAAATCCTTAGTTTTGAAAGAGGAACTAGAAAGGTTTTGAATTTGTTCATTGTAGGATAAGCGACCACATCTGGAAACTCCTAGATGTGGATTGAGTCCCACGGAGAAATTCCACAGTCAAAAGGTGTTCCCAATGAAATACTGTACTTTTGTGACAGCAGAAACCCTTTTAATCACGCACTCCGTTCTACACGAGGGTTTGTCAAACCAGAATGGTACCTCCACGGCAGCCTTTTGGTTCTAAAACTGAACATATTCATTTGCTGTTTTGAAGTAAAACATTGTTTTAACTTATTCAGAAAAGCCCAAAATAAAAATTTAAAAAAATTGAAAATTTTAATTAAGATACATGTTCGCAGCTTAATGAAGAGCAGGAAGCCCATTTCCCCCAAACATATGCTCAATCAGGTTTTCCAACCACAGCTGACAATAGAAAAACCCAACAAAATAGAACGCTGAACAAATCAAACACCTCTATTTAAGAAAATGAATTAAAAAAAAAGTAAAAAATAATTTAAAAAAAATTTTTAAAAAGGTGAAAATCTCTGAACACTCTGGCTTTTTAGACTGAGGTGAGTATGACTGATTTTCTTGTACCCTATTTCTCTGTTTATATTTAGGTACACAGCAGGTAAAAACAGGCAGAGAATGACGACTGTAACCAGTCAACATCCCAACAAACAAAATATTTATCCATTCTATGCTTTTTACAGATACATTGATGATGAATTCCTGATGCAAATCATTGAGTGTAGAAGGAAGAAGCAGGTACCACAGGGATGAGTGGCTTTTCTAAGGTGATGCCCACACTGGAACTGTAGGTCCTCAAATATCTTGGGGACAGCTGTGCCACCTCTCCCACTTCTCAATGCAGTAACATCCAGACACCAAAATTTCCCCGTAAACCCACAATTTTCTTTGGTGATGGTGCATCGAAGTTGAGCTTTGTTTGAAAGATTTTCACAAGAGCAGAAAAGAGTGACACTGTACTCCTCTCAAGAACTTAATCTAATTGCTGGTTTCCATCACACAGGGGTGTTTTACAGCTCCTTGAAAGACAATGGATGTCCTTTCTCACCCATTTTATGTACCATTTTTCAGAAAGTAAACAGCGTGGCTTCAAAGTAACCATTAGCAGGGGTTGTTAAATCTGGTAGATGGTAGCTTTGAAGCTGAGCATCTCCTGTAACTTAGGATTCATGCTGCTATAACTATTCATGTAAAAATGAAATAATAGGCACTCTGAAAAAATGTTAAAGGAAAGTTTACAGCATTTCCATCCGAAGCACAGTGTGTGTTTGATAGTTATGGCAGTAGAAATAAAAAGTAAATGTAATGGATCAAATGTTAAATCAGAATCCAAAACAGGTTAAGGTTCTTTCCTTTGTTATACATTTTGCAGTATCGAACTTGTAAGAAAAGGCTTTCCCCCTTAATTGTTTTAAATCAGTTTAATAATTCAAAAGGAACATAATGTGCTCAGGCTACAATGACAAACACAAAATCAAGTTATGCCGTGACTTAAATTGCAGACTCGGTCACGTCCCTTCACTGAATACTTATTGTAGAACTTTCTCCTTCTCTCCATCTCTATAAGGCCAGGAGATCTTGTCAGACCTTATCTGATAGAGCAACTTAGCTGAAAATGATACCAGTAATAGTGATGCCTTGCAGTCTGATGGTCTAAGGCATAAACAAAAATGGATTTTCAGGGTGTAGCACAGTCAGCAATCCAATGCATTGATACACATGCAAAACAAAAGCAACTTCCCCACGCACATCCCCTGAAGGGTTTGCCTTTTTGCCTGACCTGTTTATCCCAGACATGAGCATATATAACAAGAGATGTTTATTAACTTTCCTTGCAAATCCTGCCTGGCTAATTTGGGATCATCCTCCTGGTTTTTTCCATGATCATTGCCTCCAGCTACAGATGTGCACATTGAGCACTTCCACAGCTCAGACAGAACAGGACAGAAGATCAACATAAATGTGCTGTCTTGGGCAATCAAAGAGCTAGACATAGTCATTAAACCCTCCCTAAGCCCCCTCATTGCCAAGTGGGACACATTCATATATTAATCCAATCCATTAAAAACAAATCTGAATGATTCTGACTGTGAGGGTTTCTTGCTGTTCCTGTGTATCCATCAGCTATGGACAGAGGCCAGAAAACTTGTCTTCCAAAATAGATAAAAAAATCCCTTTCCTAGAAGGACAAAAGTTTTACTCAACTGTGAAAACTGTCCAGCAGAGAGAGGAAAAAGGCTCTAACAGCATCGGAGAACACACTGGTAAGCAGCCTGTGGTGGGTTCACCGTGGCTGAATGCCAGGTGCCCACCCAGCCGCTCTATCACTCCCCTTCCCAGCTGGACAGGGGAGAGAGTAAGGGTGGAAACAAAAAAAAACCCAGCACAAATCGTGGGTTGCCATAAGGCAGTGTATATTGGTACAAAAAGTAAAAGCAAAAGCAAAGCAGGGTGCGCGCGCGCAAAGCAGAAGCAACAACTAATCTCCACTTCCCATGGGCAGTGAATCCCCGGCCACGTCTGAGAAGCAGGGCTTCTAAATCTTATTAGCAAGCAGCCATTGGAGACAATGAATGCCTCCCCTTCCTGCTTCCTGCCCCAGCTTTTATATCTGGGTTGTTGTCATATGGTATGGAATATCCCTTTGGTCAGTGCAGGTCAGCTGGCCTATTTGTGTCCCCTCCCAGGACCTTGCCCTTGACTGAACAGTGAGTGCTGTGCTCAGTGATAGCCAAAATATGGGTGTGTTATCGACACCAATGCAGAGCACAGTGAGGGCTCCTATGGGGAAACAAATTCTGGCTCAGCCAGACCCACCACAGAGCCCTTCACAGGCTTTCTGTTTTATTAGGAGTTTGGAGGTCGGTTTTCTCCAGACAGAACAGCCCTGACCTGTAGTATTGACTCTCACTCCAGGTAGAGATAAAGACATTCTAAATGTCTTGCACTGAGCCATATAATCCTTACCTGAATGCCTCAAGTAAAGCAAACACAGAGCACAGCAGTAATTCAAACATGGAGAAAGTAGGTGGGAAGAATGCAAATGGTCTTTATGATCTTGTTTATTTGACTATCTGGAAGCAAGGTCTGGGAGTGATGTTTATCATCAGAGCTAAGAGGGCAGTGTCAGATCTTGAGCAGGTGTTCTGCAAATGCTTTAAAGCTGTGCAATTTTTCCTGACACGATAGGATAAAAAAGTCTCACGGCCCTGCAGTGAGGCAGCAAAGGCTGAGGCAAAACAAGAGAAAGGAAAAGGCATCCTTGGAAGTCTTGCCCGTGGGCGCTGTGGCCGCTCAGGTCTCTTAAACTCTCTGTGCCATATTTCTGACTAGAATGCATCAAACAGGGAGATTAAAATCTTTGAGGACAGATCTACAGGGCACTGACTGGTTTAGTTGGTTGTTGAAGATTACTAGAGAATCCATATAAAGTGACTTCATATTTTTATGAAAAGTAGAATTGTGTGGCCCTTAATCACAGTAAACATTTAGATTAAATCTCTGTACAAGCTGCGCGTTTTCCAGCAAAACATTCATTTAAAAGAGAATGTAGGAAAGAAAAAAAGCAAGAAGGCTTATATTGCTTCAACTACTTTTTTTTACGTTAAAATGAAAGTGTGGAAGATAAAAATTACTTAATTATACAGATGTGAAACCCCACTAAATTTGTATATTAGAAGCACACCAATAGTCTTTCTTTAAATTCCTCTGTTCTCAACTCTGTGAGGCACAATGAATTTTTACCCTCAGTGTGCGTGCTGATTTAACACATCTCCCACCAAAACTGGCCCTGGATTTAAGAAAATGAGAGCTCTGGGATTCTGTAATTATTTTCTGTGCAACGACAGGGGCTGGATCCATGCTGAACCGTTCCGTACATCTCTAAAGAAATTTGTTGTTTTTCAGCCACATAATAAACTTCAGTGGGAGCCAGGCAGTCAGAACTCATATTATTCAGCTGATGCCAAGGGCTCCATTTCAGAAGCTCTCACTCTTTTCCCCTCATTTCTTGCTGCCACTGTTCCTAGGGCAGTTTGTAGTGACCAGCATTGCCTGTGCCCCTTTTACCCTCACTGAGCACCGCTGAGGAGAGTCTGCTCTGTCTTCTTCAGTCCTACCACCACGTAATGATAGGCATTGAAAAAGATACACTCCCAGCTCTCGCAGCCTCTCCTCAGATGCTCCAATCCCTAATACTGAAATTAAAAGAGAAAAGGAAATTTGGGATGTTCATTCCCTGAAATAAAACCCCTTTTTCTGATAAACCGCAGTTTTCATAATTAGGTCCTCATGAATTAAGCAGAGAGATAATGACAGAGGGCGATCAACAGGAGGACATGCTAATACATTCAGCAGGGGTTACTACACCCAGCACGAGATAAAATCTTGTCATTCGGTGAGGTATGTCCGAGTTTGCGCATGCACAAGATGATAACACAGAGCTCTGCAATTATTACCAAGAATAAAAGGACTTTATCAGCAGATCTCAATGAGTGTGTTACAAAGAACCAGAATAATTTGTAAAATTGGAATCTGGGACGTATAGTTGCAAAATGACTGACAGTCATTCAGAAGGCCTGTGTCAGACCCGGGAACAGAACCAAGGACATTGTAATCCCTGGGCAGAAATACTACAAGTTATCACTTTCTTTTTTTTGTCTCCCAAAATGTGGTTCTGTCAATGAGTCATTATCTTGATCTAGGAGCATTGTTTTTGAGGTCTTTGTGCCTATTCATTTCTTGGTGTTCCTGTGAAGCAGATGATTTTTATCCGCCCTGTGATTCCTGCCACGAACACATCTGTGCATGGGGACAGACAGAAAAGTCCCCAGTGTACAGATCCTATTATCCAGCTACCAGAACGTGTAATGTTCTGCTCTCTGCAAATCACAATGGATTTGATTCAACAACTTAAATATAGAAACCATCAATTCCCCAAATGGCTAATTATTTTCAAAAGCGATACATTATTTCTGCTTTTTTTTTT
>VWZG01007824.1:40492-51871 GCA_013396735.1 Grallaria varia
TTTTTTTTTTTTTTTTTTTCAGAAGGCAAGTACTCAGGAAACAGCTGGTTTGCACCCGTGATTCTTTGGAAATATTCAAGATCAAAGATGACTGGTACTTGTTTAAGACACGTAGCTACTCTTCTGGCAAGAACACCAGGGCAATAAAGAATGGGTTTAAGAATACTTTAAATTCTAGCAGATCCTAGAAGCAATTCAGGAAAGTGCGAATATCCAAAGACTAAGGGCACTTCAGCTGGTCCTGGACACCTTCAGTACCAACATCCCAGCAGGCAGTAATGAGCAGAGAAGTGTTAAGGAACCATTCTTTTTTCCACTTGGGTAGTTCCTTGACTAAACCTTCTTACCGTAGCTCTTTGGATCCTTTGTTGCTGAATTAAAAGTGCCAGGCAAGGTGAGATGGTGCCTTCCATCCAAACTGCACTTGCCTTTCTAATGACAGTGTTCTTTAGCCTATGAACTGCTACAGTTTTGTTTCCTGAGGGTCTATGCCCAGTTCTTAAGACCAGTTGCTTGCAAAAAATTTAATAATTTCCTAATTCATCCAAAACCAACAGAACCACAGAGTCTTTCAGTTCTAAAAGGACATTTGTAGTTCAAGTGCAATACCCCTGCTTTAACTGGGGTCACTTGGGACAGATTGCCCAGGTCTGGCCACATTGGTTTTTGAGCATCTTTGAGGCTGGAAGCTCCACACACTCTCTGGGGAAAGTTGATCCAGTGTTTGATCACCCTCACAGTAAATTATTTTTTAAAAAAATATACGTTTGAACAGAATTGGTTTTATTTCAATGTTTTGCCCATTTCCTCTTGTCCTTTTACAGAGCTCAGTGAGAAGGGTCTGGCTGCAGCTTTACCCACCCTCAGGTCTTTATACACATTGATAAATCAATCCTGAGCCTGGGCTTCCCCAGGTTAAACAACTCCAGCTCACCAGGCCTCTCCTCATATGACAGACACAGCAGCTCCTGAATCATCCTTATGGATATTCCCTGGATTTGGTCCAGGATGTGCTGCATGTTTTCCATTCTGTTTCACAGCCCTGCCATGGCACTTCATCTCCCTTGTTTCCTATACCAGCCAGGCAGGAAATAGAAAACTACACAGGCAGGGGCTGACACCTATTAAGGGGCTTTTGCAAACATCCCGTAGCCTTTATTTCCATATATTTTCCTCTTTTTCCCTCGGATTTTTGCAACCCTGTTGCAATTTTTGCAACACCCTGGCTTTGTTTCCCTTTGGTAGAAAGCAGCAGGTGGATGGGCAAACTACATAAGTCTTGTTCAGTAAGGATATAAAGGTTTTATAAAGAAGAGTTTTCCAGGGATTTATGGGCTTGAGGGCAATATCAAAACTGGGTAATTACCATTGCACATTTGTGACTTTGTCAGATTTGCTGCCTTCTTTTATTTTCCTTTAACTTTGTACTTCCCCCTGCCCCCTCCCTCTCTTCTTTCAGGTGATTTTATTACCAGTTATAAAGGTGTTTCAGAAATATGGAAGCCATCAGTTTCTAGTGTTAAAAAAGAAGCCTGAGAGCAGCAGCAGTGCTGCTAAATGGGTCTGTCATGAGAGTTGGAGCTGTGGATTACAGGGATTTAATTATGTACCTGGATGCGAGTGGAAAACTGCAGGAAAACATGCAGCAAAACTCAGTCTGCAGAATTTGTACATCATTCCTCTGTACGAGCCAAAAGTGGACAAAATTACCTGCCCAAACCAAAAACTAACCCAGCAGTTTGCCCACTGACATGGCTTGGGATGGAACTTATCATCATCATCACCTTCGAGCCTGCGCAGTGGATTTTTTAGGTGAGGCGCCGCGAGCGCGGAACTGGCCCCACCCTTGAGTCCTAAGGTTCATCTGCCAGGGCCTAGCAAGCTTGGACGGTGGCAGCGAAGTCCTCAGGATGTAGGTTTAGTTAGAGTATCCTTCTCCTAGATGGATGGCCTTACAGGGCTAAGCGAGCTCCATCTGCCCGGGTTTGGAGTTAGAGTTGTCCTTCTCCTAGGATGGTTGCCGGGAGGCTGGTGGGCCCATCCTGCCCATGGACACACTTTGTCTGACCCTTCAGCTGAGACCTGACTAGCACGGGAGACCCTACCAGAGGCACAACCACCGCCAGCATAGCTCACAGCCTCATAAGGGCACGCAAGCTTCTCCCCCACGACAAGGGGGTGTCCGTGGAGAAGGGGATGGAACTTACAACTAAGTAAAATAGTCCCCACCTGGCCAGGTGCCTTCAGATGTGAAGGAGATTTATTAAAGGGGCATCACCTTTGCAAAGAATTTGAGAAAAGGCCTTTGGTGGGAGCATGGGAGGGAAAGGAAGTCAATTATTTTAAAAATAAGCCTGAGAAGTTTTAATCGTGTTTCTATCGATTTCAGAGATACCTTTCTCTTTAGGAGAAGGTATCTCTTTGCTGTAGGAGAAGACAAACAAGGTTGAATCCTCACTGCGCATTTTGACCTGCTGGAATTTTGTCCTCAGAGCTGTTGACTCCCGAGCCATAAAATCCAAGTTCTGGAAAGACACACCTTTCAAGGTTTTGTTTTGCCCCTGGGAATCCTCCATTCCCTCTCAATGTATTGCTTTTCACCACTGTCTAAAACAGAGGGACCGCTTCACTCTGTGCCTCCTCATCCTTCCCCATTCCATGGGCTGACCTTTATTCTGTCACCAGGCAGCTGGCACTGCTATTGGGAGCCTTTCTGACACCCTGGGAAATGTCACTTCTGCCACATACAGTACAGGCAAGCAGGTGAATAATGAAAGGAGCTGATGGACTGACAAGCTCTGCCCTTTCGTAAAGTGACATTCCGAGGCATCGCATCCAATAGGACTCAATAACAACAGGTCGATATCACCCACCTTGCCAGCGTGTGAATCCTCCAGCCTTTGGGAAGACTATCGGGAATTGGAAGCAGGGACTTGTTTTTTATTCGGGAAGTGGTGACAGAGCTCTGAGTGTATAAAGTTGCACCTTCAAAGTTATACTGCCAGGTGAAAGATGCCTTTCGTGACACTTCCCAAGACTGAAAATGTGGGGAACTAAATGAAATTGTTAAATAACTGTAATTGAAAATACGAGCACCTCATAAAAAATCAGAATTAGAGATTAAATTACTGGTTACAAAAAGGTTTCCTTGCCTTCTTGCAACATATTTTTTTCTCGTATGGCAGAGAAAGCCACTCAAAATAAACCAAATAAATCCCAATTTGAAACAGGGAAATAATACGTAAAAACCTTAACTCCTACAATAACTGCTCTCAAAAATAGACTATTAGAGGAACATAATAACTCTTATCATTATCATAATGATAGCTTCATGTTCTACAGGATAAAGAATAAGTCTATTAATAATTCTTAATAATTGTGTTTTTAAAAGTGAGTTTTCAAAATACAGGAATAAAAAAGCTGAAGTTTGTTAAAATGTAATTAAATATTAGAAAGACTTTACTTTTCAGGGAAATATTCCTGAATTCAGCAGAAGGTGATGATCAATTTTATCACCAGGGAACTATTGATTGAATAAAAAGTATTCTTATTCACTTGAATATAGGCCAAAACAATTTTTAAAGTAAATGTAAAATTTCCTTTTTTTTAAAAAAAAACCCCTCTGTATTTGGAACTTTGCCTGGAACCATTAGTGATAGAAACTGATGACATAAACAGAGTTTTAATAAAAGAAAACTCCTAGGCTGTGTGACAGTAACTGGTGATGACCAGGTAATCTGGGTACAGTTCTAAGAATGTGCTCAAAAACAAACAGAAGGAAAAATGATGAGTGAGGGGAGCATGTTTGAGGAAATCTGACCCTAGTGCAAAGATGCAGTGATACAATGAATTCGCACAGAATCATTCTTAATAAAAGTATAGCTTGGTGCTGAACTGCTTAAACTCTGGCAAAGCTGGAATAGTGAATCAAATTATATTAGCCAGGATCACTCTAACACTTAGTCAATTACTGTATGGACCAGGATTGCATTAACAGTAAACTTTTCTCACTGCTCATAGTGCATAATAAAACATGTTGCCTGTTGGCAGAATGTTGGTCTGGAGAAGAAGATCAGTGTATCATGGCTAGTCCTTGCTGTTATTTATTTTTTAATTGACCTAGTTGGAACAGAAGTCCATTTGACTCTTTATTATTATTTAGTACATCACCATTTCTTACCATTTACTTTGAAATAAAACTCTTCATGGAATAGATTTGCTTGTGGCTTATAGAAGGATCTGGATGATGAAGCAGTTTTTTGTTCACCTTAATTTATGTAAAATTTATTACGTCAGGAACATTACACATCCTGCAATTAGCAGTGGTAAAACCTCATAAAAGAGCTCCCAAAGGTACCTGCCAATATCTCATCCCTGTAGAAGCTTGTAGGAACTGATCCTGCCTGTTCGTGTAGTCAGGAAGGGAAGAGACAAGAACAACTACATGGGAAGATGAACCAGAGATGAAAGATTTTCCTTTTGGCCTTCTAGAGGGACTATGAACTCAACAATTTCTAAGACCAGAAGTTTGGTTGCTCAGTGTGGTTCAGCCTGGGACCAGGAGACAACAGGATAGGATTTCTGGAATGGTACAGCAAACACAACACTTCCAAACACGATAAAATCCAGAGGACTCTGCATTTCTTCCAGATTATGGATGCACTTCTTGGCAGGGAGATGGTCTGAGAAGGGCTGGAAAACACAGTATCTGGTGAAGGTTTCACTTGGCTGAAGGGAATTTGTGTAGCCAGCCCAAGGAACCAAGGGGATGTAGCGTTCTGTCTTCCGTGGTGCTGGTGTCCAGGCGTAGACAGTGACTTGGGCCAAAGCAATTTCTTTTGAAATTAAAATCTTTTACATTATTTCCATTATCAGAATTCTTCAGATTTCCAACCCATCATGGGCTCTAGAATTGCTCTCCTGCGCCACGGCTGTGATAACACGCTGTGACCGTACAGCAGACAACCAGCTCACACAGCACTTAGCTTTTAAAATCCGGTATGTTGTTGCTGTTTGCCAGACCAACTTGTGGGTGTTTACATTTGTCAATGTTAAAACAACCCGGTTAAATGTCCTTGTAAAGGTCTGAGTCCTTTTCAGCACTGAAAATATTTGTGATTTCAATCAAGAGTATTTTTTCCTGACTCAGTGGTCAGTAACTAAACATTGCTGGTAACAGCAGAGGATCAGAGGACAACCACACCGCACAGGTTTTCCTTCCGTTATCTCTACAATCTAACAATTAGAGGAAATTCAGAGATTTATTTTACTCTGAAAGATTCCAAAGAAATACAGAGAACTTGAATTATTTAAACTTTTCCTTTCACACTGAGTTTGTGCTTTTTTACAAGAATTTTTTTCATTTTTTTTAAAGAATTATTTAATGGCACAAATTTATTTTGATGCTCATGTAGATATTCCCTCCCATCCCCTCAACCTGTTTCTTTGACTAAAACAACACCTTAAAGTCAATTACAATTCTGCAAAACCTTAGGTGAAGGCTGTGACAATTTCTGACGTTTTCTTTCATCTTGGTAGACTTTTTTTCTTTAATATTCAAGCTAACACAAGAGTCTGTGGAAAACTTTGCTTCCAGCTTGTGACTTGCACTCTCAGTAGCATCACCAATTCAATGTGAACCTGTATATTCTCCAGGTATTTAAGGATGCAAGAGGTTGGACTGGAGTCCTTTTAAATTGGTTTGAAACCTTTTAAATTGGCCTGGAAGCATTTTGTTCAATTTAATATATTTTATTTTTTTCCCTTACCTTTGACTCTTATCTAATATATTTATTATTTTCTTATGTTATTCCCCTTTTACTTAACAAGTGGCTCTGTCTTGATTTGAGATTGCCCCTGAATTGTCCTCTCCACTCCCCATGGACTTTTATGTGGGGAACAGGTTTTTCAAGGATTCCTAAATAGTTTTAAAGAGGGTTCTGGGCCTGGAAGTAAGATAAAGACACGTGGAAATAATTATATATTCTTTTCTGTTAAATTCTCTTATTACATAGGTAGGATTACACTGACTTTTTATGTCTTTATTTCTTCATATTCCGTACAAATGACTTCTACCTGTTTTTCCCCCTTATCCTGACCAGACTTACCACACTATAGATGAAGGTTCAGATATTGTGTGTGGATTAGACCTCTGGAACTGAGCACACCACAATATGGAAGCTCAAATCCAAATGGACATTATGATGTCCTTCATATTCCTCCACTTAAAAAATAAAAACTTTGTTGGAAATCCAGCTCATTCAATGTTTTGGCTGTCAGGTCTTGGTTTGGTCTTGTTTTTTTCTTGATACACCAACAATCACAATAAAATCACTAAGAATCTCCTCCTTTACCTGAAAAGAAAGAACACAGAATCATATTAAGCACATTAAAACAGTAATGTTGAAGTCCAAGTGTTAAATTTGAGTAATCAAGGGTGTTCTAAGATTGACTGAAAATTTTCTAGTAGAGTGTATTGTTTTTGCTATTAATACAATAATAAGTCATAATAGAAATATATTATAATATAAAACATATTATAATATAAATAATATATTATAATAAGGATAATTATCTTCCCCAAGTGATAATGTATTTGTTTGAAAGGTTTAGGGTTTTCACCAGTGTTTATACAACACAGAAGGAAAAAAGAGAAGGGAAGGAAAAGAGAAAATGGATTTTTCTCTTTTCTTTTTTTTTTTTTTTTTTCAGGTTAAATTTAATACATTAAAAAAATATCCTTAAAACGATGACTTTTTTCCAGTGGTAAAATGAGAACACATAGGTACTTTTTTTTTCTTAGAAGCAATTGCCAGCAAACACCACTGCATTCACAGGTGAAGAACAACCTGCTCTCCAGACAGGGATCCAAAGGACGTTTGTTGGAGCAACAGCCCAGGGGGTCATTTTTAGCTCTATCAAACAAATATAAACAGTCTTTGGGAGGTGGCCCTGGGTGTGCTCTTCAATTTTCTCGCCCTGCAGCCCCATCAGGCCTCCAAGGACAGCTTGGAAACTGCACTACCATGTGTGGGGCTGCGGCGCCTGGTGCTGTCACCCCTATGTATGGACAGCAGGATGAGCATCAGGGTGTATCCAGGCCAGTGGAGTTTCCTGTGCCTGGGAATTTGGCACTTAGCAGATTTTCTGGCTGTAGGCTCATCCAGCATAGTCTGGAGTGGAAAGAAAGTCCAGTCATGTCTAAAGCTGCTGTTTGCTCTTACTCAATGAACAGTGGGAGTCTTCCTGGCTCCAGGAGAGCAGCATCAACCTGAGGCTGTAAAAATTAGATGACTTCACTTAGAAACTCTTTCCCTTGACATCCAAGGTTTTCTGTTCTATTAAACTGTCTTTACATTAACAACTGAGTATTATTTTTATTAAAAACCCCAGCCCTGTTTAAAGTGAGAACTTTGTGACTGTCTCCTTTTCCTGCCAGACAACCTTTCCTATACTCTAGCAAAGTGGGATTCTTTCTGGAATACCTTGATTTGTTTTTCAGAGGAAGAGGTCATTATGTGTATACTGAGGAGAAATACTGTATATCCAAAGATTTATCCTAATTGTTTCTTTAAAGTTAAATAGCTGAAATAGACTTTCAGCCTCCAGTTCAAAATAATTTTCTCTTCAAAATTTATTTCTATTGCACACCCCTTCTCTCCTGTAGACCATTGCCTTCAGGATATGGTCTGGGATAATCAGGGCCTCTGACAATACGTGCACTCAAATGACAGGGAGAAAAACTGTCCAAAATGTGTAAATACTGTGGATAAAAACATTTTCATGGGCCATATATAATGAAAAAAGCAATCTGATCCTGCCTGTCAGAGGAAATAAAATGCATTATAAAACTGCAAAATCATTTGCCTTAAGTGGTTTGCCACTATAATAGTGATGCAATTTTCTTTAATTCAATCAGAAAACCACTGCCTTAATCTCACTAACCTCAGTGATACAGCCCTTCTGCAGAGGAGAGGTCAGAACAGCTCCGTGCCAGACTGCTTGAGCTAATCAGATTATTAATGGTGACTTTTACTCTCTCTTTACTTGATTCTTCTGGGTTTTTTTGCATTATTTTTTTTTTAACTGCAAACCGATTTACTCACCAAGCCACCATCATGCAATTTCATTTCTAAAAGCTTTTTTAATTAGCATGAGGTTGGTCATGTCTCTGCTTTCAACAATTCCTTTTGTACATTATGCAAGTAATAAGCAACTGATAAAATATACAGACTGTTGCCACAAGTGGCTTGGAGTGGATTTTTTTAATACTTTCAAGCAATACAACGTACCTTATTTAACTTCTAAAATATTAACAGGTTTGCAGATATTTCCCAAAGGTACTGTATCAAAAGTTATAATTTAAACTGGATATAGTCTAAATCCTTTTGATATCCTCACTCAAGTGTCTTGCACCTGAATTTTAATGTCTGGGTTTGCTTTCAAAGGGAGTTTCCAGGTGATTTGTTGATAATGTGCAGCACGTGGAACATGGACAGCTACAACTGGGAGGCTGGACGAGGTGACCATCTCAAGCCCTGCTAGATTTGGGAGTGGATGGGCTGGCTTCTTCATGTCCCCAGCTGGTACCACTGTCACTTTGTTGATTTAGTCAGACAGGGAACATGTAAGGACAGTAGCTGGTGGTGGCAGAGGGGAAACCTTTGCTCTCTACTTACCATATGGCTTCAGGTTTTGCCAGGAAAGGTGTAGGGTGGATATTTGGAAAAAAAAAAAATCTTTACTGAAAGGGTAGAACAGGCTGTCCAAGGAAGTGCTGGAATTGCCATCCCTGGAAGTGCTCAAAAGATGTGTAGGTGTGGCACTTGCGGACATGGTTTAGTGGTGGCCTTGGCAGTGCTGGGTGAATAGTTGGACTCTATGATCATAGAGGTCTTTTCCACCCTCGATGATCCTGTGACTCTGTGATTCTATGGATGACAGGCTGGGATTTCACATCATAAGGGAGGAGAAACAAGCCCTCCATTGGTGCAGTCTCCTTGGAGACTGTGCAAGAGTTTTGTGAAGTTTTGCTGTAAAAAGGAACACCTGTGCTTAAACTTGCAGAGATTTAAGTCCAGATGGATTTTCTAATTAACTTCTCTAATTTTAAATGCATTTCTCCTCCCCCTCCTGATAAAAAAAAAAAAAACAAAACCAAAAAACAAGAAAACCCCATAATTTCTCCTTCTTGATTTTTTCCCACTGGCTGTACTTTTTCAGCTGCATTTTCTTCTTGCCCTGAATACACTCCTATCACTGCCAAGCCCCAGTGACTCAGAGCGAATTTAAAAAAAAAACCAGTTCCGAACAGCTTTTAACCCTGTGACACGTGAATGTGAACAGAAGAGAGAACAGAGGGGGAAAAAAAAAACAACAAAACACAAAAAACCAGTATAATTCCACCCTAAGACATCAGAAGGGCAAAGGACCAGGGAAATGCACGCCAGGAACGCTGTCAAACTGCTGCTGCTGTAGATCCTCCGTGTTGTGCTTTGCTTTTCCCCCTTAGGGACTGCGATGCTGATGCCACAAGAGGGAGCAGGGCCAGGGATGGTTTTCCTCTTCCCTTTGTGATTCTCCCAAGGTCTGACAGAGAGCTCTGCAGGTCTGACCTCAGGGCTTACAGAAAGAAAGTCACTTCAGACCTACAGCTGGATTTGGCTGATGCAGAAGTCAAGGAGCAGGTAGAGCAGCACTTGTTGAGCTGTAGGAGCTGTTGGAAGTCCTCGTACGTTTGCCCCATATGCCTCTGCTCAGAGGAAGATTTCATCTTCCGTGGCCGCACAACGCTTATAGAGATATTGGAGCTGATTAACAGAAATGAGATTTGTAAATTTAGGCACATTGAAAATTTGGGCTGATACTGAGCGGGTTTAGCTGCAACAGTTTCATGTGAGTTTCTTGCACTCTGCACTCATTTATATCCACTTGTGTAAACTGGTGCACTAGATTTAATTTGATTTAATTTTGCAAGAAACAGGTAACCTAAATTCATTACATTTCAATTTGGCTTGTTTATTCATCTGTTTCGGATGCATGGCTATGACATGCAGAGATAGTTAAGATTAACGAGCGGCTGATTAGGAGCTGAGTTCGCATATGGAAACAAAGCACCGTAAATAATTGCAGCAGGAAACCCACAAAATTTATTTTAATAGGTATGGGACGGTTCTGTTTGTTTTTGTAAGGGCCAGACTGCTTACAAAGCCATTTCCTTTGTGCCACTGAAATAATACACAGAAGTGTCTTTAATCCCACAGAACAAAGTCAGTAGCAGTTCCGGTGACTTTTTCATTTGCTGTTAGAAAGGCCTTTATTTTTGAAGGCATATAAACATGAGCTCAGCTTTGGGTATATCCTTATCTTTGTTGCATTGAATTTTGGCCAGAGAGAGAGGTAAGCACAACAGCAGTCAAGTGGCTCAAGTATTTTTGCATTTGATGTAAGTAAACATCAGGTCACAGAGAAAAGCAAAGTGCAGCTTATTTAAATGAATGGATAACACTGAAATTTTGCAAAATGGATACAAGCTCACCAGGGAAGAGCTTTAAGGTGGTGAATAGAAGAAAGTTTCCTAATGTCACATGAAATGAGAATGTTACAAAGCCTGCTGGTGGGAATAATAATCTGAAAAAAATAATCCTCAACTGCAGATAGAACTTGAGAATATTATGAACAAGTTTACGTGACAAAGTTGCCTGTGATACCAGCAAAGTGGGCTCAGTGTCCTAAAAGATGTCTTAAAATAAACCCCTGAGGGCCTTGAAAAGTGGGTCAGAGCCTAAAACGCCCTTTCATATCACCCGTATTTCACCTGGCTGGTTTTCAGGATAAATTACTTTTGGATAAACCACTCCTTAATTTCTTCACACCAAACGCTTGCATCTTACTTTGTTGTGCTCCTGTTGATTCCCATGGTCAACAGGAAGACCTTGGATTCACATAAATTCTGCAGTTATGGTGGTTTATATGCAGGAGAAAGAAAGTCAGTGAGAAAAATCACCTTTACTTCTGATGATTTCTAAAACTGTCCCTAAAAGCCTGTCTGTTTGGGCCAACTCTGAGAGCACTCAGTCTGTGGATCATTTCTCACCCTGGTGGGTTAGGGACTGTGTTCAGAGAGGCACCTGGCCTCTGCACAATGAGAGGATTAATAAATAGTTGCCAGGAAAACTGTAATTTTTTTCCCCTTTCAATTCTTCTTCTTGGTTTTGTACAATGAAATATGATTCAGCATCCCATGGTGGTTTGCTCCATGCATGAGGCCTCAGGATGGACTTAATTCCTTTGCAATAAAGAGAATCCCACTCTTAGCTGGAACACAACAGACTGTGTCTCCTCTCCTCTCCTCTCCTCTCCTCTCCTCTCCTCTCCTCT
>VWZG01007824.1:59792-77664 GCA_013396735.1 Grallaria varia
TTAATATATTTATATTAATATATTTTAACTAATAAAGAAAACATGCTTATTTCTTGCAGCTTTCTTGACAATGCATCACCTTCTGCCTCCAGTGAGCTGGACAATGTTCTCTCTGCACTGAGATACTGTGCTGTGGGGATGAGTCCATTTTGAGGAATTGACAATAGACAGCCAAATCCAAGGATCCAAAAATCCCAAAATTACATTAAGGATCTAGCTTTCCTATTAAGCCAGCACATTAGTCTGTCTCACCCACCCAACAGAATGTATCAAGAAAAGCTGACCAGGCATTTTCTGACATTCTATTGAAGGTACTGGATGAAACATTAAAAAATTGTTCATTAAAACACCTGTGTTCAGCAGCTTTTGTTAAAACCAAGGGAAGCTTCATAAAAAACAAGACAGGGTGAAATGAAGATATTGTTTCCATCCTTTTTCCTCCTCAGCTTCCCCTTTACCACCCCTGTGTGTGCAATGCCCAGGGCCACCAAGTCCTGCTAATAAAACAAACAAAGCACAGCTGTAACAGGTCTGCTCAAGCAGCAAGGCAGCCCTGAATGCACAAATATCAGGGTGGATCTCTGCTATTACCTAGCACATAATTACTGAGTTATGATGTTTGTTGAAATGCATATAAAAGTAAGCCCTTGCCATAACAATAACAGTATTTCAGGTTAATTCTGGTTTTGTGAAAAAAGGCTGATAATTAGATATTCATAACGGCAACTATTCAAGCTGTCAGCTTGAAACCTGAATGACAGCATCACGTCTCGGTCTTTTGCATAGAGATGCATGGCCTTGTCATTTAGTTCTTTTGTGTATAAAATAAATACAGATTGGTGCAATTGTCTAAATGTTTGAACTGACTTCATGATCAAATGTTTCCAGACGGCAGGAATATTTTGTGTTTGTTTTGTTTTGCCATTTTTATCCTTTTTTTGTCAGCCAAACAAATCAGCATTCTTCATTCTAATATCTACCCTTAATCATTGTAAAGCTGATGAAAGTGGTTCTAGGTGTGCAGTAGCCTAGGTATCCTTTCTTTCTCTTTTGTGTTCAGAAATGTACTTTCAAAACCATCTGTTTGTTGTGAATGTGGGGTGGGATGTCCTTTAATGGGATCTCCAGGAGATTAATGGTTCCCTGACAATCTCTAATGTCAGGCCAAACAAATCCTAATGTATGTCCCCATCAGCGTGTCTCTCAGTGCCCTAATCTGCCCCTCACCTTTTGAAATGAGATCAGCCCCATTGCTTAGACCTCAGAAGAAGGGAACTGAATTCCCTGCCTTGTGAAGAGTTTCAGAGTACCTTTACATTTTGCTGTGATTCGTCTGTAAAATGAGAATTTTAATATTTCAGTGAAGGGTAGGAGCCTAAGGACAAATGGAAGAGAATTCAGCTGCACCAACATATCAGTGAGAGCCACAGTGAACTGGGATATTTTTGCAGAGATACAGCACAAAAGGGATATGGAAAGTGCATGAGAAGCTCCTTTAATGTCCTCAATAATTTTACATGTTTGACCCAGAATAACAATGTTGTTAAAGCATAACAAGTTTCAGTTGGTTTTGTTTTTTTTTTGAAAGAAACAAAAAAAACTCCAAAAAAACCAAAAAACCCCAAACAAACTAGGAGAGCAATAACTTCTGGAATGTATTAAAGTTCATAAAGAAACCCTACAAATGGAGAGTCAGTCTGCATTCTGGCTATTACATCAAAGTTTGGCTGTTCCCGGAGAAGCAGCTGAGGGTTGGGAGTGAAAGCAGCCAGGAGGTAATTAGGGTCTTGTAGACCAAAATTGTCTCTCCACTGCCCAGGGTTAAATAGTCCTGGATTAGAAATGCCTTTTTAGGTAAAATGAGTGTCGGTAGGGTGAGCTCTGGGTTAGCTGAGAGGCAACACCACAGTCCTGCTGCAGGTCTGGTGTCTCCAAGTTGGTACTTTAAAAACTGAAACACTCCTTTGCTCATCAGCATTGAAGTAGGTCACATGTGCTACAACTCTGGGTGATGAGAGATGGAATTAATGAAGTGCCAAATTGAGAGGAAAAAATCCTGCTAGAAGTAATGGAATCTACTGGGTTGCTCAGATTCAGCGCCCAAAAATTACTTTGACAATTAATCTCATTGAAATCAAAAGGGATGTGGCACCTCCACATCTCTGGAGAGCTTTTGTTGTCTATGTAATTCTGCATACAAGCTAAATTTTTCATTGTTACTATTTTGTAGTGACATTGACTATAATCCCAGCATTATCATGTTCAGACTGATTTGTAAAGTTACTCTGTAGCCAGTCTTGTAAAGTAAAAATGTGATTGTTGTCACTGTTGCTGCTTATTTTCATACGTAAAAATAGTAGGGAAATTGTGTAAAATGGTACTTGAGAGAAAAAAAGCCTAATCAATACCTTTATTTGCCCAAATATTCCCACTGAGATAGTCATCCCTCACACAACAGAAATCTCTTGGAGGAACAGAAGCTTTGTAAATGTTTTCCTGCGCTGTTGTTGTGGGAAGTGGATCAGTAATTACAAAAGAGCGAAGCAATTTAAAAGTTCCTTAGAATAAAGGGATCTGTTGGGAGCGGAGTTTATCAAGCCCCAGGAGCTTCTCCGAGCTCCAGTGAGGGAATGGAGACTTGCACGCTTGGATTATTTCCTATCCTCCTTAAGAAAGATTAACATTTGGGAGAAAAATATGCAAATGCATGCTAGGATATGTAAATGAAAATCTTAACATGTTTCTGGTTAATCTTAGCAACCACTAAACAAAAACCCAATTGCCACCAATAGACTCCCACTGTGTTTTAAAGGTTTTGGCCGTGCCTTTAAAAAAAAAAAGAAGCAATTTCTTGCAGTCTGTTCCAGCTCGAGCAGAAGTTGCTTAGGGCAACAATGTGTAAGTAAAGGGCGATGTCTGTCTGATCTTTTTATGTAATAAAGAATGTCAGACCAGATTATTGCTGTTGTCCCTTCCAGCTCTCACACCTCAGAAATGACACACTTGCATGACCAGGCACCGAGACATGTGCCCCGGTTTTTCGTTGCTCACTGGGGGCATCAGGTTACAGATGCAGCTCCAGCTGAGTGGTTGTATAAGCAGGGGAGCTGGCAAGGAGTAAGTGATGCTCATTCGTGAGGCTTTGGTGTAACAGCATCCCACCGTGACTTTTTAACATACCTTTTAGGGCAGGGAAAATGACAAAAGGTGTTTAGGATCCTCAGTTTTGATGGATAATTGGTGGGGAGTAAAAGAAACCATAAATGCCAGGCGTGCAATTAGTTTTGAATCCTGGTAAATTAACTTGAAAGTACAATTCAAAATACAACAGGTCAAGGAAGAGGTTTGAGCATTCTTGTTTAATTGCTAGCAAACCTGCAGCATGATTTTGACTCCTATCAGTGGTCATTCTAGCCCCAAAGGAGCTAGACTCTTGCCTGATTTGGAGGACAGGACAATTTAGGCATTGTTTCCAGTGGATAGTCTGGACTCTCTCCTGGGAGAAAGACTGGATGCCACTGCTGCAATGTCACCTGTCCCCTAGGCCATGGGAAACTCACAGGTTGGTTGAGTTTAGCAACACAGACATGCCCTATGGGACTGAGCAGTAGCAGCACCCTAGCAGTGAGTAAGAAATTAAGTGTATGTTTGTAAGAGCACAGAATTCCTGGGCTGATCAATCTCTGCTCTGTGTGTGCTCTCTGCTAACACGCTCTGCAGTAAAACTGAGCCCACTGGCCTGGCAGCAAACACTGGTGGATGCCAGATGTTCTGGTACTATTGACACAGTGTTTTGCCTCAAATTCTCTTCAAACCATGTAAAGTCCCATTCTTTGGGGTGTGTCAGCTGGCAGCTCTCTCACCTGCTGCCTGGAGCATCTCCAAGTCACTCAGCGGGGAGCTGGAAAGGAATTGTCTGATCCAGCCGGGTCAAGCTTCCAGAAGGTGTTGCAAAGGGACAACTCTCCATCTGAATTAATTTAAAGCTGAAAAAATGCCTTGTGAGGTTTCATGAAAAAAAACAAACAACAAACGCCCAGGAGAAAGGACCTTGTGAGTTATCCCAAATTATATTTGCGCGTATGGATTTCCTGTAGAGTTGTACACTGAGATAAGGCACGAGATTGCTCTCTAGTAGTTGCCAGTAAAGCAACAAAGGGCTTAAAAGCAGTTTAAAAAAATTTTTCCTCAAGGGCAAAATTGATCTTGAGGACAGTTTTCCCACTCTTCTGAAAGAAGACTCCCAGATCATGACAGTATTTGACTGAACCTCAAACCCAGGGTAATGAGACCTTTGAGTGGGCTCATTCCAGAAAAAGCTACCATTCTTAAACCCCAGACTGCAAAGAGGATGGATGATACAGGAGAAACTGCTAGAAATAAATGTAAGCCTTTGTTCTTTTCCTGAGTGCAATCAGACACACTGTCCAGCATTCTAGCCATTTCGGTGTTTACATATTGGATTTTTGAAACTAAGCCTGAAGAATTACTCCTGATATCCAGGTATTCTGGTGAAGTCTGCTAAAGAACGTTTAAGTCTCTCACTTAACTTACCCTTTGATCTTTTACTAGTGTAAGTCATTAACAAAGTGGATTTAAAATATTAATAATAATGTTTCAAGCACCTGATGGAATTCATTTTAGGCCCTAAGTGTATTCACTGAACTGATATTTCAAGCTGAGGTCCTCTCTCCCTGTACGTACATTCAAATACAGTCGCAGATGTAGACAGATATTGCCAAGCTACTGATGTTGTCATGTTTTCAGGTGAGTGGCAGGTTGGCAGATCTTTAGCAGTTGAAGGGCAAGACAAATCAGGGTCCCTGTGCTGCAGGGACAGTCTTTTATTGTGTGGGTATGTGCACCTGTGCACTTTGTTTAACCTCATAAAGACCTGCTTCAGCTGTTTGCATTTTGTTTTCCGTCACCACGTTTTCTATGGCACTGGAAGGCTGAAACAATATCTGTGAAGGAAACCATTGAAAGTGCAAAGCATTACATGGGAACTAATGTTGGTTTTCAGACCTCATGGACTCACGGTGAGGATGAGCTGCTGTCCCAGGAGGACACTTTCTGTGTATATGGCATGTGTTGAATTCCTCTGAATTGCTGCTGCAGCATCACGGATGTCTCATGTCTGCAGAGGCAGTTTGTTGCAAGAATTTAGTGTTAAGTTACATCAAAAGCCTTCAAATGTTTGATCATATAGTATATCAGTGTTTTATTTTATCTTTTCCTTTTTTTCTTCCTTTTTTTTGATTCTATAATTCTATTATATTATTCTATGTGAATTCTATTATTATCATATGTGACAAGTTTTGCATTTATTTTTCTGTTTCCTTTGCTATTGCTCTCTCTCTCATTTTTATTTAATCAAGGGGTTTTTTTCCCTGTTTTTTTTTTTTAGAATTCGAAAGGCAACAAACAACTTAGAGCATCATTGGCACAATTTTTTAACCCTGCATTTCAGATGCTCAAAAAACACATCAGCAAAACAGCATAAAGGGAACCTAGAGAGAAACTTAATGTGACACAAGGTGGCTGTTTTTAAAGCATGAATGCGTAAGAGGAAACATGTTTTGTCCAACTGAAAGGAATAGCACAGATATTTTCATGAGGAGGAACGGCAGCTGCAGTAACACAGTAGCTGTAATGAAAAATTACAAGGGTTGTCAGTTCTCATATTTCAGAAAACGACCTGATCACCAGCTGAAGTCACTTAGAAATTTTTCCCCATGGTATATTATTGTCCAATTAGATGCATTATGGGGTTTTATATGCCTTCTTGAAGCATCCTGTGTTGGCCAGTGTTGGGATTATGAGGATGCATTGGATGGACCATTGCTCTGTTCTCAACTGGCAGTTCTGTATTCCTGTGTTTAAAGGAGGCAATTCATGAGTAAGGCTTAATGAGGCAGAAGGAAAGACTTTGTACCCTTTAAAATTATTTGTTCAGGGTCACATTTTCCTACTTGTCCACTTTCTGCCTTCCTAAATGATTCCTCAATGATCGGTTTCTGGTAAAGCAAAGTGAGGACTTCTTCTTGTGTTCAGGCAGAGCAGAGGGAAGAGCCGCTGCATTAAATGCAGACCACAATAAACAAGCCCATTTCTTTCAAAGGGGACTGTCTTCGGTCTGGCAAGGGAGACATCACAAGAGTGGCAAGACTGCTGAATAACTGGATAAGGCTAAACCTTCACTGTTGTACATTACTAGATGTTGGAAAGGGATACTCAGGTGGCTTAGAATCATAGAATCATAGAATTGATTGGGTTGGAAAAGACCTCAGAGATCGTCATGTCCAACCCTTGGTCCAACTCCAGTCAGTTTACCAGATCATGGCACTCAGTGCCACGTCCAATCTCAGTTTAAAGACCTCCAGGGAAGGTGAATCCACCCCCTCTCTGGGCAGGCCATTCCAATGCCTGATCACTCTCTCTGCAAAGAATTTTTTTCTAATATCCAATTTAAATTTCCCCTGGCAGAGCTGAAGCCCGTGCCCCCTTGTCCTATTGCTGAGTGCCTGGGAGAAGAGACCAACTCCCACCTGGCTATAACCTCCCTTCAGGTAGTTCTAGAGAGTGAGGAGGTCACCTCTGAGCCTCCTCTTCTCCAGACTAAACACCCCCAGCTCCCTCAGCCTCTCCCCATAGGACTTGTGTTCCAGTCCCTTCACCAGCCTTGTTGCTCTTCTCTGGACCCGCTCCAGCATCTCAATATCTTTCTTAACCACAAAATGTGAGAGCACACCAGTGTAGCACAGACCCTTCCACCCTCTCAGCTGAGTGACTGGTGAAATGAATAGTCAGGCTGATTGGGAGGAGCAAAACATGAGATTAATGGTGTGACCAAATCTGAATCACCTGGAACTGCTCCCTGGTGTTTATAAAGCTTTTTTTGACTTAGTCATGCCAAAATTTGCAGACATGACAAGCCAAATCTACTTCAGTGAAGCGCAGGAGCATGTGAAGATTCCATGTATTGCTGTGCACTGCTGTTATTTCTGTGACTCATCTGGGAGGATGCTGGGCATTTACCAGGGGAAAAAAAAGGCTTGTCATGGATAGTCCTATTCTCAAAGTCCATAACATTACCACTAAAAAAGTACAGGCCCACTTTAACAAGGGGATATCAAATACATTTGTAGTTTTCCAGAGTTTGCTCAGGCAAAGCCCTTATCTGTAAGCCAGCTCTCATGTGACAGAGAGCTCAAGGTGATAAATAGGAGATGCAGAGGGGCACTTACCGTGGTTGCTTTGCTGCATCTTCACTGGTCCCATACCAGTGGAGATCTCTCCATTTCAGATCCAGCTGAGATGAACTGGGTCACGCACCTTTCCCTTCCCTCCAACCACAAACACTGCTCACCATCCACAGCTGCACGTAGAGGTATAGAAAATCTGCTGCAGGTGTGATATAATGCCTGCTGTGAGACTCAATGTGTGCAGGAAATGTGTTGCTGAAGAGGACAGTAAGAGGGAAAAGGGAAACCTCAGTGCTGCCCTCTGATACAGCTCTTTATCACAGCGGTGAAGTCCACTTGGAAAGACCAAATCAGTTGGAGAGTAGGAATGTAGCGAGGGGAGAGTAATGTGAGGAATACTCATGGACACCACTAGCTGACCAATATGATCAAGGTAATGCCGTTTATTGTTGTGAAAACACGCCTTAAATAACCCAGTTGGCTTACACACTGCACACACACTGCAAACCACCCTGGGACTGGTTAATGCCAATAACACACAACTCTATTGGTGTAAAATAAAGTCCTTGTCATCTCTCTCTGTGGCTGTTGTTTTTCAATCTTCTGCTGCAGCTTCTCTAAGTTTACATTCTTCTCCCTGTTGATCTCCACAGAGGCTTCTTAAAAGTAGCTTTTCACTGCAGTCTTAAAGGCCTTGCAGCATGACTGCACCCAAAGTTCTAGGGTCGCTCACATGTCCATTTTCTGCAAGAAATTTCCCAACAGCAGAGAACGTATTCCCACAACCCCAACCCTCTCTGAAACCTCAGAGGAAAAGTTCAGCAGCGTTGCAATACTTGGCACTCTCGTGACACTTCAGCTGGCATGAAGAATTCCAGTAACACCTCTCTGCAGTTGCAGTAACATCAGTCTGCAGTAGCATAACCAGGCTCTGAGGTTATCCTGTGACAACCAGCATTTCCCAGGTGCAGCCGAAAGCTCAGCATCTCCCTGCCTGCTTGGTGGCACTGAGGGCACCACAGGTATGTGAAGAAAATGGTTGGTTAGAAATTGAGAGTTGCACTGAGGTTTTTGACTTCTGAAGGTCGTTTTCCAGTCATTTGCTTCACAAGGATCTTAAAAAATGACTTGGAGAAAAAACCCCAAAAAACAACAAACCCAAACAACAACAAACACAACAAGAGCAGATGATATTTGGTTTTCGTTCCACAGAAAACTTGAGTCCATACTGGGGGACTGTGTCATGATCACCTCTGGAAGTGAGGGAGAGACTGGTAATAGTTTTAAAAACCCCTCTTGTTTATTAATATGTGCAACATCTCTATTTAAATCAGAGAGTAGAGCCTAATGAGTGGTGAAGGAGAATTGCACCTCCACTGACAAAGCTTTGGTACAGGATTACTTTGAAGGAGGTAGAAGGAATTTTCTTTTTTTTCTTTTTTTTTTTTTTTCTGAATAAGAAACACAGAACTGAAAAAACCTGTAAGAACTGTAAAAATCTTTTACACTGCCTGCAGTAAGGAGACTATCAGCCCAAAATCAGGTTTGGTTCTGTCTCTCATTAAATAATGGTCCCTGATTGCCACCTTCTGTATGCTTAAATGCTAAGTATCTATTTATAGCACAACATATTTAGCTGGTTTTACTAAAATCGTTGAAATTATTCATGCCATTCAGCAACGCTTCTTTTCTGTGTGTTAATTGCATCTCCCTCTTTTTAGCAAGTAGGCAATATAATAAAATTGTGATCCTGCATAACCCGTTTGTTTTTTTAATACAATGCATTTGTATCTCCAGGGAAAACATTTTGTATCTCCTCAACAATCAATGTCCCCACTATGCAGAAAGATTGAAACATTTGGAGCAAAACTGAATTTAGCAATTCAGAGTGATGGTAGGGGAAGGCAATTCTGCTGATTTTCATCAGGGAACCTCAAGCAGTGAAGGCTGGGGGTGTTCATCTACTTCTGAAAAGCAGCAGCAGCTGCTTGGTTTGGTTGTTTCCAGAAGTGCTCCTTTCACTCCATCACAGCCCAGTCCTGACATGTGCATCAGGTGGTTCAGGAAAAGGCAAAAATCTTTGCTCTAAAAATGTTTGCAATCCATAATCACCTGTAACTTATGGGACACAGGAGCATTTTGCAGCTCCTTTGTCTGAGTTCCTTCAGCTGGAAAACCTGCTGATATACCTCTATTTCAGTCCCCATGAGAAGAAATTTTATACAGATACACAGATCTACTGAAGACATTGGCTGCTTTGTTTTCATTCAGTTGGGATTTCTGAATATTTTGTTAAATTAAAGTTCAAGCCAAATTAATAAAAACTAAGTTTTCTGTCTATAGCAAACAGTGGCTTGAATTTACCAAAGTATGTACTTCTTTTATTCCAGAAACTTGTCTATGAATTCTTTTAGAATTACTCAAACAGCAGGGGTCTAGAGGAATTTTTTTTAAAAAAAGGAATAGAAAAAGAGTCTCATAGGTATTTTTATTTAATAAAAATAAATGTTCTTCTCCACTTCATTTAATTCATATACATTCTCTGTTTCATAGCCCTAAGAGTATATTACAAAGATGAACAGATGTCCTGTTAGATATTTTTATAGAAGAGTAAAAAGTCTAGGATGCAAGGGGGACATCTTAGTCTTTATATTCATTTAGGCAGTCTCATATCAGCTGGCATTTGGCCATTCAGTTCAGTCTTGTCTGGCCAGAGGAGTTTGTGGATTGATTATAAGAGTCCTCTGGCTTGAAAAATTACAGCTGCCATATCCAGAGGTTCTTCCCCAATTAATTTATTAATGTCTGAGTCTGTGTCCCACAGAGGCTTCCTAAATACTGCTGGTCTGAGAGAGGTCTGGGGGATCCTAAAGGCAAGTCATTGAGGGCACTTTGCTGTGAACTGTCCTTCGTTGTGGTTTTAGGAGGGAAGGGTCTCAGTGTCACCGACTTAAGTTTCAGCTACAAGTGAGAAAAGTTAAAAAGCTTTCAGGGGACGTTGTAGTTTGCTTAGTTTGTTTGTTTTTGTGTTTTTTGGGGGACTTGGGGGGTCTTTTGTTTGGGGGTTTTTTGTGTTTTTTGGGGGGCTTGGGAGGGTCTTTTGTTTGGGTTTTGGTGTTTTTTTTGTTGGTTGGGGTTTGTTTTGTTTTGTTTTTGCAAGCTTTTCTCCTGCACCTTTAGTTTGCTTAGTCATTAATTATCAGCTGTCTCAACAAAACAGATCAGGCTGCTGTGACTGCTGTTTCCTGTTGCTGTGTCCCATCAATTACAACAAACAACGCAGCCCCTCTGCTTTATGCTGAAGAAGTAGAGAAGCAGCTGAAGAGCAGCGTAACTGTGGCTCAAATGTTCTACCTTCCCTTTTCTTCCTCAGAAACAAGTTACTTGAGTATGATACTTTGTTTTCCATCAGTAAATGAAACTGCGCCTGCAAATTCTATTTATTTTGCCTTGTAAGCTGCGTGGATTTTATGTGGCTCCTCACTCAGCTGTTCATAAGGTAAGTGGGAGCAATAACCATTTTATCCCCCAAAGGGGAGGGCTGTGTATTATTTGCTTGAACAAGTGTCTGCATCCTACGAGGCAATTTCCAAAGAACTAAAAGAAGCAGGTCTGTGGGGTCACAGGCAGGAATGGTCTCAACCTGGAGACAGTGGAAAGGTGTGATTTTACAGTTGGTGCCTCCACTAAAGCACAGTGTGATTGAAGCACTGACTGAAGCACAGCTTTTCGCTACCCACCGTTTTTGTGTGTTAAAAGTGAAAAAGGAACAACTCCGTGCTGAAAGCACTGGAGGTACATGACCACACATCATCATCATCATCATCATCATGGCTCGGCTTCGCGAACGAAGATTTGGGCAGGGCTCTCCCCACGCTTGCTGCAAGCGCGCTGATGGCTAAAGAGGCCGATGCGAGATAGGCAAGTCCGGTTGCAAAAGGCACAGCAGAAAGTCTCCATAGGCAGTGTTGGTGAGGCAGGTTCTTTCTGCGTTGTCTTTTCTCCTCCAGACTGATTCTGCGTGCATTCTCAAAGGAATCAGCAGCGTTATGGATGGTGTGACCACACAACTGCATCATCTAAGAAACCATGATACCTTCATAGAATCATAGAAAGCCTGGTTGGAAGAGCCTTCCAGAGGTCACTTAGCCTGGCCTCCTGCTTGAAGCAGGACCAGCACCATCAGCAGATGAGGTTGGCCATGGCTTTGTTTGAATCAGCCCAGAAATCTCCAAGAATGGAGGCCAACAGGTTTCTGCTCAGTGCTGCAACACCCTCTTAGCAGAAAGGGTATTCCGAAAGTCCAAGCTCAACCTCCCAAGACTCAGCCCAAGGCCATTGCCAGTGGTAGTCATGGGAAAAATTTGGGGTTTTCCCTTTGCAACTACCATTCTTGTCACCCAGTTGGACATTGGATCACCTCCTTAGTATCCCCCTCACCAAGTGACAGGGACACAGGTCCCCACTCCCTCCAGGTAGGTCACACACACCAGGGAGGGTCCAAACTCCCTCAACAGCTGCTTCAACATCTCCACATCCTTTTTGGACTGATGAGCCCAAACCCAGACCTGTATCTCAAGTGCAGTTTCACTAAAAACACCCCTGATCTGAAGCCTCCACTCCTCCTCAGGTAGAGGAGGATGCCATTTGCCTTATTTATCATGAGACCACTCTGTAAAAGGGACTGCTGAGGGCACATGGAAACTCAAACCCAAAATCCTGTGTATGCCAGCATACTTTTTTCCCTACAAATCTTTGTAATGCTTCACCTGCACAACCTTGCCAAGGTAAGGTTTACTCTGCACTTACAAAAATGATTTGCAGACATGCAGCTTGCCTGGTATATGCAATATTTATTTATTAGTGTTTTGATTTATAATACTTATATAAGAAAGTACATTTTCCAGGCTCTGGGAGATTTTTTTTGTAAATTAGAAATACAGTCACATATAAACAGACAAGTTATTGCTCCTCCCAGAAAAATTAAAAAAAAAAAAAAAAAGGGCACTCAAAATTGCATGAAACTGTGATTAGGACGTCTCACTTTATATAAAATGCAGTTCATTATCTCCCAGAATTAAGTAGAAATAGATCTGATAAGGCAAGTTGCTCTGACTATTGCAAAGTTGAGGTTGCAGTGGGTCACGAGAAAAGCGCAGATTTTAATGATGTGTGATTTTTATAGAATGTCCTGCGTAGAAAGGGGCTAAGGTTCAGCTGGTTGTGCTGAATCCAGCTGTGGCAGTGTGGCACAGGGGCAATGAACAGGTCCAAAGCCACCTTGTTATTTCTGACTGCCACCTCCAGCTCCTGGCATGGGTGCAGGTCTCGTCAATCAACATTTTCTTGGGTTGTTGGCATTAAATTTTGAACTCTGGCTTCTCCACAGAAAGGTACAATCTGTAACTGCAGCGGCCTGAAAGCCATGGGTTGTTAACAGCATGGATTGTTAACAGCAATTAAGCTGTGGAATTCTGTCACAAAGTGTGATGCACAGTAATAGTATTCACAAGTCTAGAGGTGATTGGGCAATTTAATGGAAGATAGATACCTAAAGGATATTTTATAATGAAAAAAAAAAAAAGGGTAATTTTATGGTTAATAATTATAAAGAACAACAACTGTTGCTCAAGATATCCCTAAAGGAGTACTGCTGGAGGCTAAGAGGGTGTTCTCTGCAAGTAATCTTGGGCACACAATCAGTAATTATTTTTTCTGTAGGCATTTGTACAGGTCACGGATTGGGAGAGGCTTTTGGGATGCACAGAACTTACTCTGATCCCGTGGTTTTCCTGTGTGCCATCTTTGGCGTTTCCTCTGGAGTTATAAAATCCCAGAATGGTTTAGGTTGAAAGGGGCCTTAAAGACCACCCTGTTCCAACTCCCTGCCTTGGGCAGGGACACCTTCCACTAGCCCAAGTTGCTCAGAGTCAAGGCAGAGCACAAAGCTCCTCTGGGCTAGGAATGAACCTGTGAAGGAGCTCCTGGAGCTTGGGCACCAAAAGCTGAAGGGATGTAAAGCTACATAAAGCGAATGTCTGTGACCCTACTCATATACTGGATGCTGAAGGGACTCTTATGATCATCTGGTCTCACCACATGGCAATTCCAGATTAGACCAGCACTGCCTTGATTTTTAAATTCTGACTTTTTAAAGCAGTCAGCTACTCAAGATGACAGCTGATTTTTAAAAGACAGCAGCTCAAGTATGGTGCTTTTCCAGGCAATGTATTATTTTTAAAAAAAAAAATAAATTTCAGATTGACTTAAAAGTGCTCACAGCCAGAAATATATCAAAAGAAGGGAGAAACTCAGAATAGGCAATGCAAAAGTTTCGCTTCAGAGTTTTATAAATTCTGGGGTCTCAAACATCATTCAGTATATTATGGGATAAGGAAGCTTTTAAATTTTCTGTCTGAAAAACTGGTTTTTAATCCTCAAATATTTTTCGTATAGGACTCTTCGAAACAACTCTAGGGAATTTATTTTTCAGCAGGAAAGATTCCCCTCTTTCACTTCTTGCCTAAAGAGCAAAGAATAATTTTGTTTGCCCAAAAAATTTAAGGAAAAATACTTGAGGCAGAGAATGAACTTAGAAAAATTTAGAAAGGTGAAAGTTTCAGAAAGATCTTGGTGTCACCAACCTAATTATTATTATTAGAAACCTTCATGAATTACTAATGATTGCACATCAGAACCTATGACCTCCGTGGGATGAGCATTCTCTAGAGCTCAGAGAAGAGGTTCAAGTAACATCTTGCCTGAAATGCCTTAGGAAATGATAAGCAAATAAAGACATGTTAGGAACAAAAGGAAGTGTCATTCAGCTTTTGTGATACTGGGATTGGTAAATCCTATCAGCTTAATAATTTAAAAAGAAGAACACATGGATATGGTTCAAGAGAGAAGGCCAGAAACTGAAAAAGAAATGAAAAAATTGAAAGTATATATGTCTGTGTGTATATATATATATATATACACACACACATAGAGTTTTCTTTCCTTTGTTTTCCTTCTAGTTCATTAATTTCAATATATAGCTCATTTATCTAAGATAAAGGGAAGATAAAGAGGTGACCAATTCACAGTCTATCGATGTCTCCATCAGGCAAAGAGATTTATTTTTTTTTTTCTAGTTAAAACACCCAGCACATAAAACAGAATAAACCAATCATTAAATGAAGTGACTGGAAGTAAAAGCTAAGCAGGTATATGTTAAAAATATGGTCAAAGGTTAAATGGAGAAGATAACTCACTGGCCTTTAATGAATCACCATTAAGGGGGATGCTTAATAATTGCATGATGACAATCAAATGATGGACAAAACCAAGTTGTAAGAACAGGTTTACTGTACATGGGGAGGTTCATTACTGACTGCAGGTGACTGTGGGGTGCAGGGAGCTGGAAGCTCATGGACCTGACCAGTATTTCACCTGCTGCTTTCTGCGCTTCCAAAGACATGAATATTTGAATAAGACTGAGTAAGACTTGAATAAAACTGTCCAGAGGTATTTGTGACCATTGAGGAAAGTGGACCTAAAAGGAGCAATCAGAATGGGTTTGTTCAGGACTACAGGATCACAGGGTCCCAGGGCACTGCAGCCAAAAGACATTGGATTGGGGAATAAATTCCTGGGAGAGCTCCCCCTGAGTCAAAGATCTATTAATTTGTGAGACCTCTGTGACAACTTTCATTGTTAGTTGCCACAGAACTCACAGTTCATGGAGGCAGGAGAGAAGTAACCCTAGATGAAATCTGTCCAGGACAGAAATTAAGTCATAACGTTAATGATAATAAAATACTAATTACACTTGGAGAAGCATTTTAATAATGATAATTCAAATTATGTTAATGTACCATTCTCTTTAAACATGCTAACTACCTGTCCAAATTGTAGAAGGTCAGAGTAGTGTGCAACTGTCTCTCATTAATTTTTTTCTTATATGCTGCAATTCACCGCCTTGGCTGACGTCCATTTTCCTTTTTCAATCAGCAGTTTGCATTTTAAATTCATTCATTAGGCAATAAAAAATATTTAATTAAAAAAGCAATTTATTCTTAATGACTTCAGGTCCAATAAACGGACAAAAAGTATCGCTTTAACCCCTTTGTTAAAGTCTGAGTGACTCGTTATCTGCCTAGAATGCTAAAGATGATGCGATCATTATCAGTTCTGTTTACTCAGCTCACAGGGAGGATTCCTGGCTCTCTGGAGATGCAGATGTCCTTTATTCCTTAAACACCGATTAGAAGACCTGCATGGTGACTGTAAGCGGTAACATCATGTTGAAAGAGGTTTGATTAAGAAACTTTTCAGCTCTGATAAGAAACGTCCTGGGTAAGAGCTAATATTTTAAAGGGGTTTTTTGTGGTGCATCAGCTGAGTTTCAACGTTGTTCGGCAGAAGCTGAGAGAAGAAGGAGAGCAAAGAAAGGTGTTTTGGCTACACGAGTAGGTCTTTGACCACATCTCGAGAAAGAAAGACTTGCTGTGAAAGACAGACTGTAGGGAGTATCTGGTCTCATCTTACTCCTTCCATGTCCAGGGTTAATGCTTTCTGTGTCAAGTGAAGATTGCACTAGTCTTGCAGGGCAGGGTGGGGAGGAGATGGGACAGGGAAAGGAGGAAATAAATTTGCCTTACAGCCATACTTTCTCCCTGGGCTTGGTGCAAAGCTCAGTCAATGGGAGAAGTACTCTTAGTTTGGCAGGACACGGCATTGGATTCTATAATATCGTGGATGCACAGTTTTGTGTAATGCAGAATAGGTATTCTGTGAATTCTGATGTATTAGGCTTTATTTCTACTTAAATAGACAACAAATTAGCCAGGCAGAATTTCATTTTCCATTTTCATGGAGTGAATTCTTGTACTGTTTCTCAGGAGTGGGATCAATAAAATAAATAGAGAAACTGCACTTGTACTATTGAGTCCAGCTCTGAGACCCCAACATATGGAAAATATAAGACCTGTTGGAGCAAATCCAGAGGAAGCCACAAAGATGCTCCAAGGGCTGGAGCCCCTCTGCTCTGCAGACAGGCTGGGAAAGCTGGGAGAGGATTCAGTCTGGAGAAGAGAAGACTCCAGGGACACCTGAGAGCACCTTCCAGGTGGATGCAGCGACAGGACAAAGAGGAACGGCTTTAAACTGAAAGAAGAGAGGTTTAGATAAGATATAGGGAAGAAATTCTTCTCTGTGAGGTCGGGCAGGCCCTGGCCCAGGTTGGGCAGAGAAGCTGTGGCTGCCCCTGGATCCCTGGGAGTGTCCAAGGCCAGGTTGGATGGGGCTTGGAGCAACCTGGGCTGGTGGAAGGTGTCCCTGGCCATGGCAGGGGGCTGGAATGAGATTATCCCTTCCAAGGCAAACCATTCTCTGATTCTCTGATTTTTATGAAACCCTACACACACTTTTGTCCAGCTCTATGGTCTGTAATATTTATTTTGAGATCATCTCACAGCTGAAATGAACCAGACATAGGAATACTTAGGAAACATCAGTTCATGACGAATGCAAAATATCAGAGATTAGCTCTGGAACTGCTCATCTAAATTCAAAAGCAAAATGTTGTAAATAGCCATTACATCTGTCATGTGTTTAGCAAAACTTCAATAATTATCTGTTTCATGAACTGGGCCTTGTCAGCATTTAGGAGAAAATGAGATGGGCAAATACAGAGAGTGAACAAGTGCAATAGTGATTTGGCAGGAAGGAAATATAAATGAAGTTATGAGCATGTGTAGTGATAATTTGAGATGCCATAAAACCAATTTAATTGCCTGGCATGTTTTTGAATATAAAGATTTGGCACCTCCTGTCCAGTTTGTCCTGGTTTAAGTGCTGCAACAAGTTGTGGAACTGGTGTGTTTCAAATGATGTAGGTTGGAAAACTAGAAAGGTGCTAACAAAAAGTTCTGCAGAATTTCTGATTGCTGTGGAAGCTGCTTTCTGAATTTAAAGTGTCCTTTTCACTGCAAGGTTTGCACATTATCAAATAGTCCCACGCTGAGGGAATATTTCAGGACCTTTCTCAGAGTATGGCTCCACAAAGAAAGGGTTTTTTTGACATAGTCCTTTGTATCAAATTAATCTGGCCCTCAGGACCTGAACAAAAATGAATAAGCACTAAGTGGAGGAAAGAGAATTTTCTAACGTGTATTTTAGCTCTATATTCATTGGGTTTAACACCTTTCTTGAAATCAAATTTACATATAAAAGAACTCCATTCCCTTTGTATATAGGAAACCAAGACATGTAAATATGCAGCTTCATTTTCAATAGGCCTGACCCAAAATCTCTCAGCTCAAAAAAAGAACAATTATTTCAGCTGGAAACTAGAAGTGGAAGCTGTCTCTTGTCAAGTGCACATCTGACCTTCTGTAATATCCCTCCCACTCTTATCCCATGGTGTCTCTTAGCAGATAGGATGCAAGTACATTCATCCCTCTGCTTGTTGCCTCTGACACCTCAATTGGGCATTAGCATTTAAAAAAGACATTTTTCCCAATTCTTCCCCCACCTTTTCTTCTCTTTTACATATTTCAAAACTTCAGGAACATATCTGATTTTTCAGCATATGTACACACTATCTGGTTTTGATGCTGGTATGTCCAAGGATACTGTGGTATGTTTTACTGAAGGTGGTAAAAAACTCTTTTTTTTTTTTT